>OX155893.1:74561359-75161359 GCA_944588485.1 Phosphuga atrata | reverse complement strand
AATCGTAAACCAAACGCGCTAGCGTTATTTTGAATTATTACATAACATTAATCGCGGATTATTACATATGTGTGTGGTATGATGTATTTACATAGTCCACGAACTGTACAACATTTTTTCTAGCTGTTGTCTGCCCGTTCGGCATAAGCCTCCTTCTTGCTCTTCCACGTAATCTTGTTCTGGGTCACTTGGTACCAGTTAATGCCTTCCGTTCGTTTCAGGTCGACGTTCCATCGCATCTGTGGTCTTCCTACGCTTCTTCTGTTGTTCCATGGTCTTCATCTTATGATTTTTCCACTCCATTTGTCTACCTTTCTTGCGACATGGCCGGGCCATTACTGCTGTAGTATTCCATTTGTTACAACCCTTACTTTGTCCTCTGTCTGATTCAATCGTTTCTTTTCTTATCTCTCAGTGATATTCCTAGTATGTGTCTTTCGATTGCTCTTTGATTGACCCTTAGCTTTTCCATTATTCTTTCGTTAATTGCCCAGGTTTGGGATCCATAAGTGGTCACCGGTAGTATGCACTGATTTTATAGGGAGCATTTTAACTCTAGGGGGATGTCCAGCGTTATAAATCGTATATCTTTTATATATCCCAGGTTTGTCTGATCCTCTCGTTTGCCTCTAGTTCTTGATTTGCCTTACCTATTGTTAGTCTTTGCTCAAGATCAGTATATGTTTGTACTTTTTCAATTAAGTTGCCTTCGATGGTTATTTGTTCTTCATCTTCTCTATCTGACGACATGTACTTGTTTTTTCCAAGGTTAATTTCTAACCCTATGCGTTTCGTGGCTTCGTGGCTTTGTAGATACCGCCAATGAGTGTGATGAGTTCTTCCTTGTTGCTGGCTATCAGTGCTATATCGTCGGCAACATTAGTCGGCTGAATTTCTCACGCATAATGTTAATACCTCGATTACTGAAATCAATTGTTTTTAGTGCATCTTCCAAGACCAGGGTAAATAGTTTCGGCGATAAAGGATCTCCCTGTCATACACCTCTCCTAATTCTCACTTTTTCGGATGGTTAGTGCAGTTGGATTTGTAGTGTGGCGTTGCGGTAGATATTGTTGATCAAGTCAAACAATTCTGGCATATTTAAGGCCTTGCTGAAGTGCCCAGATTTCTACTGTGTCAAAAGCTTTTCGGAAATCTATGAACGCTAGCCATAGCGGCACATTGTATTATGTGGTCTTCTCAATCAGTATTTTACCTTAGAAAGGGTTTATCATTAGGAACGTCAGTGATTGAAAATGGAATAGAACTGAAAGCAATAATCAAGTAAGCTTTATTTTAATTTGTATAGTATGCAATGACATTTTGTTTTGTAGATATATAATAACACAATAAATTACATGTATTCTACTAACGTTAACATATGTGCTCATTATTAAGAAAGTGGTCGAAGTCAAGATTAAAAAAAAATTGAGCTTATCAGTTATTTCACACCACATTATTAACACTAATTGTAAGTGAATTCCATATATTGTTGAAATTACAACCACTACCTAATGGTATTTGACGATATAGTAAAACTTACATTGAATAAATGTAGTTTAAAATAATGCTGTGTGAAATAACTGATAAACAATTTTTTTTTAATTTTGACTTAGACCACTTTCATAATTATGGGCACCATATGAGGACAGTGAAAAATATAATATAACTGAGTTTAAATTTAATAATTTAGATATATAAAAGGTTTGGAAAATTCTTTAACTAAAATAGATGAAATATTAACAACAAATAAATTCGTGTCTGTTAACTTCGTCGGCGATGTCATCTTTTTGCGATCTTTCCTAAATTATTCATTTTAAAAATATAATTTTAATACTTTTTCAAATTAAGGGGTTATTAAAAATAAACCTCTTTAAAACAGTGTTTTGCTAATTGCTTGTCTAGTATAAATGTACGCAGCGACGGATTTATTTACAAGTGGTAGAACTAGCAGCGGATGAAGAATTAGATGAGGATAATTTAGTACCATAGTGGTACGAATGATCAATAAGTACAAAAGTACTTAATTTTAGATTTATATCAAGGAAATAGTTTCCTTTTTTTTGTTAAAATTATGTAATAACTTTCGTTATAAAATATATGAGCAGAATATTCTAAGAAGCAGTAAAAAACTAATTCAATTTAGTTTATATAAAACTTTTTTGTTACTTTGCTGGTATACAAAAGAAAATTAATCTAGTTAAAACGATTTCGCAGATTTTGTATTATTTAACTTTCAACTTTTACCTCAAAGATTTTTAACAAAATATGTATTTCACATAATATTTTTATTATTTATTAAAAAGTTGAAGGTTGGAAAATTATCTTTATCGCTTGCAACTTCTCCCGGCGTCTTCGTGCATTATACATAGAAATTTATAGAGGGAGTATTTTAGGACCGTTCTTCAAACTTTTTTCTACACCACAGGGAGAATATTATTATCGAAATTGCCGCTTCAAAATGTTTAGTTCTCGTCCACGCAAGGCTTTGATGTCCGAATCGCGTTCCATGAACGCACGAAAGCTTTCCCCCAGCTATTTTAATTAAATTTATAAATACTTACCGTCTGGCCAGAGTAATTTTTCTATTGCATAACATGTAATGTATAAAAGGGTGAAACGTGATCAAATTATTGAACAATCAAAATTAAACCATCAGTTATGTTTTAGTAGAATATCACCAAATTATACAGAAGAAAATTTGAAAACTGTATAAATGTCAGTGTAAATTAAATATTCTATAAATTTCCTTCGTATTCTTTTCACCAGGCATGTGTAGCGTCCGGCCTGCAACTTGATTTTATACGTCCCTCGTAACAATTTTTATCTACATCTACAACAATTGTTAAATCAAATCTAGTTTTAGAAACCAAAACAAAAAATTATTTTACATTGAATATTAATTAATAGTTTTCACTATAGCCATAAGAAATATATAATTAGAATAATTTTTACCCAACATCCAATCTAGATAGTAGACTACACTTGGCCTTCAAGGTTTCATCTGAACTAGACTCTAATAATCTAGTCTGATTGTGTAGAACAACACAACTACACTCGATTTTCGATAATATAGTGTCAGTGTGTGGACTATACTTGTCTTCAAGACGAAAAGCGTAAGATTCGTGAGAGATTTCTCGCACTTTTCGTCTGAAAAAACACTAGTTATTTTTCAAACCATTGTCTTGAATGCAATCATAAATTCTCAGAAATATATAATCTAGAAATCTTGCATAATTGCAACAAAGGCCCGACACTTCATCTCTATGACTTCTAGTCATTAGAAATTTTTAAACAAAGCCGTAACCCATCCGTTAATCTCCTTAATAAGCAAACCGACCTAATATTTTCACAACTATTTAATCTTGCTCAATCGCCTCCAGGTAATTCCCTAATTGCAAAAAAACACCTCCCCCGCCCCAAAATCTGTAGTATAAATACATTCCAACATCAATTTGCCATCACTTTAAAATGACCTTTCAAATGAACTGTCGAAACTCGAGTCGTGATATGTGTAGAAATTTATATAACTGGGAATAATACGTTACATAACATTTTTAAGTGTGGTAAAAACATAGTGAATTTTTCAATTCATTTCAAATTGTTAGTCTCAAAGAGAAGAATAGACTTGGTCTTCACGGTTTCACCCAGATTAGACTTTTCATAAACTAATCTCAGTGTGTAAACTAAACTTGATCTTCAAGGTTTCACCTAAACTAGACTTTTAATAATCTAGTCTAATTATATAGTCTAATAATTCCGATTGATAAGCTTGATGAGCCAAGTATTAAAAGTATTCCTAAAAATCCTACATAATAGAATACGTAAGAAATACGACGAAGACCCAAGCAAGGAACAGGATGGTTTTAGAGATGGACTTGGAACAAGAGAAGCGCTGTTTGGGCTGTCAGTTCTCATGCAAAAATGTAGAGACCGAAAAAGGACGCGTACGGCAAAAATAAAAACAATGGTTATCAGTAGAATACCAGATATTCAAGCCAATTTGAAATTATACAATAAGCAAAGAGCAGGTCGTTAAATTTAAATACTCGGGCAGCTGAATTACCGAAGACCTGGATCTAGATCTGGAAGTAAGAACACGCATCGAAATAGCCAGAACAGCGTTCCTTTAGATGAGAGAAGTATTTTGCGAGAGAAGCCTATACTTAAACTAAGATACCGGTTCGAGTGCTATATTCACTCGCTACTGTTGTATGGTGTTGAGGCTTGGACGTATTGAGGATCAATACAATGAAAAAAATTGAAGCGTTTGAAATGTGAATCTTTCGAAGAATGCAGAGAATATCCTGGGGGGAATATATCACGAATAATGACGTTCTTAGACACATGAACAGAGACAGAGAGCTATTGGTTATTGTGGAGAAAAGTAAGACAGCGTACATAGGACATATTCTCCGAAATACAAAATATAGCCTTCTAAAATTAATAATGGAGGACAAGATAGAGGGGCGCCGTGGTCCACAACGAAGGAAGTGCTCCTGGTTAAAGAACATACGAAACTAGACTGGTCTGAACTCCCACTCATTGTTCAGAGCGCTACAATACCGTGAGGAATTTGCCATGATTATTGCAAACCTTCAGTAATTAAGAAGGCACCTAAAGAAGAAGAATTATATAGATCAGCGGTTCTGAAACTTTTTTGTCGCATACCATTCATCTACAATGTGGATCAAATACGTACTCTCTTAGTAAAACAAAACTTGTACTCTAAGTACATATCCATCAAACTCGTGGTGAAATAAGAAATACTACCATTCGTAATATACAATGTGAGAAAAGATAGATTTTCATTAAAATTCAGGCAACATTTTATTTTAAGTACATAACAAGATCAAACCATTACAAAAACAGTGAAAGTAATGGACTGAAACATGGATACTAAAGAAAACAGATCGAAAAAGAATTGAAGTCTTCGAATTATGGGTGTATAGACGAATCCTAAGAGCGTCATGGGTGGGACACAGAACAAACGCCTCTGTTCTACAGGAACTAAAAATCAAAAAGCGTCTACTAAACCAAATCAATAGAGCATATCTCAGTTACTTTGGCCACATAGCTAGAAGAACAGGTGAGATGGAAAACCTTGTGGTTGAGGGAAAAAGACCTAGAGGACGGTCTCCAATGAGATGGACCGACAGATTAAAAGAAATGACACTCAGTGCACGAGGCAATACATCTCGCACAAGATAGAAGCGCACGGAAACAACAAATTCAAACACATACCTAAAATAGTATCACTACACCCTCCAGAGGGTAAAAACACTGAGATGACATAACGTCTATTGTCTGCTCGCTTACACAATTTGAGAACTGTTGATATAAACTAAACTTGGTCTTCAATTGGATTTCATCTAGACTAGACTTTTAACTTATAATCTAATCTGAGTTGCTGAATTGCTCTAGTCATTAATAGTATTGACTGTAGACAAAAATGACCACAATTTTAGATGATCCACTTTATCTAGTCAGTACATGACACAACGGACCTGACCCTACAATTTATCTCCCAAAAAAACAACCAGAGAAAAGACCCTGGCATCCAGGACACAGTGAAATATCAAATATCAAGGGAGAAATCTTCAAGATGTCCAAGATAAGATTTACCAAGGTTCTTAAAGACGGAGCTTCACTCCAGCCAATAGTAAGCTCTGTTGGTTCATTGAGCCAACTTCTTGCGAAACATTACTCATATACAACCGTATACAACCGTACTCATATGATTGTTATTACTTTATTCGCAACGCAAAAATTCACCAACTGCAACCCGACCATCTCCTGGTCACCTTTGACATTGTATCTTTATTCACAAGAAAACATTCTTCAGGTACGATGGTCAAATATACAATCAAGTCTTAGGTGCTCCAATGGGTTCACCTTGCGGGTAGAGGTTCCATTCCCTTCAGATTTTGAGGTAAACGCAATTTCATCAGGTACACTTAAATCTACGCTCTGATTAAGTGATGTGGCCCCACGGGGGATTAGAAGTGACAAATTTCTTATCCAAACTTAACCGCAAGAATTACGAATAATTAAAAAATCTTTCTGCGAATGGATAACCAAACAACCTAATATCCAGAATTTTCCGTTGAACCGAGAACCGTAAATAAACAACTGAAGAATGTTTGAAAGTCTGATAACTGAACCCGTCAGCACTGCACACTTGCCATATGTTTTTGGATCAACTGACAAAATCGTCGGTATCCTAAAGATACACAACATCGACATCGACACCATTTTCAAACCAAACAAAAAAAATATCCTATTAGGACATCCCGTTAAAATATCGGCCAAGACATAAGGAAATGTAAGTTTCGTCCAACATACAAATACCGGTTACTGGATGGCCTTTGGACAGAAATTTGAGGACCATTGCATAGATTTGCCAATAGCACGGGTCTACAGAGAAGTCATGGAGATAGAGAAACCACTCCCCTCAGCAAGCCGATCATATCAACCGTTTATCAACCCTTCAACAAATCTAATCTCAAACACCTCACCCAACCAACTTGACATCCCAGAATATACAAGCGAATCGAATTACCGTACATAATACACATGACTCGAAGTCGTGCAGCTGCATTAAGAAAACACTGTATATAGAACGAATAAATAATACAACGTTACATTAGTTGTCACTCGTGCCATAGATGAAGAGGGAATCTTGTCTTTTACATAACTAGAAAGTGTAATATTTTTCTTATTTTGGTTCGCGACATATGGTCTGAATTTATCTGCTCTAATATATCCTAATCTAACCATCTTATTTTGAAAGGTGTAATTCGCACGCGCGCAAATTCCAAGAGCCAGATTACATCTTTGGTACGGGTGATAACTAACGTATACTGCATATAGACGAGACATACGATCGAGCGCTTAATATAAGTTTGACGCTTAGCCAGCCCGCATTTATACATCTCTTGAGAATGGTGAATGTTAGTTCGCTGAAACTTCTAGAATCCAGTTTTTTTTTTCAGAACCAACCCTAACAAATATTACATGGAATCGCGGGCAGGACTTATAATTTATAAGTTTCTTTTATTAAGAATTTGACAGTGTAAATAGTCCCGCGATTTGATTTCCGACCCGGAAAACCACTCATGACTATTCATGAGTTGCACATGCCTATTCTAACCATTTCTATTATTATCTGGGTATTAAGTAATCTGTGTCGGGTGCGGAGAGTAAATCTTGCGAAGATAAAGATCTTGAGTTTGTTAGAATAATGGTCGCCTGTGTGATATATAATCGTCGGTGGAAAACCAAGTGGAAAGCGAATTTTGGCGAAAAGCCACAAAGGCAAGGGAATATAAAAAACACACATAATCTTAAAATGCGAGCGGCCCTTTTCTAATAGGAATTACGCCCGACACGAAGCCCACATAAATTCAGAAAGGCCGATAGAATCGTGCACGACTTTAATATTTTTCCACCTAATCGCAGCTAATAATTCATTTCTGACCCACAAAATAATACATCAGATCAAATGCATATAAGAGGGGAAATAAAATATATTATAATCTAATAATAGACCATAAAAACACACCGTTGCTACTTTGACTTCGCCCTTTTTTACCCCAGACTATTGTCAAACAAAACTGGAATATACGGAATGAGTAATGGAAAAGAAAAGATATGGTAATTTCATCTATAAAATTATTCTAACTTGTGTGAAAATATTGGAATTTACATTTTCTTATCGGGTAGCCTAGAATACATATATAGCACACAGTACTTTCATAGCATGTAAAATACAGTAGCTTATAATATGTATGAACGGATATAAGTGTAATTTTTATGATCGAGATAATCGATTGGTAAAGGGTAGATTTTTCCATAGCAGTCCAACGATACTAAAATAACTAACATTGCGTACGTATTTTTTCTTTATGTGTAAATGTTTATTTTTGAAGAAAACTGCCACACTATTTTTACTCAGGCCACACTATTTTTTTGTAATCAATTTTCTTTAATCTGATGTATTAGGACTATTATACAGCAAAATTACATTATTTTATTACTTTATCCCTTTTCCTCCCATGTTATCTAGTGATACACGCGGCGTGGAGTTATTAAAATACATAATGCCAAGTTTATTGAATGGAATACATAGCTTGCAGATCTTAACTTGCATAAACCGAATATCATAGTATTGCATATAACTTGCTTACTGCTTTTAGTCGCCAATTACATTTCGTAGGGGCATAATCGTACTTGGTGTCTTGGTGCCTAAAAATGACAGACAAACATAAAGAGGCCCGTGTACAGGCTCTGACAGAGCAGTATATCGAACCAGTGCAAAAAAGGGAGTTACACCAACCATCCCAAGAAACACAAGAAAACTATGCAAAATGTGCCCTAGTAGCATTCACACGGCTAGAAAGAAGTTATTATTGTTCGTGTATACAAATAATACACGCGGCGTACTGGACCCAACTATTGTGAACATTTTTTATACGCACAGCAGTCAACGTGTTAAATTACGAATCATTATACTAAATGTCCGAACTGAGTTTAAACATATACATATTATATCTATATATCCTTCGGTTTGCACGGAAGATCGGTTCCTCAGAAACCAGTATAAATTAAAATCATA
This sequence comes from Phosphuga atrata, assembly GCA_944588485.1. Lineage (NCBI taxonomy): Eukaryota > Metazoa > Arthropoda > Insecta > Coleoptera > Silphidae > Phosphuga > Phosphuga atrata. The sequence continues at coordinate 75,152,742 of OX155893.1, read as the reverse complement.
AAAAAATATACGTAAATTAAAAAAAAAATGAAAGTTATTTATTTAAGTGCCACGAAAGTTGACTTGGGGGCTAGTAAATAGCATACAAATATCTGTTGTGTTTCAACATGAGATTTGTTTTGTAGTCTTAAATAGACTTAATAATATTGTTCCCCTTTATTCCCCTATATTCGCTATATTCCCCTTTAATAATTTGTTATAATTGTATCTATAATTAGTTTGGATTCACCCCAATATTCTGTTATTTATTTTACAAAAAGTTTAAATACGAAATAAAGAATAACCACTAATCATTTGGGCTATATCATAATATCACTATAATATAAATCATTATCATAATTTATTCTTATTTTTTTTATTGTTTGCTGGGATTTCACTTTCGTCGCTTGAGAGTATTTGAGAGGATTATGATTTGATGGTTGTTGAATTGGTGTCAATTTTAGATGGAGCTACGGTAATGAAATCCGTAATAAAAGTGGTTTTTGCTTAAATTTTTATAGACCTAAAAAGTAATTTTATAGAGTAGCATTATGATTACATTTGCTGTAAATAAAACTAGTTCAGTGTCCGTGATTACCACAATCATTTGTACCGCCATGTTACTAAATCATCTTCGTCTAATTATTCATCTGTCACTAGTTTTAATACTTTAGCACCAAGACTGCATGCATTTATGGCCTGTGCAGCAACTGCTTAAAATATTTTTTAATAGCTCTATTTTTGAATATCCGTTAATTTTAAAACCGTGTAAAATCGAAATCGTGCAAAAAAGTAACGTAATCGCCAGTAGGTTCGGTTAGGCTTACACTGTATTTTTAAATATAGGCGTACATCGATGGATAGGTGTATTAAAATTATATTTCATTGTTCATTGCATCATTTTATTGATTCACTTTTTGCTTCGTTACAACATAGTGAAAATATAATACTGTTGAAAGTGTTCAAATTAATTTTTAAAATAATACATAAAATACCGCTTAAATTTGACCTGTTTGAACGCCACCATTTTTCGCGCTCTTTGGATGACGTCACAGAGCACGTTCAGCATTGTTTACTATGGAGACCCGTGTTCGATTCCCGGTCGTGGAGGAAACAACTACTGCGGTTTTCACTAACCGTTCGGACCGTCCACCCTGCATGAATTCCGGGGTGGGTGGAATATGGAGTTTCGTGAAAGCTTCCACAAAACCACTTTTTAAGTATTGTTTACTATATGTATAGACAGTTATTATTTAAGGATTTTCAGTTTAAATCGCTATTTCTATAATGGAAATAGCTATTTTTTTTATAGATATTGTCTAATACCGGAATGCCAACATGAAGAATAACAAATATTGTTTTTCAATTTAATAGATGGTTAAAGCTAAGTTTTGTAATATTAAGCAACTTTATTGATGTGTATTAATCGGTAGACTTTAATGATACCTTTGGAAATGGAAATCAATTACAATTAGTTGTTTTACTTATATTGGACAAGTCTGGTCAAAATTGTATAATTCTGTACATGGTTAAGAAGGGTTACATTTAGACCTGTTCATCCAAAATTAGACAGTAGATTAAATTGAGAGATAAGATTAAATAAGACTAAAGAAAACCATCCATGTCATGGATGGTAATGCCGAATTAAGCGATATTAAGCAACATTCGTCTTCTTCTTCCTTTGGCACCACAGCCCTAAATGGGCTTTGGTCTCCTATACAATCTCGTCCTGTCCAAGGCGACTTGATTCCAGTTATTCACCCTCATCCTTCTCAAATCCTCTTCCACCGAATGTAACCACTTTTTACGTGGTGTACCTCTTGCACGCGCCTCTGTTGGTCTCCGCAATTTAGGTTGGTTCATAATTGTTCTTGTGTTTCGGTATTAATCCATTCTGCGTATATATACAAACTATCGTAACCTTTGTGATTTTATGATTCTATATCTGCACCACCCATTAAGTTATTTAGTTCGTGGTTGGTTCATTTTTATGCGCCAGGTGTTATTTTCGCATCTTGTCTTTATATTTTTCTGAGAATCTTTCTCTCAAAGGCTCTGAGCGTCTGTGCTGTGTCATCGTCCATGTTTCGCTGCTATATGTTACGACTGGTCTGATAATGAATTTGTATATTCTCAGTTTTGTAGTGTTGCCAAGTTATTTTAGTGCTTACGTGGTTCCTGTTTGCATACTAGCATCTGTTTCCTTTCAATAATCCGTTTTTTACTTCTTCATTTATCATATTTTTTGGTTTAGTTGTGTCCCTAAGTAGGTAAAGTGGGTCACTCATTCGAATTCAAGTTTATCTACAATGAAGTTTTGCTGCTGGTTGGCGGGTGTTCTGCTTACTTATATGTATTTCCTTAACCCTCAACCACCTGCCATACGTCTCAGGTGAAAAAATTACTGCTACTTTGGGTCTAAGAGAGGTATGTCAGGTGGTTAGCTGTTAACATTGATTTCTAGTCCAAATTGTTTAGTTTCTTGCTCTATTCACGTGTAAGTTTCTCTAAGGCTGTTTTGGTTTCTGCAAATTATGGCAATATCGTCCGCGTACGCACAGAGTTTTGACTTAGTACTTACCCTTTTATCCTTTTACCTTTTATCTCCAGTTTTCAAATTGCTGAGTGAAGTACAAAGTTGAATAGGGGAGAGACGATAATGTATTATTATTGCCTTGTCGTACGCCGTTGTCGATATCAAAAGATTTAGATGTTAGTTTTGTATTTTCACGGTCGCTGTTGTCTGGTTCAGACTCATCTTGACCAGGTTTCACAATTTCCTTGGGATGCCCATTACAAGAATTTGGTCGAACAGCTTCTCTCTGCTGACTTTATCGAAGGCTTGGTTGAAATCTATGAAAAGTTTCTCGAGGTCTATGTTGTATTCGTATCATTTTTCTTGGTTTTGTCTTAGTATGCGTATCTGGTCAGTAGTTGACTATACCTTGGTATACTAGATCTACTCTGTCGAAAACTGCATTGGTAGTCTTCAAGTATGGTTTCTGCATATGTTGAGATTCTGCTGTATATGTGAACGGAGAGTATTTGGTATGCGATGTTTAGGAGCGTAATTGGTCGGCAATTTTCTCAACTCATCTACTCCTTTGGTATTTCTCTATTGGTATTTCTTCTTTCTTCCACATCATTTTACCTTATGTACTCTTTTCGTCAGGGCTTTCCTCCTTTTTTCGTTATTGTATCCGAGCCAGGTGCTTTGTTGCTCTTTAGGTTTTTTATGATTCTCTCCATGTCTATGATATCTGGTTTTTCTATTTCAGTGTCAGCTGATGCGTAACTGAAGGTTTCTTCATTCTGGTTTATTTGTTCCTTCGAGAGTACTTTTTGTAAATATGTTGTTGCAAATATGTATGTATGTATGTTGTTGTTGAAAGTATGTATCTGATTAGTACTTTTTCCACTTTGTCTACTTTCCCCTTTTTCCGCTACTTAATATTACTGTAATTTTCCATTTACGTCTTCGATTCTACTCTCGTCTCGTCTTGGTTTGAATTTACTGGTAAGTTTGGATATCTCTTTGTAAAATTGTCTTTATTGTTGTTGTAGAATTCTACTTCTTCGATCTTATTGTTGTAATGTTTTCTCTTCTTCCTTCTACAGAGCTTGGTTGCAATCGATGTTTTGTTTTTATGTTCATTGTACTTTCCTCTCGTTGTTCTATGGAGGTATCGTGCCCGGGTTTTGTTTTTAATTTTCATTGCTAGTTTGCGCTTTTTTTTGTGAACCATTCCTCATTTCTTGCGTTATTTCTTGCCGAAGAGAAAGTAGGGATTTTTCTCTTCGGCTGCTCGTGTTATACTGTTTTTTAAATTGTTCCATTCTATCTCAACTTCACCGGAGGGATTATGTTCGTTAAGCTTCTCCGTCTTCTCTATCTGTCCTTCTTTTTTGTGTTGCTGATCCTCTGTCTCACACCTGTCTTTACTGGAAAATAGTCGGTATCAGCGTTTGATCCGCTGTTTACCCGTACACCTTTAATAGATGACGCTCTTCTCCTTGATACCAGAACGTGGTCTATTTGGTTGCATCGTTGCGTTCCTGGTATTTTCAATGTTCCTTTATGGATTTTTTTTGTGCGGAAAATATGTACTGCTTATAGTCATATTAAGGATTTCCGATAGTTGGCATAGTCTGCCACCGTCGCTGCTGGTTGTTTCATGAACCAACATTAACCAACAGTAGTAATGTCTAATCATCGATAAACTTAAGTGATGCCTATATATCGACAGACTTTACAAATGCCTTTAAGGTTTAAGAAAAAAAAAGGGTCTTTAAGAAATCGAATAAAAATGTATAAGTGGATAGGATAGTTTCAACTACCGTTACTACGTAGTAATTCATACTTACACTTAATTGAAAAATCACTATTTTTTAACAACACTTAATAGATGCAACTAGTATACAACTTGTTAATCACAGTTATATAAATTTATACACTTCACACGACTCGAGTTTCGACGATTGAAGGTCATTTGAAAGAATCAACGGTTGAAGATCGTTTGAAAATGACCTTCAGCCGTCGAATCTCGAGTCGTGTGAAGTGTAGTAATTAATATATCTGTGACTAACAAGTTATATAATATTTGTACATATTAATTTTGCTTAAACCATGGTGAATTTTTCAATTCAGTGGCTGTATAAGTGGTTTCATTCCATAATATTATTCAAAATCCCTTCTTTGAGATAATTTAAAGAATGTAAAGTTATTTTGACATTTTTTTGTTTCCATTAATTAATAACTTTTTGTTGTATAATTAAATTTTTTGTTGGTGTTTCTAAGAGTAAACACAATAAACTTAATTTACATGTAGATTTTTTACCCATTAGTTACTATTGCAAATATAGGTAGCAGTACCATTGGAAGTGCGCAAAGATAATGTTGGACATTTAATTATTGTGCATGAAACGAAAAAGCGGATAAGATGTAAAGTGTGCCAATCAAACACAATTTATATCTGCAAAAAATGTAATGTGCATCGGCACTCGAATGTTTTAACAAATATATTTAATTTTATATACCCCTATTCGCCAACGGTGCGTATACGAAGCACTCAAATTTTTGTACAGCAATTTTTTTTTTAATTTTTTTTTTATTAAAACATTCTTGATGAACACCATTCTAATGCGTTTTATTTAAAACAAATCTAAAATATCATATATATCTATGCTTAGCAAAAGATAGGTTAAACTTGACGATTCAATTTATTTAATAATATTTTCTCTCTCTCTCTCTCTCTCTCTCTCTCGCTCTAATGAGTTTTTCATACATGTTTTGTATCATTTAAACCTAGTTATATTGCATATATTATATTTTTGACTATCCTCTTAAGTTAATTTATTGTGTTATTATATTAGTGCAATACATAATGGTATTACGTACTATAAAACACAAAATAAAGGTTACTCGATTGTCACTTTCAGTTTCTGTTGTATCTCATTGGAGATATAGTCCAGCTATAGAGGTAATATAGTATTGTATCAAAATTCAAATGATCATAACATTCTTATTTTCAATATTTTTTTTTCAATTGAAATATTTGGTTAAAATGAAATCTAGAACTAGAAATAAAATATTTTCGAAATAGTATTTTTGATTTTTTTTTTTTTGTCTTGTCCAGCTTTCTTTACTTTTGTTATGTCTAGTCCATTTAATCTTTTGTAGTTTTATCCAGTCTTGTCTAGCTATATATATTCTTGTCTAGTCTTCTCTAAACTTGTTAATCTATATTTAGTTATTTTTTATTTTTCATGTAATTATTACTTTTTATACTATTATTATTATTAAATACATAAATCGTAACTATTCAATTTTGTCCATTAAATCACGACTGCCCAGAATTGTCTATTCAATCATGGATATCTAGTTTTTGTGTGTGTCTGGGATTAACTCACAATAATATGACATATACACAACATTGAAATATTCTACACGTACCTACCTACATATAATTAGATTACGTGAATCGATAGAATTCGCATACTCAACTTTTACTAATATACCTCCTATATTTTAACGGTTCAGCCTATTAATGCAATTGCAAATAAATCGACAGAAAAACTCAAATAAAAAAGAGTTTTCGTTCCTTTAAACCGAAATCGTAGTAGGTGCTGTGTGAGGGTTTCTGAAATGTTTGCGTTAGAACGAAACCGTGTTATAAGATACTGTGTTAAAAGCGGGTTACATGAGTTATTTCCGTTGTTAAATAATATACAATTTAAGTCTAGCAATAAAAAGTTGTTTAAACTAAATAAAACAGGTTAATTTTAGACTATATTTGGGAATTACATTATGTTTTTAATACTTAATCTTAACTTTCTTAAATAAATCAAATTTCTATTGGTTTTTTTTGTTTTATCAGCGTGACCAATTTGATGTATTATTATTTATTTCTTTTTACCTTCCTCTTCCTCCAAAACTTTCACTTTGTCAGAATGAGCTTTTTTCCTCTCATCTGACCATTTGATACCGGTTGTGTTTCTGTTTGTTTTAGCTTCCTGAAAATCTCTGAATTTCTTGACTTCTTGTCTGAATTTGTTTGTGTTGAGCAAGTTCTCCGGTTTAATCTTTCTTCTAAGCATTTCTTCTAAGTCATTTTTTGTCTTGCCTCCTCATCCATTATCTTTGTCTGTTTTCCTGTTCTGGAATAACGTGTGGATCTTCTCTGTCAATCTGTCTAGATGCCCATAGAGTGTAACACGTCTTTTCTGATCTCTGTTATTTTAGGGCAGAATGAGTTCACTTCCTTATTTGGTCTCAAAACCCAATTGCCATCTTTGTTTTTAATTGGACCTAATATTTTTCGTACAATTCTTCTTTGCATCTTTTCCAAATCTTCCAATGCCATTTTGCATCCGGCTAAAAGTAGTTTTTCCGACCCATAGAGAACTTCTGGTTTTACTGTATTATATATATTTATTATTATATTTATTATATATTCTGGTATTATAATGCCTTAATTTAACATCTTTAGAAAAACACTTTTTATTGTACAGATTTCTGACTTACATGTATGATTTTTTTATTTTTTTTCAGTTCTGATTTTAACTGCTTCTTTTTATGTTTATATTTTCGCCCAGATATTTATAGTTGTCAGTTTTCTTGATGTTGCCATATTTGGTTTTTAAATTTGTTGGTAGTTACTTTCATTGTAGACATGTCTTCTCAACTGTTTCCTTCAGAAGTTCTAGTTTTTTTCTTTGCATTCTCCAAGGCTTCATCTATTATTACGAGATCGTCTGCAAAGGCCAAACAATTTATTGCTTCTTTCGATCTACCAAACTTTATGTAGTTATTAACTTTTTGTTTTTGTTCCTCTATTTTCCATTCTCTTGTAACTTTTTCCAGCACATAGTTGAATTATAATGGTGACAACCCGTTTCCTTATCGAGCGATTAATTTGATATATTACTTATTATTAATATTAATTATTAATTGGTTTCTTAATTTTAGACTAGTTGAGCTAATATTTAATCAATGAGTTATATTGGACTTTGCAGTCTCATATTAGTATTTAAAGAGAACTTATTTTAAAACCTTACAACGAGTTCGGAAAATCCCTTAAAATACACTCTCTATAAATTCATATAATCCGCGACGCCGGCAAAAGTTTCAGCGATAAAGATAATCTCAACTTTTTAATAAATAAAACTCTAAAACTACGAAAAACATAACTAAAAGAAACTTTCGCAACTTAAATATTATCAAAACTAACCTAATCGTTTCGCGTCCGATTATTTCTCCCCCGCGGACACAAAACCAACAATCATTTTCTTCAGTAATTACCCAGTTGCTGTGGTTTCTTTTTGTGGGGAAAGTTTGTTTTGGCGCATTATAAGGAGGGCAATACTTGCTTGTGCACACATGTCGTGAGGGCGGTTCGGGCGGCCGTGCCCTCCTCGGCGCGGCTCATCGATCCAGCCTTCCTTCCAACCCCCAAGGCTCTAATCCGGTTCTACCGCAACACCCTAGCCGATACCGTAATATTCGATTATGAATGTTATTGTAGACGGAAAATTATTTATTATTTTGCTGTGAATACAAAACAGATATTGTATCCAGCGCTAATTGTTCCCATATTCCAGGCCAAATGCGTTTAGTATCATTAGTTCAGTCTGGCTCAATGTAGTAGTATAATAAATATCAAATTCTCTACACAGACAAAGTCGCTTTAAATAATTTCAATATTGAACAGATTGAGCGGACAAGATTAGACGAACAACACTAAAGAGAGAATTAAACAGACAATACTGAGAAGGAGAGAGAGAGAGGATTGGACGTATTAGATTGGACAGACAAGACTAAGCGGATAAGACAAACAAGACCAGACAGACAAGACTAGACAGACAAGACTAAGCCGACATAACTAGACAGACAAAACAGACAAGACTAAAGAGACAAGACTAGACAGACACGACTAAACAGACAAGACTAAACATACAAGACTAGGCAGAAAAGACTAGACAGATAAGACTAGGCAGATAAGACTAGGCAGACATGACTATGTAGACAAGACTAGACAGACTAGACATGCAATACTAGACAGACAAGACTAGAGAAGAATAGACAGACAAGACTATGAGGTTTTTTAAACGGGAATGGACAATGTCGACGAGTAATTCGATGAACGCCTTCATGGGCATATTTCTCCCTACTTTCAAGGAAACCTTTCCTAAAGTGCTTGTTCACAGCAACGAAACATCCCAACGCGTTTTTAATAACCCATTGCATTAACCTAAAGAAAATGGAAATGGACCTTCATGTACTACATACACACCATGTCACGATATAATCTCGTATTTAAGAAACTGAATAATAACCATCGTAGAAATTAAACCAGACCATTGAGAGACTAACAATAAAAGAGAAATAGAGAAGACTGTCAAGACTAGACAGAGGAGATTAGAGAGACAAGACTATACGGACAACACTAAACAGACAATACTAGACAGACAGAATTTGTTTGTCAAGATTTTGGCAGGGAAGATTGGACAGAAAAGACAAGACAGATAAGACTAGACAGACAAAAATAAACAGATAAGACTAGGCAGACAAGACTAGACAAACAATACTAGGCAAACAAGACTAGACACACAAAAGTATACAAAAAATACTAGACATATAATACTAGACAGAATAGATTAGACGAATAAGCCCATACGAAAAAGATTATACAGACAAGACTAAATAACCAGACAGACAGGACTAGACAGACTAACAGGGCTAGACACACAAACAGGACTTTTTTCGGGAGGTGGGGAATGCATTAGTGCACACGCATTAGAGTTGTTCGTGATCAACATACCCACTAAAACTCCTCCTCCGTTTCTTTACTACACTCCATCTGGAACCGCGTAAGCATTTCTTTCGGTGGGTGGTGGTGTTTGTTCTATTCACTTCCTTTTTCTTTTTCTTGCTGTTCTTTGCTCATCTCGTTTTCGTCTTCTGTCATATTACTATATTAGCTATATAGTCGCGTATTTAACTATATTTCCGTCTTTTCGTCACATGCTTAGTCATCCAAATTACCTTCCTTGTAAGTCGTGCGCTAGTATGGCCACCTTCCATTCCCTCTCCATTTGTTCTTTTTACTGCATGATTCCGATGATGTAAGCTTGTATCCCAATTATGCTCACTTTCTAGTCGGGTTCTTTCATTCTCTGTTTCTGTACACATGAAGATAGTGTGTTGTGTGTCGTCTGGGATATGGCCGCAGTAGAGACACTCCTCGGTGTTCCTTTGTATGCGTTGAAGCACCTATGGCCAGTAAGCGCCGGTGTAAGATGGTAACTCATTTATGTCCGTGTGTCCTGTAGTACCATGCTGTGACATTAGGAATAAGGCTGTATTGTCTGCCATCGGTTCATGAGTCTCTTGCGCGCTCTCTTCTTGGCGGCCGCCCTCTCATGCTTTACTTCGTTTTTCGCTCTGTGCTACTGCAGCTCTTTGTAGACTTCTTTTGAAGTCTATTGGGGGCGTGCTTGCAAGTACCAGCGCCGCGACCTCTGAAACCGTTCTGTAGGCGGAAATTACTCTTAGGGCACTTCTTCTCTGTACTCCTGTACAGTTGTTTTCTCGCTCCTGCCGTTTTCGTTACGTCGGCGCATAGTTCCGCCGTGTAAAGAATTTTTTAGTGTACCACCAGAGTTGTCACTGTAGGCGCTGACTTTTTGTTGTTTTGGCTATATGGTCTGCTTACCGCGGACCGCTGTCGACTTGGACGACAGGGTACCTCAATGATTTCGATAAGGGAATATTTTGTCCTTCCAGAGCGAGTTTCGGTGGTGTGAATAGCTTCTTGTCCGTGATGAGTACGCTTCTGTTGAACAGCCATTGTTAGACCCTGCTCTTTTAACCAATTTTTTGCCCTTCGGAGGGTTTCGTTAGTTGCTAGTTCCAGTGTGCTTATTTACTTTGCAGTCACCACTGTGAACCTAACTATTCTCGCTGTTCTAGGCAAGTCGAGGTTTAGCAATCCGTCGTACATGTGTGAAAAATGAACAATGTGTGAAGAATGGTGCCAGGACAGATCCTTGCTGTACTTCCGCCGTTTCCTCATACTCAATTTCCCCTTCGTCCGTGTAGTATATCTACTATAGGTCGCTCAAGTAGCTGTCTATTATCTTTCTCAAGTATTCTTGTATGTCTTGATGCTTACGACTTCATGATTACATCCCACCTGGCTCCACCTGTAGTTAAAGACGTTTCTTACGTCAAGGGTCTAATGCATAGTAACCTTTTCGAATGCCGAAATTGCATTTATGAATGCCTTTATGAACTTGAATAAAAAAAGAGATTTCAGGAGTTTTACTTTTCCAGAACGTTATGCACATTTTTTTTAACTATAAATCTATATAACGGTCATTTGACCACTCTGATACGTTTAGTGTTAAGAGACAAATATTTCCCAACGTGTTAAGCAAGTTAGATTTTCGTGAATACGAGAGGATTGTTGAATATATAATTGCGAAAATCATAATCGTTTGATGTCCTTTTGCGAAAACTATTTTGCAACTTGCAAAATTGTGTCAGGAACAATTAAACCGACAGAAGTGTTATGATTGTATCAAATAATATTAAACCCACGTTTTATTTTTCGTATCCACCCCGTATTATTTTTTTTATCGCTCTGTAAATAGCAACTAAATAAAATTTAATTCTACCGTGTTTAATTTATATAATGCAGACATTCACACAAAACGTAAATAATCTCAACAAATATTTTGATTAACATTTATAGAACTGCAAAAAAAAAACACTTTTAATCAGAGATCTTTCCACGTACTTTATTTTTATTCCAACGTTAAGCTTTTTTTTAATTTATTTTGTAACATATATGTTTTTATTATCGCCGGTCATTAGTATTCCGCAGGAGCGAGCGAGAGAGCGTGCCGAGACGGAACAGAGAATGATTTAATTGGTTTTCAAGGCGCTTCGTTCACGTAAAAATAGTTTTCCAGGAGTTTTTCCTTGGTTTCCACGTCCCTGCCGCCTCGCACCCATAAGTAAACTGCATTAAATTATGTTTCCTACAGTTTAAGCTTTTAAAAGGCTTTGAAAACTTCAAGAATTAATCACTTACTAACTTTACACAATTGTAAGAAATGTTTTTCAGTGATGACCGACTTTTATCTAGCACACAGAGTTAATTTGTATATCTTCGTTTCAATAGCTTTTGGCGTCTTATAAGAAGCAAGTTTTAAAGGTTAATTTTTACAGATTGACTAGAAAGACTAGACTAAACTTGACAGACAAGAATAGACAGACTAGAATAGATTGACTGGACTTTTTTTATAAGAAAAGGAAAATACAATACGCACAACCCCTGCGGAGAATATCTGATGAATATACCCACTAAAAACCGCCCTTTTGCTTTCAATTTTAGAAAGAACCCTTCCTCCCGGAACTACCTAACAACTATTACTTCCCGGAACAACTATTACTTCAGAAGGAGGTTTTGCCATGTTTCTTACGGATCTTGTGTTTTCTTAGCTGCTTTCTCATCTTTTCTTTCTCTCGCAGTATATCTGTGGAAAAATCACTTATTGCTTTCCACTTTTCAGAACTTTTTAACATTTCTCCAACCACGCTTTCTGGGCTAGTTTACAGTTCATAATTTTTTCCACATGTTGACATTCGGCATTCCATCTTGGGCATACAAAAAATGTGTAGTATGCGTCGTCTTCTGCATTTTTTACATTGTAGACACATTGGGTTTTCCCGTAGCTTAAACCAGGTTGACAAGGCTAGACAGACAAGACTATACAGACAAGACTAGATAGACAGGACTAGATAAAAAAGACTAGACTAGACAGGCAAGACTAGAAATACAGGTAACCTCAGAGTGGCGAGTGGACTGGTATAGATTTGCTTTAATGTTTTTTCATCTTTTTCCTTGTTGCTCAAAATTTTACAAATGTACTCATGGATCTTGTCCCAATTGTCTTTATTTTCCAACATTTACTAGGCTTTTTGGGCCGATGGGTTTATTCATATGCGTTTATTATGCGTTATTACAACTGTTTGTCTTTCATCCTGCCAACGGATTAATGACAAGCAGTTGTAATAGGATGAAAGACAAACATTTGACGAATTTCACAGATCGTCATATGCTTGGTCTAGATTGTACAGGTAGTCTATTTTTCGCCGTGCTTTCTGTTTACCCATGTGGCTTCGTCTGAGATAAGGAATTTTGTCCGTTGCCCTTTCTCGCTGAACTCATATCGTTCCTGCCATTCTTTCAGGAGTTCTTCTCAGACCTGTCTTTTTCTTCAAGTGTGTTGTGGCCAACCTCGTGTAACTTTTTCCGCTCCTTTACCACTAGGTCGATCGGGAGGATACTTGCAATAACCAGGGTGGCTTGTCTGTTCGGTATGAGCTACACACACGGAATGCCACTTTCTGTTGGACAGCTGCGAGTTTGTGTGTGTTTTCGAAGTTCATTGGCCCACCGTGGATTTGAGCACCGTACGTCATAATAGACTGGACCACTGAACCCAGCAACCTCCGTTTACCATGTTTGGCTTCCCCCTCATTGGGCATTAATCTTTACATAGCTGCCATCCCATTCGCTGCTGCTTCCGGTAACTAGCATTTTGTCTATTAATATTCCCAGGTACATAATCTGCGCTTTTGGGAATATTAATGTATTATCTAACGAAAATTTTATCGGGCTGTGCTTCCTGAGGCCAATGAGGAGAACTGCCTTCGTTTTCTCTGGAGCTAGACATACGTTTTTAGACTTCATGCAATCGCAAATTTTTTTTTATTGCGTGGTTAGCCGAGCTAGGTCGTCCGCGAATCCAATAATCGTTGCTCCCAATTGAAGTTTAATTCTTAAGACCACGTCGTTTAATATGTTCCACAGAGTAGGGCCCAGTATCGATCCCTGAGGAACATCACTATTGACTTCACGCACTCCAGTCTGCTTCCAGTTTGCAATATCAAACTCCTGCAACGAAGATAGCTTCTCATCATTCTTGTTAACTAGGGGAATATGCCTCTTGCTGTCAGGCTATTTATTATATACGTCCAACTGGCGCTGTTGAAAGCGTTTCTTACATCGAATGTAAGGAGAGCGCACAGTTTTTTTTGTTCGTTGCATTCCGGAGTTTGCGATGTTTAGCACTCTTACTACCTACGATGGTTGTAAACGAAGTTGACTACATTAATTTTTAAACTAAAGTTTACAAACGGTAATTTGATCGGTCGTAGTAGTAATAGTGTTAGGACGGAAGTTATTACATCTATGGTAGTTTTTCCTGACCTAAATCCATATTGTTTATCCGATAGTCCAATTCCAGTGTCGAGCTCGATTTTAAGTCTACTTAGCAGGAGCCGCAATTTCCCAGATACATCCAATAAGCAGATAGGTCTGTATGATGTTGGCTCTCCGATTGGTTTGCCCCCCTTTCTTAAGAGTATGAGCTTTGCTCGCTTCCATTTATCTGGAAAGTTTCCGGCAACTAGCAGTGATTTCATGAAGTGCAGGACGAAATCCGACTGGTGTCGAGCTGTTATTTTTATTTTTAATTCCAGGAAGTATCCCATTTGGTCCCAGTGCTCTGCCGCTTGTAATTCGTTTAGTAGCCAGAGGTAGTTCGTCGGCATTGAAGAGCGGAATGTTGGTTACAGCGGGTTGTGCCCAGTCAAAAGGAGTATGATGTGGGAATAGCACTTGGCGAACTACTTCTATTGTCATTGGTAAATTTGGAGGGCGAAGTTTTAGATTTCTCTTGACGATCTGAAAGGCGTCGCCCCATATGTCCTTCTCTAGGTCTGTACAGAGTTTCCTCTAGTGGTCTTGTTTGGTTTTATTTATTAGTTGCCGTAGCTCCTTTTTTAACTTTTATACGCTATGCTAAGCGCTTGGATGTTTCCGTGCTTGGTTGTTTTTGGCGTTGGTACCTTCTCCTCTCAGGGTCGCGATTTCATCCGTCCACCAGTATGTTGTTCTGTTTGTTTTTAATCCTGCTTTCTTGGTCAGAGTGTCGTCGCATACTTTGCACATTACCTGCACCAATGTATCGACGCTATTTTGTGGGTTTTTGATATTCCGTATGCAATACATTTTTAAATTTACTCTTTGTTTAAATTGATTATGGTCCAGCCAGACTTTGGAGAATGCTTCTTGTGTTTTTTCCTTTAAGTTTTTCCCATTTGTTGTATAGTATGTAGCGATGGTCGCTCAAGGTTTCATTGTCGAGTATTTTCCAGTTCCGGATGTTTTCTGATATTGAGTTTAGGGAGAGAGGACTATACAGATAATACTAGAAAGACTAGACAGACAGAACAATCAAGGCTATACAGACTAGACAGATAATACTAGACAGAGAGTTAGAGTAAGCTAAACAAAGCTAGGCATTAGAAATGGGGTGTCCAGTATTTTTGTTTCTCTGGGCCAAATTGGAAGAGATTCAATCATGGCTTGACCCAATATAGTTTTTTGTGTATTATTGGTGTATCATGTTTAAATCCTTATTAAGGTACATTAATTTTGTTTTGTGCTTTCTTACTAAATAGACAATAGTGGGCAGTCGAGCCAATGTTATGGAAACCAGACTTAGACAGAAAAAGACTAGACAAACAAGTTCAAGCAGAAAAAAAACTAGATAGACAAGACTAGAACGACTATCCTGAACTATATAGATAAGGCCAACCCATAAGGCTTTCTTACTAAATAGACAATAGTGGGCAGTCGAGCCAAGACAGGCAGGACTAGGTAGACAATGTTGTGGAAACAAGACTTAAACAGAAAAAGACTAGACAATCAAGTTTAAGCAGAAAAAACTAGATAGTCAAGACTAGAACGACTATCCTGTACTATATAGATAAGGCCAGACCCACTCCACAAACTTATAGTATAACCATTTTATTCAGTAATTAGCCTGATTTATTACACTGTACCTATTATATGGGCTATTATGTGCTGGTTATACTAATTTTCAGAATGTTCCACTAAAATATAATGTGCTTGGAACTTTTCTTGCAATTAAATATTAAATTATTCAGTAAATTTTCCTTTATAAAGGAATAATATTCTAGATAAGAATAGATAGAAGCCACAGAGAGAGAAAAAAAAAGTTGATTTTGAGTATAAATGTTTATCTCGATTTACTAGGTTTTGTTATTACACGGCGTTATTGAGTTACCAACTTGCCTAGCTAATTATGGAACAGTTCTTTAGGAACAATGTGGGTTATTTCTGTTTTTTCGAAAATTTGCAATTACTCAAAATTTTATTCAGTTTTTCAAAATTTTATATGGCTGACAGGATAAACTATTGTTCAAGTTTTGGAAACAAACAAATTAAAAATTAACTGGCGACATTATTACTCCTATATGAAGATTTCAATTCACGATAACTTGTATACATTTTTGAGTAACTGAAAGATAATAGATTTAGACTTAGGGCTTCTTTCAGGCACTCGGTATATAGGTTAAACTGTGTATCTATCCTAAAAGCAACAGTCGAAACTCGAGTCATGTTAAGTGTTTAGATATCTATAACCTCATAAGTTATATAATATTTTTACAAAATTAGTGGTAAATACATAGTGAAGTATGGATTATCACGTAGAAAGGTCGCAACCATCCCCTTCACTAATTCATATTTTTTGGCAAGTTGATAAAATATAATAATGCTTAAGTAATAATATTTTGATAAAATACTTGCGCTATAGAAATCCCATCCACATTGAGCAATGTTTCTTAATTATTTCGATAACAGCCTTATCTTATCGCATCAAAACAGATAATGAAGATAATAAATATCGAAATGCCGAACGGCCGCGAAATCTCGATACGTCGCAGTCGCAGTCCGAAAACAATTAGTTTGAGTTTGAACCAGAAAATTGTATTTATTCAGAAAAAAATGCCAGTATATATGCTTACGCTATCAGTGAATTAAATGTATAAAAAAGTAATATTCATTGTTTTAAAATGTGTTTCGGAACGCATTGAACTCTGCGCTGTTTGTGCCGGATTTTGTGTCCAGAAAATGGGAATTAAATTGCATTATTTTTGATGGATCGATGTGAATTATTTTTAGTTTAAAATCTGATTTTATATAATATAAATATTTTTGTTGCTTTAATCCCGCTAGCGGATAAAAATCGAACTTTAATAAATGAATAAAATGAGTCTGTGGACTGATATGTGCGAGGCTGCAGTGCTTTATGGATATCAGCCCTTTCCTTGTGATCTCACTGCCATTATTACTAGCTTTAGAGGTAAATCTTTAAATTTTATATGAATATATAGATTTCTCGCAACCGATAACTGGATGACAAAACGATTCAAAATTCAATATTTGATTTTATCAGTACTTATATATACGGAGAAATATTTTTTCGGGAAGATTCATAAAATAGAAAGCGAAATTTAAATTACAAAATTGACATTCATCAACTATCAAACAAAACAAATTTTACAAAATATGCTAAGCACCCCATAGTAGACAAACGTAACTGAATATAGATGTCAAATTGAAAATACTACAAATAGTATATGGTACAAGACTAGGTTTTTTAATGCAAAGCTTTTATAATCTTAAGATCTGCTTTTTATTATATTATCATCTCCTTTCTGTCAAATGCACGATAATAAATCACGACAAAATGGTTGTAGTTTAATAAATTATATAGTTTGATGTATAATTTTTAATGGATTCTAATTCAGTTCTACAAAACATATATTTTCCTTCAACCCAAGTAGAAATTAACTATTTTATGATACTTTTATTGATCATGCGCCATGATGGAAAAATATCACTCTTAAAGTTCGCTTTTGTGGCACTGGTATTAATAATACAGTTTTTATTTTACATTTGTTTGTTTCAAAATGTAATAATAACTCGGGGGTTTTACCCGATCATCAGACCAGTTGTCTCTTATACTAATAGTGTAGCAAGAGTTTTAGCAATAAAACTAAATACTCTAACTTACTTCAAAATATTGTATAAAAAATTTACTCGCCCTATCTGAACTCCAAATAAAAAGCAACCCCAATAAACTCAAAGCTTGTATCCTTTAGGATAGAATTGGTGAAACCATCCTACGTTATAGATAATCATACAAACTTAAAACAATCGGAACACAGCCTCAATATATAAGTATATTTAGCCTTTCCGGAGCTACATAACAATTATTGAGTCGTTTTAGGACTACCATAACAAATCTCACATGAAATTTGTTAGTAATTTTACAGATTTCAGTCCACCTTCGTGGCACTCAACAAAAACCATAAAAATAACATTCTGCTAACCTGCTAAGTTCATGTCTCTCTCACAAAGGTATCGGAAAGACATGATCTTAAAAACAATGATATTTTTATGGTTTTTATTGAGTGCCACGAAGGTGGACTGAAAGCTGTATAATAACTTACAAATTTCATGTGAGATTTGTTTTGGTAGTCTTAAAAAGACTCAATAATTGTTATAGAGCTCCAGAAAAGCTGAATATATTTATATATTCAGGCTGTGTTCCGTTTGTTTTAAGTTTGTATTGTATCCTTTCATGTGAATAGTATGTTGTCTAATATACCTACAAAAGAATTGTCAAAAATTTTCTCGATAAATGAAGTTGTTACCAACCACCTTATAAAAAACAGAGCTTTATGAGTGTCTAGAAACCTATGTCAACCAAACTTACTTTAAATTTAATGAAGGTTTATTTATATGTAAAGAGGAGCGTATGCAATTAATAATGGAAAACAATATTAGCCAAATGGCCGCCACGGCTACGCTTGCAAAACCATATTCTTTTCATGAAATTTTCCATCACCAATTCGCACATTTGCGGCTGCTCGATAACTTCACGAATTCCATCTTTTTGGTCTTGAATCGATTGTGTCATTGGCATAGACCAGGGGTCGGCAACCTATTTTAAAGTAGAGCCATTTTTCCTTAAATAATTTTAAAAAATCTTACGAAGAGCCACAAAGATGATAGTGTAAAATAATATGCAGATCATTATCCACAAATTATTATTTTATGATATTCAATAACATTTAAATGTCTTCTACCGGGTTTTTCAATAAGGACATAACAATTTTGTACTTAAATAAAACACAGAATAATTGAGATATCGGGCTGAAATTTATTCCAGGTGTAGCACACATGTTACAATTATGAATGGAATTCGATGTCGTTCATGTGACCACCACGAGCACGACAGCAGCGATCGATTCTTTGGATCCAATTTTCAATCACTGTTTCACACATCAGCCGGAATGTTAGCAATTTCGCGTTCGATGTTGTTCCTGAGCTCCTCTAAAGTTGTTGGATTGTTGGCATAACCCTTCGACTTAAGGTAACCCTATAAGAAAAAACGAACGGCGTCAAATCGCCTGAGTGTGGTGGCGATTCACCAGGACCATTTCTCAAGATTAAACGATTACCAAATTTTCCTTTCTATAAATCAATTGTTTGAACATCTGCGTGGCTTCTGGCACCATCTTGTTAGAACCACATATCGCTGATGTCAAGTCTATCCAATTCTGGCCAAAAATAGTCTTCCAACGTGGCACGCTAGCGAACTCGATTCACCATTTCGTGGCGATTATTTTCATCTACGAAAAAAATCGGCTGTATCACACCTGCGGCATGAAATCCACACCACAAGCTCACTTTTTTTGGTTGCAATGTAGTCTCATGAAGCACGTGTGGGTTTGTTGCGGTCCAATATCGCATGTTCTGCCAAAGCCATTCAGCCAAAAATGAGCTTCATCGCTAAAGAAAATATTTCGATGAAATTCAGGATTTTCTCCAAACTTTAGCAGAACGAAATCGGATAACCTTCGGGCGCTTTTAATGATCCAGAGTTTTCAGTTCTTGAATTAATTTGATCTTATAGGGATGTAGCTTGAGATCTTTACGCAATGTTATCAGCTAACAGAATATTACGATATTATTATCTTATTACGCTATCAGAATCAGCAAACATGACTTAGAGACGCACTAGTGCACCTTGTGAGAAATTACAACAGCGTCTGATGCAAAATTTACGTTGCATACGTGGGACGAGTGTGCACACCAATTCTTCCACCTTGCATCGCATACGTTGTGTGTCTTTACCTTTATGTTACGCTCGGTAAATCCATGGGTTGCCATCAGTTAAAAATTTTACATTAAGATTTCACATTCACGGTCAGTTTTTGGATGTTGGAGGTCAGTTTGATTTACATAAGGTTCATAATTTGATGTATTTAGTTTTAGACAGCTGCCAAGCCTAACATCCTTGAGAGAGGATTTTTATTTACTTTTAAGGATGTTCATGTTGCTAAACATCTGCTCACAATAATATGTAGAAAATTGTCAAGAGTCCAAATGCCACCAGCTTAAGTTGGTTGTAATTCTCAGGAAGACTATTCCATATTTCAAATATAATTTGATCTTCCTTTTGAGAGTTTGAAAGTTCTGTCCATTTATGATCTACCGCTAACTTTTATTTTTTCGTTACAAATATTCTAGTTCTGTTTGTAAAGTTGAAAATTTTGAAGACCAAACATCTTTTGATACCAAATATATTAACTGAAGTTCAAATTGAGCTCTGTCGACCTTCTGGAACTGGAACTGTTTAAAATTTAATTAGTTTCTGTGGATGGTCAAAAATGATAATGTAATTTTTTCCTTCCTAAACTCTGTAAAACGATTTGCAAAGGAATCTTTCATTTTTTCGATAGCAGCCAAAAAATACTTTATAGTCTTAATGACATTTCCTGCTTCTCGGTGCTTTTTTAAATTGTAAAAATTAATTACATTTTCATTGTTAATATCTTGAATAAACATAGATAATTGACTTTAAAAAGAAACTACTAATTTCCAAGAGTGAATGTGCAGTATTGCCTCGTCCTTGCAACTTCTTACTGAGATTAAGATGAGCTGTCATATCAGTAACAAAATAGAACTTTTGTAACCTGTTAGCATCTTTTAACTCTGGGTACTCGAAGGCTTTTGAAGATGAAAATTTTTTAATATGTTCGATACATTGATTGAAACGTTTAAGAACTGATTAAGAACCCTTGAAGCCAGCGGACTTTATAATACAATAATAGATCAGAATATCTTTGATTTACTTCAATAAGTAATAAACGAAATTCGCGATGATTTAACGCTTTTGAGACGATTTGATTGACTATTTTTACTACCAAGTTTACTACAAAGAGGTCCGATGCTACTAGAGAAAAGACAATTGATTGCTTGCAAAGTGTGAAATGTACCCAAAATATAAGGTATTACACAATACTACTACCAAGTTCATTACCTCTTGAATCTCGAAAGGAAATGTTGAAAGCACACAACGCCTGTTGATGTATAATGCAATGAAAACTGAAAATATCGTGTTCAATTACTATTATTATATTATTAAACCTTTTTAGAAACGGGACACAAAGCCTTTATTTTTACCAATCATACTATCTGCTCCATTTTTAACAATAGATATTACTTTGTTTACATCAATTCCAGTTTTCATAAAAAAATTCTAATGTTGAAGAATTAATGTCTTCTCCACGGGTTTGTACTTTGAGCAGAATCAAAGTAAGAAGCTCTTCTTGAATACCCTGACAGGATACATATCGCCCTACTAATCCAACTTGTGCGGCATCCTTAATGTCACATGATTCGCCACACGCCAAAGAAAATATAGGCGATGATTTTAAAACTGTTGTGAAAATTGTTGTGATGTCCCATTCTCTGCCATTTTGAGCGTTCTATGATGAACTGTCTTTGCGGAAAGTAGAATCTTTGATTTTTTAAATTATTTCCTTTTTATATTTAAAATCACAAAACAAGTATTCGCACATTTTTATAAAAAACAAGTCTTTAAATAATCGCCATCCATAAAAGGTTTTCTACACTTTCCACACAGTAATGCTAGTTGATGTAAGACTCTGAAGTCTGTATCTATTTAATGCCAATGATGAATGTTGCATATTTCGCAAGGTTTAACGAATTAGAATAATTTCTGTTTCTAACCTAACAAATCAGTTTTCACACTTTATACGTATTTCTTCATATTCAATAATTTACAGGGTAAATTTTTAGTAAAGGTAACCCAGTGTGTAGTAAAACGGAAATCACCTTGATATAAAAAACATAGACGTAGTGAAAATAAATTGTTTGCTGGGATATTTCACCAATTATTTGTATTTCTTTCAGCAATACATATACTAAAATTGAATATTTATTAAAAAAAACATTTGAACATAGACGCTGCCGCGCGTATGTGGTCTTAATTTATCTGGTGCTTTGCGGTGGGCAACCTAATCTAACCTGGGTTAAACCAACGGTCCTTGCCACATTGTCCTGTATCGCGCGTTTGTGGTCTTTTTTTATCTGTCGCTTAGCGGTGGGCAACCTAATCTAACCTGGGTTAAATCAACCATCCTTGTCACATTGTCCTTAGGGTTTTTCGGGTCCGAGTACCCGGACTCGACGAGTCCAAGGGTAAATACCCGGTACCCGATCTAAGACTCGACGAGTCTGGGGTCTTGAATGTTTGGCTTTGTCTAGTACATGATGGTTTAGTATAACACTTGATGAATGGACGAGTATGAAAATTCGAACATATCTAAATATCGATTTGCATGGAATTGACTCTGAAATGTATAATCTGGGTTTATTGAGAATTTTTAATTCATGTACTGCTATACAATTAGTCGAAAAAGTAGAACAACTCTTAAACACATTTAATATAAAATTTAAAAAACATATACTTGGTTCACCGGCGACGCTGCAAGTGTAATGATGAAATTTGGACGAGAATCTTCTAGACTTTAAAATTTCTGTTTGAATCACACTATACACTTATTTGTTTGTGATGTAGTATATAAAAAGAAAAATATTACCGGCTTGCAAAATGAAGATGACCATGGTCTAGATGGTGTTGTCGATGTCGAAGAATACGGACAAGTTGAATTAACTTTAGACAATTTAGAAGGGAATTCATCCATTTGCCTTCCGCTCTTAGCCTCTTGTGGAGTTTTGTTTTATTTACCTATTTACCATAACATTCTCAAATCCCTTGTTTATCTAAGTCGCATAACTTAATCGGCAAGTTCGTGCAGTATCGCTTGCTTTACCATATGCTTGAACATGAAAAATCCTTTCGTGTTTTTGTCTAAATTGCGAGACAGATTAGACCCGGACCCGAAAAATCGGACCCGGACTCGACTCGGACTCGGCGAGTCTTAAAAGACCGGGTATTCCCAAACCCTAATTGTCCTATATTGGATCGTGAGTTCGCGCTGCCGCGCGTATGTGGTCTTGATTTATCTGCCGCTTCGCGGTAGGGAACCTAATATAACCTGGTTTAAACCAACGGTCCTTGCCACATTGTCCTATATTGGATCGAGAGTTCGCGCCGCCGCGCGTATGTGGTCTTGATTTATCTGCCGCTTCGCTGTTTGCAACCTAATTTATCACGGGTTTAACCAACATTCCTGGCCTCAATATCCTATTTTGGATGGAGAGTTCGCGCTGCAGCGCGTATGTGGTCTTGATTTATTTTAACAAGTCTGTTGTTAAAAATGTAACTTAATATTTTTAAATACGATTTTTATTGTTAGTATATTTTCGTAAAGAAAATTTCAAATTAGATATTTATATATTAGATTTAGATTAGATTTATATATTAGATAAAAAACGCATTGAATACATAAAAAAAAAAAACAAATAAGATATAAAAAAGTAAAAAACAGCAAATAAATAAAATATCAGTATATTTTCGTAAATAATAAAATATTTTCGTCTAACTTAGTTCCCGCCACAGTAGATTTTCTAATAGTTTCCATTAGTTACAAATTGTGCCATGGAGGCTCGGTTACTCTCTTTCTGAATCAGCCATTTACAGCTTTTAAACACAATGTTGACACACTTCTTTCTTCTAGATTTTGGATAAGCAAACTTTGCACGCCCAAGTTGACAAATGCAACACAAAATGTTTTTCTCACTGAATACACTCCGTAAATGACGACTTGTAGGGTCTGGGAGGACCGGTGGAATTTAATCTGTGTTTGAATGAAAAGACGGCAGTCATATAAATATTTACTTTATTTTAATATAATTCTACTCAATTTCAAACCTATCACATATAAAATTATTTTCGAAAATATCTTTTCTTTAACTAAAATTGCATTTGCTTCAATAAAATTAAAATATATAATTTGGACAGGGCTGAGGAGCCACACAATTTGGATAAAAGAGCAGTGTGTCGCCGATCACTGGCATAGCCCTTATCTTTCACGTAGCTCCAAAGAAAAAAAGTCTAGAGGTGTTAAATCATAATATCTCGGTGGCCGATTGTGATTACCTCTACCAGAAATCACACGGCCAGGAAACTTTTAAAGCAAAAGAGCGATGTATTGTTACTTGTGTGGCACGTAGCCTAGGTCTTGTTGAAAATAAACGTCGTCCACATCAATATCTTCCAATTCCGGCCATACAAATTCGTTAATCATCGTTCGATTGTGCAATACATTCACCGTAACAGTTGCTCCAGCCTAATTTTCGAAAAGGTATGGTCCAATGACCCAGCCAGACCAAAAACCGCATCAGTCAGACGTTAAGGATGGAGAGGCTTGTCAACAATAATTCTTGTGTTTTCCGAGACCCAAATGCGGAATTCTACTTTTAACGTAACCTCCGAGGTGAAAATGAGTCAGTCAATATGAATTCTCGATGAAATTCCGGATCAGTTTGATGCATTTCAAGGACCCAATCAGCAAAGACACGACGTTATGGATGGTCGGTAGGCGTGAGTTCTTGTGTTAACTGAACTTTAAAAGCCTTA
Organism: Phosphuga atrata; assembly: GCA_944588485.1. Taxonomy (NCBI): domain Eukaryota; kingdom Metazoa; phylum Arthropoda; class Insecta; order Coleoptera; family Silphidae; genus Phosphuga; species Phosphuga atrata. Next base: position 75,128,457 of record OX155893.1, on the reverse strand, counting down.
AGACCTAAATCTTTATGCAAAATATGATCTAATGTCGTTTGTGGAATGCCCAATTCCAAAGATCGACGAGAAATGGACAAACCTGGGTTTTTCTCGACACTATGGACTACAGCAGCAATATTCTCAGTTATTCTTCAACGACGTGTACGAGTTCGGTTCTTCGCATCACTAACTTGTCCCAATAGCTCAAACTTTTGCACCAGTATCACATTTGCTGGCCGAGAAGGTGCTTCACGACGACCCAAAAATACTTAGTTTTGCGAACTCTTCACCATTTTCACCGAAATTTTCACCATTTTTGTAGTGAATTTTAATAGTTTTAATGAGTTATTGAAGTTTATTATATATCGTTCCATTTTTATTAATGGCCTGGATTTGCTTTGCATCTGCCAAATAGTTACAGGTTCAACTGTTGGCAACTCTTAGAATGGCGGGCTATTGAAAATGAAACCTCTTCTTGGAAGACCCTATATTTCATTTTGGTACTGATATGTCGATGACAATAAGATTGTTTCAGTGGTTTCAATTGAATCAATTTCTAAATTTAAAAAATAACATTCTTCTAGAATTAAATTCACTCTTGAGATAGAAAACAACAAAATAAACTGTTTGGACCCAACGTTAGTTCCTTAAAACAACAGAATTGAATCTGATATAAATTCGCATCAAATCACCCAAAAGAAGTCATGGAAAATCATGAATGATAAGCAGCAAAATTATGTAATAACTAAATTAGTCGCATATCATTCCATGATACCTCGAGCCTTTTTAATTCGTCTTACCGGGGACAAAAGAAACAAAAAAATTAAACACAATCATGTCAATTGCCACAGTGAATCGTTTCACAGTTACACATATCCACAATTTAATAAATTAAAACGATACCAAATTACAATGACCCAAATATACCCGAATACGCCAAATTCAGACGAAGCTTTTTAGTTTTATTTATTTTTTTCATTTTTCTTACATATTTTGGCAAAAACAAACGAACAAATAGCAAACGCTTTTTCGATAGCAAAATATACAAGTAGCATATAAACCTTCTTTAAAATTATCCCACATATTATTTAACGCCAAAGACAAAATCGACCCCTTCAAAAAATCCGGTGTATATGAGATTCAATGTTCGGAATTCAATAACGTGTAGGTAGGACGAAGTATTTCAACTCGTTTTTCAGAACTGTGCCTTTGGTCTTAAGAAAATACACAAGCTAATTTTCTAACCATTGTCTAGAATGTCTATATCATAAATTCCCCAAAATAGATAATCTAAAAATATTGCTTAATTGCACCTTAATCTTCTGGAGTAATTAGTAATTTTCAACCAAAGCCCTAATCCATCAGTAAATATCCTTCAGTAAATCTCTAAGAAAAATGTTACACATAAAACCTATAGAAACTTAAATTTTATATAAGAAAAAGTATTTAGTGATTTTTTATCTGTCAAGTTCGTAATAATCAACCTAGAATAATATCAAAACATTATTTTAGTTTCTCATTGTTCTTATTCAAAAAAAATCGCTCGAAAAATATCGAATAATATCTATATTATTAATATATAATAGCTCGAAATCTAAGGAAATAGCTCGAAATCTAAGGAAATTTTGAAAATTATTTCAAATAAAATTTGTAAATAAAATAAATGTCTTCGAAGAAATCAAGTTATCTAGTGATTTTCTGTCTGCCAAGTTGATAGTAATTAAGCTTATAGGTCAAAATCTTATTTTACATGTTATTTTTTTCAAGCATGGCTACAAAGGCATTTCTTCAAAGGCAAAGGTCTTTCTGTATGAAATGTAAATATTTTTCGAATGAATAATGTCGATAAGTCATCGAACTTACATACCCTAACCAGACGCACAAAATACTTGTTGATTTGTGTTATTAGTGGGAAACTATATCATTTAATAAATTTTATGTTTTTTCAAAGTTTAAGAAAATATCGGTATTTATAGTTAAAAATTTTGACATTTGATAAAAGAAACCTACTAGAAATTATGAATAAACAAAAAAATCTGGATGGAAAAAACAAATCTGGACCTAGAAATATAATAATACGTACCCTTTGAACATCTTTTGTAAACAATGGCACGGAGCCTAGCACCTGGGAAGAGTGGGTGGACACTGTCTAGGGGTGACAACCCCGAATAATAAGCCTCCCAAGCTAACAACTTGGGTAGTATCTTGGACAGTGGCTCGCCACTGTCCCACGAAGAATATTCTTCAACTGAGCATGAAGGAAAATCTCGCCAAATGCACTATCCCATGTGGTAACCAATCCACCGTCACCTATGGTGACGTTAGCGGACCTTCGGATTCTGGGGAGTCCGCACCAACATGCTTTAAGGATGAGTCGGAGCATCCTGAAATCACCGGACGTAAACTCAGACCAAGACGGCAAAGCTTCTTCGCAACATTTAATGCCAACTCACTGCTAAAAGTGGGTAAATTGAAACATTTAGTACAGAGTACAGGAAACAGATTTACGGACGAACATGCCTTCGAGTCCCAAGGCTACAGCATCCTCAAAGGAAAAGTGGGTCAGCGGGTAATGAAGAACGTACCCTACTTAGGTACAGTATTTATAATCAGTCACAGGATACTGGATTCAGTCACTGACTTTACCTCCCCGAGTAGTCGTGTATCCATCCTCTCTCTCAAATGCGCAAACAAGGGCTACAGTATAGTCAATGTACATGCCCCAATCAACCAGGACAATCCAGACAGAACTGATAAATTCTGGGAAGACTTAGAAGATATTATCTCTAAACTTCCAGAGAGGCACACCGTTATACTGCTTGGTGACTTCAATGCTCAATTGGGAAGAGAGAAAAAATACAGAAACATAGTGGGCAATTATCCGGCGCATAAGCGAACCAACCGCAACGTAGAACGATGGGTGGATCTGTGTAGGACTTTTGGGTTGATCATGAAGTCTACAGTCTTCAAACACTTGCCAAGGAAGCAGAAGGCTTGGATTTCACCTAATACCCACCTGGATGAATTCCAGATAGATCATGTGGCCATTTATCGAAAACCTCAAAAGGAAATACAAAACGTGAAGGTACTAAGAAGCGCCAATCTGGACCACTACCTTTTAAAGATCAAAATAAGACTCCAGCCTAGAAATACTAGATTACACAGAACCTCCAAAATGGTAAGATTTGACGTTAGCGACTCAGGAACAGTCAAGAACTAAGTCAGCGACTGAACAACACAGACCTAAACAACTGGGACCAACTGAAGGAGACTCTTGCCAAGGCGTCCAATGAACTCGCCCCTCTCGCTAGAAGAAGGAAGCATCCGTGGTGGACTGAAGACTGTGACAATGCAATAGCCCAAAGACAGATAGCCTGGGTGAAGTGGAATTCTAAAACGACCAAGGAAAATTGGCATAAATTTTTGGAACAAAGAAAGCTTACAGCCAAGATAATTCGAGGAACCAAACGAACCTTCACACAAAACCAACTAACCCAAATCGAAGAGAGCTTTGCTAAGAATAATTCCAGAGATTTCTTTGGAACCTTTAAGCAGGCACTCAGAAAATACGCTCCGCTAAGCCTCCACTTCAGAGACTCACAAGGGAAACTGGCTTATAATGACAAGGACAACTGCCACCTTTTGACTCAGTACTTTAAAAATCCACTCAACTGTGACCCACCCAACGAAGACTTCCACTATAAACAAACCACACCAAACCCGGACTCGCTTCCCCCTTCATAGGAAGAAGTTGGCCAGATCATTCAACTTCTTAAGAATAATAAGGCAGCTGGAGAGGACTCTATCGTTGCTGAACTGTGGGAAGGTGCTGGAAACAATGCCGTGCGCAAGCTAACCGAGATCATCCAGGACATCTGGGAAACCGAGGAATTACCACCCGATTGGAAATCTGGTCTGATCCATCCGCTTAACAAAAAGGGAGATTGTATGGATCTAAACAACTACCGTGGAATTTCTCTCGTCCCGGTAACATACAAGATTCTCTCGAAGGCGTTACAGAAGGCTTCAGGAAGACCCGATCCTGTGTTGAACAGATCCTCAATCTTAAAACTGTACTTGCATACTCCAAGATGAGAAACCGCAAGGTGATAGTCACCTTTGTTGATTTTAACGTTTCAACCTGAAACTTAAGCACTACACATCAGTCTTACGACCAGAAGCCCTGTCATATGCCATAGAGTGTCTTTCCTTGAACCGAAGGGGTCTAGTAGAGAAATTGGAAATTAGAGAGAGGAGAATCCTCAGGAAGATCCTAGGCCCGGTAAAGGAAGATGGGGAATTCCGAAGGCGGCATAACTCTGAGCTCTACGAACATATTGAGATGTTTTCTGACTGTGCAAGGAAAAGAAGGGTAGCTTTCTATGGCCACGTTGCAAGATTGCCTCCAAACCGACTAACCAACCGTCTGTCCACCTTCTGGCAAAACAAGAAGCTTCGTACCACTTGGTTGACAGAGACCGAGAAGGATATTAAAGAACTGGGAATAACAGATCTCAAAAACAGACAGTCTGTGAGACGCACCCTGAAGGAAGTCCGTGGATTTTAGGAAAAACCGCGAAGGAAAAGTACCCCCTGGACAGAAGAGAGAAAGGAGTTACATCGGCAGAAGATGCGACAATACTGGGCAAAGGTCAAAGCCCAACAGTTGAACAAGCGTGGTCCAAAGTAGGCCTATTCGAAAGAAGAATAAAACAAATTCATAAATTTATGTTTTATGTTTTTATATATTTGTATTAACTTCTGTGAAGAGAGAAATATTTTTCTGGAATAACCTTCTCGACCAGGAAAATCAAGGATCTCGAAAATTTTGGTGAACTTGAAGCTGCCATGTTCCGACGATAAAAAGCGTACAGTAAGAACATTTGTCAACATTATATTTCTGATAGTATGTTCCGTCGAATGTGCTAACTATGCGCTAAGAAAAATGTACGCTAAGAAAATTTTGGCACGCTGAGGCTGTCAAATTCCAGCCACAAAAAGGGTACTCCATGAAAATTTCGTATAATTGAAATCCGAAAATTTCGTTAAATGCGTTATCTAACGTACTCACGGATAGTAAAAACTCATTTCACCGCAGATCATTTTATTTGCAGACTGATTCTTAAAACATAAAACTTGAACATTTAGATTTCACTATATAAGCTTGACCATCAAACATTCAATAACTAATCTAGTTAATATACACCTGAATAGGTATGATACCTGAAATCACTTCAAATCAACACTTCAAGTATACTACTATCTAATTAGCCCATCTTTGACCAACGGTGCGTATATGCACCATTCCAAAATGTACTGTTAATTAGGTAATAACTTTCTATTGTATAATTAAATTTTTTGTTGGTGCTTCTAAGAGTAAACACAATAAACTTAATTTACATGTAGATTAAATAATTTTTTCCCATTATTATATATAAGGACATACATAATTATATTTTAAGGAGGATTTACTCGGGGTTATGCAATTATTATTTACAATTTCCAGATAATGTGATTTAAGTGCTCATTGCCTGAATTCCAAGTAAACACTTTAAGCATTATGGTAGAAGTATTTAAAGATATAGGATTTGATATAATATTTGCTGGAAAAAGACAATGACCCTTAATCCTTCGTGTGGCGTAAACGCACCATTGGTCAAAGGAGGTATACCTGCTATAATATACCTAATGTCTTAAAAATTAAAATTAAACAAAATTTACATTTATCGGACAACAATACATTAGATAAGTCAAATAAAGATGCCAAAATGTTGCCATTCTTTGAAGCAGTCAATAAGAGGTTTGTGCAGTTCGGTGTATTTTCCCAGAACCTTGCCATAGATGAGCAAATGGTTCCATACTTTGGACGGCACTCGTGCAAGATGTACATCAAAGGAAACCCAGTACGATTCGGCTTCAGATTGTGGTGCCTGTGTTCTTCCGATGGCTACTTATTTCAATTCATTCTCTACAGAGGAGCAACAGCAGAAAAAAATTGGTTTAGGATGGAAAGTTGTACTGGATTTGCTACAATTAGTGGAGTCTCCAGATAACCACATGATATTTTTTGATAATTTCTTTACCTCGTACAAATTGACGAAGGAACTATCAAGAAGGGAATATTTTGCGACGGAGACAATCCGGGATAATCGCATTGCAAAATGTACAATAAAGGCAATAAAAGTTATCCATTAAGAATCTCGCGGCAGTTATAATTGTGCACAAGATGCAACTACAGGGATCGTTGTCACAAGATGGAACGACAATTCGGTAGTAACACTTGCCAGTAACATCGACGGAGTAATGCCAATACAACATGAAAAAAGGTACGACAGGAAACAAAAAATGGAAGTCAATATCCCACAGCCGAAAGTGATTGCAGAATATAAAAAACTCATGGGTGGCGTGGGTCTCCACGACAATGAAGTGTCATTGCAAAAAATGGTGGTGGCCGCTGTATGCTACTACAATAAACAGCATACTCGTAAACAGTTGGAAGTTGTACCGATTAGCCAACGGAAGCAAAATTAGTCAACTGGATTTTAGATCTCTTATTATTACAAGGCTCTTGGCAGTGGAAGGTCCATCATTTGTAACGGTAGCAGTGCCATTAGAAGTGCGCAAAGATAATTTTTGACATGTGTAATTATTGTGCATGAAACGAAAAAGCAGCTAAGATGTAAAGTGTGCCAATCAAACTAAATTTATATGTGCAAAGATGTAATGTGCATCTGCACTCAGAATGTTTAAACAAATATCATATTTAATTTTATATATCCCTATGCACCAACTCAAATTTTTTACAGCAAATTTTTTTTTGGAAAAAAATTTATTAAAACTATCTTGATGAACACCATTCTAATGCGTTTTATTTAAAATAAATCTAAAATATCATCTATTTCTATGCTTGGCCAAAGATGGGTTAGTCTAGTCCTGATACGCTTTGTACATACCTTATGACAGTATCCGGTACGTTCGTTTCACAGCGGAATCTTTACCGTAGGAAGTTTGAAAGCTGAACATTTTCACGTATATCAATTTATTTTTCTATATTTTTGTTTATATATTTTTTTTAATTGGATGCGGTGAAATTACCGAACGGTTAAACCTGGGCGGTGAAACTTCGCAAAAATAAAGTAGGTCAGTCAAAGCTGCTCAATATGTTTAATCGGTCTAGTCTTGTCTGTCTAATCGGGTCTGTCTAATTGAGTTTGTCTATTCTTTTCTGTGTAGGCATGCCTACTTAATCCTCTCTTTTATCAATTTAAGTTGATAATTTTAGATTAATTTAAGATTAATTTTAGTCTGAATCTTGAGTTATCAAATATAGAGCATTGTAAATAAGAAAACCGACAGTCCATGGCCAGTGCCCGATCCGCCAAAAAAAATTTAAATTGTAAAATTAAAAAAAAAACGATCGATCTGCGCTTTTTTATCCTACTGACACATATAGTGTAAGCTTTTTTATAATCAAACATATTACCTCTACATTCGTTCAATGTTTATAGTGTTGTGCATTTATCATCTAGCTTCGTATTGGCGAAACTTTTAATGTGCGCATGATACAAATACCCAAATATTATATATCGACTATCCGACTTAATTATAATTTTTATTTTTATGGTTTTATTTAAATAACTATAATCAAAAATTATGTTATAATTAGTACTCTAAGCAAATCCGCCATTCGCCTATTTATTGGTGTTTTCGCTATTATACCTATGTACGCTTTTTGTTGCTGGGGCATTATTACATCATCCAACTCAAATTTAAATCATTCGCCCTTTTTTTCTTTTTTTTTTTAGTCTCAAGTTTGAAATATCTACTATTGAAAAAAATCTTTCAGAAAAATATTGGAAATTCATATATCAATTTCAAACTCAAATTTCTTGTCAATTTAGTATTTCCTCGCAATCTTAATTCAAGTTTTCTGCGCAATTTGCTATATTCAGTAAACATTTAGATGTTTTCAATAAAGATTCTCTTTGCTACGAATAAAATTCAATGCTGTTTGCAGCGGTCTAGTTATAAATGCTACTAAAACCAGATGGGCAATTTTTAATATCTCAATTATTTAAAATACTAGAAGTGGTAATCTACGATATGCATCCGTCGTAACTTGTATTCCGGATCTAATTAATTATTGTAATAACAATATTAACTTTCATTAATTAAAACTTAAACTAAAACCTGATATTTCATTATCAAATATATTTTATACCAACTAGTTTTATCCGCAGTATAATTACTGTACATAACATAGTTGGTATCGTGTATACTGGAGTTTACATAGACGGTTTATTATAAGTTTTAATTACAAATTTGCTACATTTTTATTTCGATATTTGGCCATTTTGGATCACGCTTAACAACAACAACAGTTTACAATGTTTATTAATATATTATTTATTTTTTCTAGTTTCTTCCTTATCTCCCAGTACTTCATTTCGCTTTGTCTTTTCTTTCTTTCAGGGTCTCATTTCGTGCCGCTCTTCTTTGTCTCTCTTGCCGGGAAATCGACGTAGGTTCTTATCTTCACTCTTACTGCGTTTCTTTCGTTGAGATCTTCCGTTATTCCCATCAATGCTAGGTCTTTTTCTACTTCCGTGATTCATTTCCCTTGGTCTCTTAGGATTTTCCGGGCCATTATGATTCTTTTGAGGAGCCTGTCACTACTCATTCGGATTATGTGTGCATAAAAGGAAGCTCTACGCTTTCTCATGGCAGTTGATAGTCGTTCTGTTTGTTTACTGCTATATAGATTCTCGTTACTTCTGATACTCCAAGACTCGCCCACTGTTACTGGCCATAGAATTTTCCTTAGAATTCTTCTTTCTCGATTTTACTATTTTTTCTATCCTGCCTACTTGATCTAGCGGTAAACATTCTGCGGAATATAGTACTTCTGGTTTCAGCACTGTATTTATATGTCTTATCTTGGCGTTTATGGAGATGGATTTCTTCTTATAAATACCTCTGCATAAAAAGTGTGCTCTATTTAACTTTGAAACCCTATTGTCGTATGCTTCTTTGTTGTTTCCATTTGGTATTATTATTTCTCCTAAACACTTAAATTTCTGGACACGCTCAATTTCTCTGTACCTAATTTTTCTTTTTTCTTTTTTTCTGTAGTAAATACTTTGTCTTTTAAAAAAATATCTGTAGGCCAATTTTCTTCGCGATTTTTATGAGAATTTCAATTTTCGCCTTAGCTTCCTCCTCCGAGTTTGCGAATATTACTCTGCAAAGGTCAAACAGTCCACTGTAATGGTTTTTCCTGTGTATTTATCTTTAGTTAGCTTTATGCGTTGGAAGTTTTTCCCTCTTCCCTTCATTCTCCATTCTCTTATGACCTTTTCCAGCGCACAGTTAAACAACAATGATGAAATCCCTCCTCCTTGCCTGACTCCCGCTTTAATTTTGATTTGTCTCGAGAGCAGTCCCTTAAATTTCACCTTGGAATATGTGTCGGTAAGAGTTGCTTCTATTAGTTTACGTGTTTTGTTGTCCAATCCCATATCCTTTAGTACCTTGAATAATGCGTTTCTGTCGATGGAGTCATAAGCTTTTTGGAAATCTACGAATATTGTTTTTTTCCAAATGATTTGTAGTGTTTTTGTATCAATGTGAGATACATTATTTGTTCTATGCATGACCTTCCTTTTCTGAAGCCCCCTTAGTACTCCCGGATTTGGCCATATAGTTGTACCTCGGCCCTTTTAATATTGCTTTGGAGAGTACTTATACACTACCGGTAGTAGAGAGATTTCTCGATAGTTATTATCGTTTTTTGTCTCCTTTCTTATGTATCGGTTGTATTATTGCTTCTTTCCACTCCCCCTTGGATTTCTTTTTCCTCCTAAATCTTCTTGATCACGTTACTGAAGTTTTCTACCATCCTCGGGTTGCATGTTTTTATCATTTCCGCTGTGATGGAATCCTCCCCTGGTGCTTTGTTGTTTTTGAAGTCTGCAATTATTAGTTCGATTTCATTTATATCCGGTGGCTTAGAGTGAACACCTATTTTGATTGTTATTCAGCTTGGTGGGAAACCTTCAGTTGCTTCACCAGTTGAGAATTTCCTCGAAGTGTTTTGCTAATAGTTCACAGTTTTCTATATTCTTAACTGATATTTTGCGGTCTGGTTTCCGAAAGCAAATGTTCGATGTCTGGTATTTTTGGATTGAGTCCCTAAAAGTGCTGTAATGGTCTCTGGTTTTGTTTTTCTTAAAGCTTTCTTCTATCCCCTCTGTTGTGTCTGTATCAAAATTACTTTTGGTTCTTCTAATTATTTTAGCCGTATTTTTCCTGGTTTCTCGGAAGTTTCCATAGACTATCTCTAGCTTCGTTTTTTGCCATTTCCTCCAATGTTTGGCCATTTGTTCTATTGTTTTATCGCAGGCTAACTTCCACCACCGATGCCTCTTGGTCTTTTTGCGATGTGCCACCTCCTTTGCTCTTTCTGCAATTGTGTTCCTTATGTTTTCCCACTTTGTCGTTTCTAGATTCGTCATTTCCTGATATTTTTCTCTGTTGGCTTCCAGAAGTTCGTTGTCCACTCTGAAAGTTCTGTTAGGGTTTCTTTCTGTTTTGTGCTTGTTTAGAAATACTTTAGTTTTTATTTTGGTTAGGCAGTGGTCCGAATCTATGTTTGCTGACCTTATGACTTTAACATTTTGTATTTCTCTTGTTTGCGATTTTGATATTGCAACGTGATCTATTTCGAACTCGCCCATTTCGTTCCCTGGAGATTTCCATGTCATATTCTTTTTCGGTTGCCCTTTGAAATATGTGCTCATGATTTGGAGCCCGAAGGTTTTGCATATTTCTATTAATCTCTTCCCATTTTGATTGGTATTTTTGTATACTGGGTGTTTGCCCACTACTTCTCTGCAGTCCCTCTCTTTACCTATTTGTCCATTGAAATCCCTTACCAAAATGATTGTCTCGCTTTCTTTGATTTTTGTTAGTTCGTCTTCCAGATGGTCCCATTCGATTCTTACTTTTCTGGATTGGTTTTGTTGTCTTTATTTGTTGGAGCATGGAAACGTTGCTAAATATAACTAAAATGAAACTCAAATGTGCTAACAAGATATACGCGATGATCTTGTTAGCACATTTGAGTTTCATTTTAGTTAATTTGCTACATTATTAATTTATTTTCTATAATAAACATTATTTTCTTAATTAATATAATCGACTTAAACATTCCATTAAACAGTTACAAATCTCTAACTTTTATTGAAAAAAATACTTATGTATATACCGGGTGATTTTTATGTATATACTACGAAAAGGAAGAATTTGTCATGCCTATTTGTGTTGTGAATTCTAAAGAAATTCTATCCCAACTAAACTATACCAAAATGTCAAAACTGTCAAAGTATACCTTCTCGTAGAACACCCGTTCATTATATTCTTTCATAAGCTAATACATTTATATATGTCATTTTCAATTTTAATAATAATAATAGTCTTTAACTATACCGTAAATTGTAATAAGCTTTTTTTTCCTGTTGTCTGTTCTCTTTTCCGTCCGGAGAAATTTTAATAATTCGATATTAAACTAACTTACCGATGAGCTAGATACTTGAAACTTTAAATATAGCGCAGAACAGAATGACAACTCATATTTGTATACCTACACAATACTCAAACTTTTACTTTAAGTATTTCCTGTTAAATGTAATCCATATTAAATGTAATTATATATGGGGACCATATATATGGGTGTATTATTTATTTAATTTTCACAAGGAATACTTAGTAAGCAGATTCAAGGCCAGTTGATAGTTCAGAACAATGGTTAAAATCGGTAGCAAAATTTCACACACAAGATTAAAAAGCATAAAATAACATATACAGCAAACTTTTTTAGAACTAATTTTTTTTAAATACGTTAAAAAGTAGAATATATTTTTTTCCGTGTTGACTATATAATAAAATCGCGGAGCACTAAACTATCGAGGACTTCCAATAAGAGGTTTCATTTTGATATGTAAAAAAAACGAGTATTTTTAAGCGGAATCATCGGACGTTTATTTAATTGTAAAGATGCCAGACGACCAGGCTAGTATTATTTTAGCCACGGCTACACTTGCAGGACCATATTCTTTTCTTGAAATTTTTCCTTTACCAATTCGCATATTATGTCTCGATATGCTCGCACATTATGGCTGTATGTCCTCGATAACTTCACGAATTTCATCTTTGAGGTCTTGAATCGATTGTGGGCCATTGGCATAGACCTTATCTTCCACGTAGCCCCAAAGAAAAAATGTCTAGAGGTATTAAATCACAAGATCTCGGTGGTCAATTGTAATCGCCTCTTCGAGAAATCACACGGTCAGGAAACTTTCACGCAAAACAGCTATGGTATCGTTACTTGTGTAGCACGTAGCGCCCTCTTCTCGAAAATAAACGTTGTCCACATCAATATCTTCTAATTCCGGGCATATAAAATCATTAATCATCGTTAGTTATCGTAATCCATTCACCGTAGCAGTTGCTCCATCCCCATTTTCTAAAAAAGGACCTTACTTTTTCGAATGACCCCGCCAGACCAAAAACTGCACCAAACAGTCACACACAACAGTTGAGGATGGAGAGGCCTTTCAACAATAATTCTTGTGTTTTCCGAGCCTAAAATGCGACAATTCTGCTTGTTAACGTAGCCTCCGAGGTTTCACTCAAGATAATTTTTCGATGAAGTTCGATTCAGTTGGGATGCATTTCAAGAACCCAATCAGCAATGATACGACGTTGTTGATGGTCGGTAGACGTGAGTTCTTGTGACAACTGAACTTTAAAAGCCTTAAGACGTAAGTCTTTATGCAAAATACGTTGAAATGTCGTTTGTGGAATGTCCAATTGCAAATATCGACGAGAAATGGATAAACCTGGGTTTTCCTCAGCACTACGGTCTACAACAGCATTATTCTCCGTTGTTCTTGGGCGATATGCACGAGTTCTGTTCTTCACATCACTAACTTGTCCCTACAGCCCAAACTTTTCCATTAGTTTCACAATTGCTGGCCTAGAAGGTGCTTCACGACGTCCCAAAAACGCTTTAGTTTTGCTAACTGTGACCGCGAAATTTTCACCATTTTTTTAGTGAATTTTAATAATTTCAGTGCGTTGTTGAAGCGTATATCGTTCCATTTTTATTAATGGCATAGTTTAGTTGTCATCTGTCAAATAGTTACAGGCTGACACATATCAGAACTGTTAAAATGGCGGGCTGTTGAAAATAAAACCTCTTATTGGAAGACCCTATATTTTAGTCTCTAAACTAGTAAGCAAACTAATTACGTTTAGTACGTCGTTGAGTTATGAGATTATCAACACTGGCACATTTACGTATTATATAATGCTGTATGGAAGGAACGAGTTAGAACCTGTATTAGGCCGTTATTTATTTACCTAACTAGGCGTAGCGCGGTTAAGTAGTCTGAATAATCCATAAAGCAAATAGAATTTATTATTGTTATAACACATTGTGTTGGTTTTGTTTGCTATTTAGAGAGGTGTTTTGTTAGGATTGTGTTGACTGAAAATCCATAGGGAATTTAAAAAAAAAATCTTGACTAAAAAAATAACATTACTTTAGAGATTTAGACTATCTACAAATATATTCTTAAACCAATACCTATTGAAATCAATAAACATATAAGGGGTGTCCCAGAATGAACTGCCATTTACTGTGCTATATGTTAAATATAAACTACCTTAAAATACACAGAATTGATACATTCACTATGTTTTAACCTGGTATACCTGCACCCGGATTTTTTGTTATTAATATAAGGCCTGGTTAAAACATAATGAATTTATCAATTCAGTGTAAGTATGAATTACCACGTATTAACGGTTGCAATCATCCAATACCTTAAAATAAGTTATATACCGCGTCTATAGTTTATAGTTTCATATAAATATTATGTATTTGTTATTCTAATGGACTTGCACCTTTTCTAGTTGAAATTGTTATCCCTTTGTTATGAAATATTTAATAATTATGTTTGTAATGTCCGTTCAGTCGGTGGAGTTTCATCCGCATTGCGAATTAATTGCGAAGCGCAAGGAGACGTGAACGATTTTAACTGGAAATAAATTTCGTCGATAACTAATTAGTGAATGACGAATAACTTGTTATCAGACCTTGTTATCGGTGCAACTTTTCCACAAATTATTTTATAAATAACCGAACAGTGTATGTTCAGTACGTAACTTCATTAAAATTAATAAACTAGGGTGAATTGAATTGTATTGATTTAATATATTCGATTTTTGTATTCGTTACATTCATTGGTTAGAAAATTAATGATTTGTTGAAGTTTTTTTATTATCTATTTACTTAATCTGGTTTATAAAATAATACTTATTTGTATTGTTTCTTATAACACAAACATTTGTAGTACGCTAGATAATAATATTTTCAAGCTGAGTAATAAATTCTTCGAACACATTATCTACTTTTTTTTCTAAATTAGTCACTAATTCGTCTTACACACAATAGAATTAGGTAAAACACTAATTATCAAATAACATGTATTTGTTTGTATTTGACAACATTTACATAACACACTTACTTAAGCTTGTACTCAATTACTTTATCTAAACCTAAATGCACTATCTAAATCGTCTAAGCAACCACGTAGCAAGAAATAAATTAGCTGGCGCCGGCGAGTAAACCAAGTTAGTATTTAAGTATTTAGGGAGGTGGGGTGGTTAAGCAAGCACTAGAACTGAAATTCGACATATTTGTTATGAGACTCTTAAGTAATCGAAATTACTTTCCGGACAAACCAATACTTATTTTCATAACAATAATTATTCTCATATTCATTTAATATATTACAAATATGAAGTATATGTGAAGCCTAGATTTGTTTGATTTGAGTGCATAGAAATTAATAGAATACTAAGGATTAGAAGTGTCTAAAGCTACGTACACACGGTATAGAAAACTAGCGTATAGTCCTGTTATAGTTTGGCTATAGCTGTGTGACCGCTTCGTATAGTCCAAAACTATTGCTATGGTTGAACTATACGCTATTTTTTAGCTATACGATGGTAGGAAACTATCTCCGTGTGAACACCGTCATTATATATGATATAATAATATATACGAAAACTTGCAGCTATACCAACAAGAATGGATAGTTGTATAGTTGATAGCTTAATTCTTTTTCTTCTTCATTGATAACCACTTTAGCCAGTCCATTAACTAATTCTCTTTGAAGGGATAGTTCGAGTCTTGCGGTCCTCTCAGTACTTTTTCATACGTCCTGATCTTCGTGCCCGTTCTTCAATTGAAAATACTCAGAATAGTGTTGTGAATTTCTTCTTTGAGTTGGAAGCGGAGATTTATGTCCTTGATTTTTTTGTTTAATTTTAACTTGTCTGTGGTGTCTTCTGATGTAAGCCCAATTTCTATCAGATGCTCTCTTATTTCTCTGATCCATCTGCACCCTGTTGTTTTTTTTGGATTTCAGATTGTATTGCACCAGTTGTTTCAGAAGTTTCGAATTTGGCATTCTCATTACATACCCAAAGAACCCAAAGGCTCCTTTTTACGCATAGTGTCAGTAATGGGTTCTAGTTCTTTGTAAACGACTTTGTTGGGCACTATCCGCCACTTTCCGTCTTTCTGGTATTTTTTATTGATGCGTATTCTTTCTATTCATCTTTCCATCTTCTGAAGTTTATCGGTCTGTGATTGTTTATTTTAGTGAAACAGTGTTTCTGCTGAATATGTAGCTTCTAGTTTTATAACTGTGTAGTGGTGCTTTATTTTTGGCATTTATGGATAGGCTCTTTTTTCTGTAGATCTCCCAGGTTAATTGAATTTAATTTGAAAGGTATTTGAATTCTGCTACAATTTTGACTTGCCATTTATATTTATTTCTATCAATGTTGTTGGTTTTTCTAGGCATAATTACTGTTTTTTCAAATGTTACTTTGAGGCCAATTTTGCTTGCAATATTTTGAAGTTCTGATATCTGAGAGATAGCTTAATAGGTTAAAATAAACAAAAGTGAAAGTTATAAATATTAAAATTCATATTTCTAACCATAACTTTTGTTGGTTCCAGTTGTAATATTTGTAAGACAATTTCAACCTTGAGACCAGGGATGTTGCGGATGAGATTTTTGCACATCCGCTAATGCGGATATTTGAAGGCACACATCCGCGGATGCGGATCTTAAGATATTTTATAAGAAACTATATGGGTGGAGAAATAAAATGATAAGATATTTTTATCAAGTTATTAGTAATTAAAGTAAAAAATTGGAGCATTGTATTTACTAAAAAGTAATATTGCCGCCTTTTCGGAGTAAAGTCTCTTACGCAGTGGTTCATAAATTAAACCCGCGCTACTAAACAATTGTTCGCTGGGAAAACTGGCTGGTGGTGTCGATAAAAATCTGTGTGCTATTGGTAAAAAAATGGTTAAATTCCTATCGATGAACCTCTCAAATGGCTCCACCATTTAAGAGGATTCTCGCCTACATTGTCCCTTTTTTAATACGGCATAAACAATTGAGTTTTTACCACAGCTTCAGCGCCACGATTTTATGGTGTTTCTTGACTCTCATCTTTACCTGACGAATCCAACATCATAGTAAGATCGTCCTTTAAGCATGGCTTTCTGATCTAACCAAACCGGACGTCCCTGGTCCTAGTTGTTCCATGTTTTTTTCCGAGGAATCTGTCATTCTCATTCTTTTAGCCCCTACAGAAGAACCGACATTTTCATTATTTCTCATTCTCATCGTAAAAAGATCTTCTTTAATCTTTTCCTCAGTCACTGGTGTAAAAAGCTAGTGTTTATAGCGAGGGTCTAAGTATGTGGCGATGATATATAAATTGTTCTCTACCAAATTGGAAAACTTTGTTGAAAGTTCACTTTTCAGAATCGTGACGGCCTGCCGAATTGGATCAAAATCTTGTAATCTCGTCATCAACTTTTTTTTTTCAAGCATTTGCATTATTGGAATTACAGGTAAAATAAGGGCATGAGATCTGCTTAGTTCTTGTTTGGCTTCCTCAAAAAGTTTCAATAACTCTAAACAACTTTCAATGATTTTCCACTCTTCTGGCAAAATAGGATTAATCTCACTGTCATTGATGTAAAGACTTAGGGCATCCTTTACCTTTAAAAAACGTTCGAGCATGTAAAATGTACTGCTCCATCGCGTTATACAATCTTGGAACACTTTGAGATGAGGTTTATTTAGTATGTCCTGAATTGCTTGCAGTTGCTTCTGAGCTACAGTGAAATGATTGAAATGAGTCGAAATTTTCTTACATCTTTGTTTGACTAATTTTATGTTTTCTTGCGAATTTGAGGTATACAGTTTCCACGTATGGTCATAAAAAGCTTTAAAACGTACTTAAAAATCATTCACGATACCACAACCAGAAGTTGGGATCTATTGGTCGCTTTACCGTAACCTTAAATACTAGTGTTGTGAACTTCTTCTTTGAGTTGGAAGCGGAGATTTATGTCCTTGATTTCTTTGTTTAATTTTACCTTGTCTGTGGTGTCTTCTGTTGTGAGCCCAATTTCTTTCAGATCCTCTCTTATTTCTCTAATACATCTGCACCCTGTTGTGGTATTTTTGGATTTGAAATTGTATTGTACCAGTTGTTTCAGAAGTCTGGAATCTGGCATTCTCATTACCTGCCCAACGAACCCCAGTCTCCCTTTACGCATAGTGTCAGTAATGGGTTATAGTTCTTTGTAAAAGACTTTATTGGGCATTATCCGCCACTGTCCGTCTTTCTGGTATTTTTTATTGATGTACGTTCTACCAATTCTTCTTTCGATCTTCTGAAGTTTCTCAGTATTTGATTGTTCATTTAAGTGAAACAGAATTTCTGCTGCATATGTGGCTTCCGGTTTCATAACTGTGTTGTAGTGTTTAATTTTTGCATTTAAGGATAGGCCCTTTTTTCTGTAGATGTCCCTGGTTAATTTTTGTGCTTTAAATAGCTCCTTTATACAATTTCCACGGTCATAAAAAGCTTTAAATCGTACTTAAAAATCATTCACGATACCACGACCAGAAGTTGTGACCTATTGGTCGCTTTACCGTAATCTTAATTTCTTTAAAAACCTTTAGAAGCCAAAATTTAAATTATTACGTTTAAGACCACAATAAAAATAAAATTTGCATGAACATCCGCAATGATTATTGCGGATGCAGATGTCCAAATCGATGCCGAAGCTCCGCAATTGCCGATGCGAATATTCGAAACATCCCTACTTGAGTCCCTTAAAAGCTTTAGCAATATATAGGATTAAGAAGGGTGATTTAAGTTCAGTTTAGTTTCTCCAACTGCAATGTATTATATTTTATAAATAAAATTTTGTATTGTTTCATTGGACACATTATCCATTGTTTTGTACACATCTTTTCTTTATACATTTTCCCCCTTTCTTTACGACTATTAATAATTACAACCTTTGCTGCAACCTTTCTTTACATTCCATTATGCATTTCAGAAAATTTTTCAATTTCAATCATTCAACTAACATTTCATAAAAAGATAAAAGAGAAAGAACCACAAAACTGAATTCCAGTTGTATACACACATACCATGAAAATTCAACTATAGCAGCGCTATCGTATAATACGTCTAGTTTTGTTCCCTATGTGACCACCTCTGTAGTAACATTTCTGTATAGCATATAGTTCAACTATAGGACAGTAAAATATATCGTGTAATTGACTAAAACTAGATCTCATGTAAATAGTTTTTCTATAGGTGTAGTAAACTAGCATATCTATTTACATGAGTTCTAGTTCTAGTCAACTACACAATTTATTTTACTGGCCTATAGTTGAACTATATTTTATACTATAACTTTACTGAACTATAACTTATGCTGAATTATGCTGAAATATAACTTTACGCTAGTTTTCTATACCGCGTGTACCTAGCTTTACGTGTACGTACGTAGCTATAGTAACTTATCATAAATATATTATTTAATAAATAAGTTAAGATATTCCGTTAATTTTAGACTTTTAACAAATGACACTATTTAACTTTGGTGAATCAGGTTAAAATCTTGATCCTTTTATTTTAAATATTACAATATCTCAATCATGCTATTCTAAAGAATCAAATTGTTAGAAAGTTGTGGGTTGATGAAAATTGATGTTGTCTCGATCGTGATGTTTCCAATTGAACGTTTTTTTGTTTGTCTGTTCTTTTTTGTTATAAATTCGCTTCTGGGATGGGAATTGAATTCGGTCTACGTGAGATAATGTGCATTTTATCGCATGAAACTCATCGATTACCACCGAAATGCGATCTAATTTCGTAAATGTGGATAGATTGCTACCGATACGTCGGTTAACATAACACCGCACGAAATTTTAATGAAACAACCAAAAACATAATTAAAAACTCTTTTATAATAAAATCTCGAAATAAATCCGTGCTTTTATTTATAACCTCGAAAGTTTTTAATCTATTTTTGTTCACAACGTAAATGCGACAAATTAAAATGTTGAAATTGAAAAATAGTGCGAATGATATATGAGTATATCTTTTCGTTATAACTGGTGAACAGAAATTTATTATCACTTTAAATACTATAACTGACTAGGATCCTTCATATTCCATCCAAATCAATTGATTGACACATTCTTCTGTTCAAGATAAGACTATATAGACAAGACTAGACAGACAAGACTAGACAGACATCGCTAGACAGACAAGACCAGACAGACTAGACTAGGCCGACAAGACTGGACACTCAAGACGACAAATAAAACTATACAGGCAAGACTAGACCGACAGGAGCAGACAAACATTACTACACAGACTAGGCTAGACAGACAGGACTAGACAGACAAGACTAGACAGACAAGACTAGGCAGACTAGATAGACAAGACTAGACAGACAAGACTAGACAGACATCGCTAGACAGACAAGACCAGACAGACCAGACTAGGCCGACAAGACTGGACACTCAAGACGACAAATAAAACTACACAGGCAAGACTAGACAGACAGGAGCAGACAAACAATACTACACAGACAAGGCTAGACAGACAGGACTAGACAGACAAGACTAGACAGACAAGACTAGGCAGACTAGATAGACAAGACTAGACAGACAAGACTAGACAGACAAGACCAGACAGACCAGACTAGGCCGACAAGACTGGACACTCAAGACGACAAATAAAACTACACAGGCAAGACTAGACAGACAGGAGCAGACAAACAATACTACACAGACAAGGATAGACAGACAGGACTAGACACACAAGACTAGACAGACAAGACTAGGCAGACTAGATAGACAAGACTAGACAGACAAGACTAGACAGACAAGAGTAGATAGACAGGACTAGACAGACAAGACCAGACAGACTAGAATAGGCCGACAAGACTGGACACTCAAGAAATGCCAATGGACGAAGTTGATCATACCAGATATCACCACATGGGTTAACAGGAAGCATGGTGAGACTAACTTTTACCTGATCCAGTTCCTCGTCTTGCCTCACAGGGCATGGGTGGTTCCGCGACTACTTAAACTACAGATGACCTGAGTAAATACTGTAACGAAGTGGACTCTGTAAGCCACACAATAGTTGACTGCTGTTCTAGCCAATTGCGTTTAACGCAAGAACGGTAATTGGATACATGCTGCAAAATAATGAAAACTGGCATAGGATAGCAAGATTTGTTAAATTCATTATTTCCTCTAAGGAAAACGACGAAAAACTGAAACGCGAAAGATCCACCAGTAAGCCCAAATAAGATGAATCAACAGCCATATTAACTTAAAGTGACCACATTTTCGTTGAGACAAAGCGGGACAAATGGGATGAAATGAGAATTATAATTTATTTATGAAAGCAGACCAATAATTAAATAAATATATATTTTATCTACTCACCCACCAAAATAAATACTCTAATATAGGGCTGAGCAACCTGCGGCCCGCGAGCCGCTTATAGTGACTGTGCCGGCTTCCCTCCGCTATGAAAACTTCTCTACTGCCTCACATTTTAATAAACGGGACAAATATACCCGCCTCACTTTGTGTAGCCCCGATACTCGAACAAATAATGGTAATTTAGTTATAGTCCCAAAAAAGGTTGCTAATGCCTGCTCTAATATATTAGTGTATGTGAAGGATGCCATTATTATAATTGTGTGTAAAGGTAACCAAATTGTGCGTAAAAAAACAATGCAAATCAAATGGAGTTTCATTATTAAACGACTTCCGTTTGTAATGATTATGGCAACAACTTGTGTCACTAAACAAAAGACATATACTTAGTGAAAATAAATTTTCTGACGTGTACTCATTGCGATTACAAAAAACTCGCACCTCATGCATAAAACCCCTTCTTCACACACTTGTATCATAAACTACTATTATTGTATACATTCATATACTTGTCTATAAATATACAAAAATGTATTTATTATTAATTATTGGTAACTATAAAAATGTTTGTAAAAAAACAATAATTTGAAAATTTTGATTTTTAATTAATGTAAATTTTTTATTTAAAAAAAATATGATTTTCTTTCACGGTTAAATTTTTGATACGAGAGAATACTCGGATCATTTATTAAAATGTCGTGAAATTTCTCACATGAATTGGTCAAATTATTTTTAACGCTTAATAGATTTTAAAGTTTAATGTTCAACTGCGTTTTTTCAGTTGTCCATATTTCATTTATATTAGGAAAAACACTTTTTGTTGTTGCATTTGTTCCTGGAAGGGAGAGCGCGTATTCTACCATTTTCAAAATATTTTGATAAGCTGAATAAAGTCAGAACACAGCCTGAATATATAAATATATTCAACCTTTTCGGAGCTCAATAACAGGCACCTGCCAGTTTATACCTTCGTGGCACTCAACAAAAACCATAAAACTATCATTGTTTTTTAAGTTTATGTCCTTCCGAAACCTTAAGTGCATAGCCATCTATACACGCCTTTCGAGATTTATCTCTCATCAGTACAGCTTTGCTTTTATGAACAAGAATTTGTAAACCATTCACTTGTTGTTCATAAAAGCTAAACTGTACTGATGAGTGATAAATTAAACCATTAATCGACCGGATTTTCTGAAAGAACTATGAATTTTTTATAATAACTGCTTGGAATATTTTGAAGATTGGCAGTTCAATTGGAGGATATTAAAACATATCATTAGGTGACACTAAAAAAAGGAGATTTTATGGGAATATGTGGAATAATCTTATTTTATATATTACAGTACATTTAATAAGAAATGCAGATATTTTCTAAAAAGCGGGACATTTTTAAAATTCGGCGGGATGCGGGACTGTCCTCCAAAAAGCGGGACTGACCCGCCAAAATCGGGACGTGTGGTCACTTTATATTAACTACAACAACCACGCTGAAGATATACTACCTGCGGTTCCGGCATAATTGGAGATGTCAGTAGGGCCACTTGTCTGTTCTGCTCTCAGCTGTCTGCTACGTCCGTAAATAAAAAGGACTGACAAGACCGATCAGAATATTTTGGATCGCAAAACTAGACACACCATGCTAAACGGATAGGGTTAGAGAGTCAGCACTAGCCAGACAAGAAGCAATAACATACATCATTTGTATAATGTGCAGCGATATTACATTTGCACAGCACTACGTTTTGGGATTTTCCAAAAAACCATATAAATATAAATATTTTTAATGTAATTTCGTCAATAAAACTAGATAAAACACCAGACAAATCAAGATTGATGACAGTTTTTAAATAAAACTAATCACATATTAGAACTAATCACACATGACCTACAGACAGGACCTACATGGTCCTGTCTATATGTGATTCTTTTCTTTTCATTCTGACTATAATATCTATTCGTACATTCAGTATTGGAATAGGAATATTTTCCAAATCTCTAGCTGTCTAGATCACATGTGGGGTTCTTCGAGGTGCTTGCATGCACATTATCAGTACAATTTGCGGAACGCACGAACTCACAAAGATACGGGGCCGGTTCATAGAGAGAACTAGAAAAGGCAAGACTAAACAAGTCTAAGCAAAACTAGATAGTGCCAGGTGAAACATGCTAAGTTTAGACAAGTCTAAATAAAATAATTAGGCTACTATTCTACTTCTACATTTATAATTTGTACCAAGTATAAACGTTTAACAATAATATAGTAATCTATTTTTTATCTATTTTCGATACAATAAGAGACGATGTCCAATTTAGAATGCAGCAAACACTGCCCACATTTGAATATTGAAATTAACAAAGCAAATACTTTGTGCGCTAATATTTTCTACTTGACAATTCCGTAGCAATTAGTGGAGTAGTGAAACATTTTTCCATTAGCAGTGCATTGTTAAATCTTGGTGCGCTTTCGTTTAATTATAACTTATCGCGGTCCACGCAGAATAATTACCGCAATCTGTGTTAACGTCGTAAAACTTGGCAAACAACTGAATAAATACCGAAAAGTCTCTTCCAGTAGTAAAATCCGCAACGAATTGCCCGTCTCGACGCGTTCCTCTCCTACACAAACCAAGACTCAATAACGAATCTAGGTCAAGATTTCTTACTTTACGTAACAGAACGCCGACAAAAATTAATGCCGCAAGAGTTATTAAACCATTTGTAGTAAATAAGATGTTTTTTTGTTTTGTTTTCATTCCTCTCAATTTGTAATTATTCGTAAACATTAGTTCCCTCCGTTATTTGGATTCATTTCGGTGCCAAACTTTTGACGAAGTAAGTTTCTGTTATGGTAATTTAATAGTTTGATATTGATGATAAACTTAGATAATACGCATTACGAAGTAATAGTAGTTTAGTAGTCTATCTTTTATTGTGTTCTTAAATTTAGTTTTTTCTATTTCGCGTCTATAGTGAAGTCATCAAAGCACTCATATAGGTTCGTCAATGGCTCGCCGAGTGCGATACAATTTTCTAAATATGTATTGGCGATTTTTTTATTTATATATAGCGCACAAAAGGGTGCAAAATCGAAAAAAAATGGTATAAAAAACTGGTTCATAAGGCGATTTTCACACTTGTCCATTAGAAATTCTAAATATGGACGCGTGCTGAAAAATCGCGCTTATTGAACTCGTTCTTTAATATACTATTATATGTTTTAAATATTCGTCAATCATAAAATACTCGACAATTAGTATAAAACTGTGAGATGGCGCAGTTTTTATAAAATACATAACAATAATTATTTGTTGCAAATAACTATTTGGAATTTCGATTTTCGGAATTTGGACACGGACAATGTTGATTGTCGATAATATATTGATGTTAAATTTTATGTAAATTTTAATGAGATAATATTATAAATTTTCAACCGAATAAACCATTTCTCCCTATAAGAGATGATCAGCTTCCAACACGTAAATATAGCTAGCCAAGCGGTGCTAGTTATAACAATTTAAATGATCTAACTAAATGTTGAATTACAGATTTAATTAAGTTATAAATCGTTACAAGCACTTTGGTTAACTTAAGCAAGAGATCCCCCTGGAAAAACCCACACATTTCGGTACCGCTCTTCGCTTACCTTACCCTTAGGGGTAAAATATGATACACCACACAAAAATATGATAATCAGGGATTCAGCATGTTTTCCAGTTATTTTGTTCCTTCTCATCGTTTTCTTTTTGGGACATTATATCGTTCTTTTATCGACCCTATTTTCAAGAAGTTGTTTCTCTGCATGCCACTTACCACATGTGAATATGGTGTGAGCAATTCCATCTTCTTCCCCACTATATTCACAGAGGCTGTCACTAGTTTTTCTATCCTGTGCAAGTAATCCTTAAAGCACTCATCCGCTCTAAGTACCTGGGTGAGATAATAATTAGCCCCTCCATGTTTCTTCATTACCCAGCGTTTTACATCGTTGATTAGGTTTCTTGTCCACTGTCATTTGCTACCTGAGATCCAGTCGCGTTGCCATTCCTCAAAAATGTCGGCGGTGGCGGCTATTTTTACCTCGCTCCTAGTCGTTTTGTTTCCATTACATCGTGAGTTGTATGTTTCGAGTCTGGCTAGCACTGTAATGTCAATAGGAGGTATGCCAGCGATAACCAAGGCAGCCTCCCTTGAATCTGTTCTATATGCGCTACATATTCTCATTGCTAGCCTTCGTTGTACTAATTCCATCTTCTTATTTAGTGTTTTCACTCTGATTTTGTTTGGTCAGACAGGAGCTGCATAAAGCATAGCGGATTGTGAGACCGAGCACAATAGCTTTCTTTTGCTGCTGTCAGATTAGTTTCTCCCTTGCTTTCTGTCCGGCACGTTTGCCTGTCTCTATCATGCTGATAATGCTTCTTATCATTTATATCATCCGTTGCTGTCCAGTTGTCTTCGGACTTCCTAGACTAACAACCCCCAAAAGTGTCTTTACTTCCAGTTCTGTTTTTGTCTTCGCTGTCCAGTCGTTCCTCTCCGGAATCCACCTTTCACATTCGAATACCGTGTCCGCCGCACTGTCCGTTTGTCCACAGCAGACACACAGACTGTCAGAGGCCCTGACGATATTGTGGTACTTTCTGAAGCATCTGCGCCCGCTGAACGCTTGGGAGGTAGTAGCTCATCTCCCCATATTTTGGCTCTATCCATATTCCCACTTGTGGGATTAATAGTTTTGTCCTCTGCCTGCTTGTACAGTAGGTCCAATGCTTTTTCCACTCCTGGAAAAGATGTTGTTTGACAATATTACGCAGTTGTCTTCTGCCCACTGTTCTGCTTTTTGTACAGTTCTGTTTTTTCTGTTCCAAGTTCTATGGGTGCTGTGCCTGCCATCACGAGCACTCCATCCGTTGAGACTGTCCTGTATGCATTGCATACACGTAGTGACAGTTTTCTCTGCACTATAACCAGCTTAATTGTAATGGTCTCTTTCTCGACTTCGTTTGCCCATACCGGGACGCGATAGTACATTGCCGAGTGAGCGAGCGAGCATAATATCTTTCTCTTGCTACTTTTTAGTCCACCCTCATTGAACATCATCTCTTCCAGTGGTGGTGTAACTTGAGGGTTTTCATCGTTGCTCGCATGATACGTGGTGCAAAACATAACTTCTTGTCATTAATCACACCAAGGTATTTATTTAACTGCCTCCTTAGGCGTTATGGTTATGCCTCTGACCTTAAATTCTATCGGCCCTACACGCCTCATTCCGGTCAGTAGAAAAGCTTCCGTTTTTTCAAGGGCCAGCCTTATGCACATTTCTCCATCAAGTTATCAACATAAGCAATCCCCCTGAACGGAACGTGATTTGCAAGTTCCATTACTCTTCCTTTATCTTTTCCTGCTACTTCCCGAGCAATATCGTCAATATATCCTTTCAACATCTTCTGGTAACTTTAGCCTAAGTACTCCATGAGGATCATACAGGATGTTTCATAGTGTAGGACCCATAACTTAGCCTGTGGGACACCGCTGTGCACTCTACAACTTCCCCGCCTCCTTCGATTACGATCTTTCGATCATGTAGATAACTACGCAGTAGTTTCCGCAGATATCGGGAGAAGCCTCTATCACTAGCCTTATTCATAATGTCTTCCCATGCTGCTGTATTGAAAGCATTGTTAACGTCTAAACTAATGAAAACAACTAATCGTCTAATCTTTCTTGTCCTCGTACCAGCTGAAGGTTTCTCGATCATGTCCAGAATTCGTATAATACCGTCCACTGTTGACCTGCCTTCCCTGAATCCTTAGTGTTTTTCTGATAAATTTTGTCATAGACAGACAAGACTAGATAGGTAAGAATAGACAGTGTATTTATTCA
The DNA here is from genome assembly GCA_944588485.1 of Phosphuga atrata. NCBI lineage: Eukaryota > Metazoa > Arthropoda > Insecta > Coleoptera > Silphidae > Phosphuga > Phosphuga atrata. Next base: position 75,101,662 of record OX155893.1, on the reverse strand, counting down.
TTACATATAAACTATAAAATGTACATGTATGTTCAGTACTGGATACATATGAACATCAGATATACATGTATATTTTTATTTAATAAATAAATACTCTGTCTAGTCTTGTCTGTCTAGCCTTGTCGGTCTAGTCTTGTCCGTCTAGTCTTGTCTTTTTTTTTAATGGGGACGTGGCAAACACATTCAGTTGAGTTGTCAAGTGCCCCCCCCCCCCTCCCCCCCCCCTCTGAGCATGCTCACGAGTATCACGGAACTGCTTTTCGCAAAAACTTAAAGATAGCGTTGTCTGTGGAATTTTAATGATACTTCCTTTTTTAATTTGTAAGTGATTAGGGGTTCAGGGGTTGATGTTCCGCACTGATTCCGCACTCGGTTCTGTTTGTCCTTTCGTCATTTTCCTTGTTGCTGAGTATGTCATGGTCTCTGTGGCTCTCCAGTCTTCCTCTGTCCTTAGCATTATCTTTGCCACTGTTTCATAAGGGTTCCTTAGTTTTGGCAGTCCAATTGTCTCTGTCCAGTAACTACCTGGGCCATTCAAAGATTGTGTGAGACACGCTGTTTGTCCTCCCACAGTAGACGCACAGATCAGCCGCTGCTCTCCTGATATTATATAGGTACTGCCTGAAGCAAGCATAACCGCTTAATGCTAGGGTTAGATAGTGATTTACTTCCCGGTGCTTTCTTGTTACCCATGACTCTACTTCTGGGATCAAGAGTCGTGTCCACTCCCCCTTTGTTGAGTTGGTCCAGCACCTTTGCCAACTTACGAGCTTTGTTGACTTTGCCCTCTTCCTCTGTTCGTCCTTGTTTATTCCTACGTCACTCCTTTACTTATACAGGTTGCTTCTCCAATCAGACGGGCAGCATCACCCAAGACCGTTCTATATGCACTTGTAACGCGCAACGCCATTTTTTTTTTTTTGGATAGAGGCTAGTTTTTGTCGGTTTGCTTCTCGTATTGCGCGCTCCCATGCTGGCGCGCCATATAGATTGGCAGAGTTAACGACCGAGCATTGCAGCCTCCTTTTGCTGCTTTTTGGGCCACCCGCCTACGGGAAAACCTTTCCAAGAACCGCTGATGTTTTGAGTGCTTTCGCGGCAGCAAGTATGATGTGTTTTCTAAAGAAGTTTTTGTCGATGGTTACGCCTACGAGTATTTGACAGTATCTTTGGGAATGATGGCTTGGTTTTTTATTTGAAAAAATTCTTATTTTCCTTCTACCGATCAGTAGGACCGTTTCTGTTTTCTCTGGGGCGAGTTTTAGATGCTTTTCCTCCATCCAGATCCAGGTGCTCTATGGCCCTATTTACTCTTTTTGATACACCATTTCCAGTTCTCCCGGCCACAATTAGAGCCATATCATCAGCAAAGCCGACTATTTCGACCGCCTGGGCCTCGGGCAATTCAAGTCTAAGGACGTCGTCATAAAGTATATTTCAAAGCGTGTACCCTATAACTGAGCCCTGTGGAACACAACTATAGATTTCGCGTTCTACGACTTCGCCTTCTGCTTCCATGATAATCTTTCGGTTTGAGAGATAGCTACTCACGTCTAGTCTTGTTTATCTACTCTTGTCTGTCAAGGCTAATCTGTCTAGTCTTGTCTGTCTAGTCTAGTCTATCTTGTCTGTCTAGTCTGTCTCAGTCAACTAGACAGGTAAGACAAGACTGCACCGACAAATCTAATCAGACAGGACTAGATAGACAAAATTAAAAAGACAACAGAGAGCAAACTAGACTGATCAGACAAGACTAAACGACATGTTGATAAAGACTTGAGACAGAAATGAGCCTACAGATAAGATAAGAGCGAGCCTACAGAGCCTAACTAGACAACACAGACATGACTAAACGCACAGAACTAGGTAAACAGGTCTAAACTCACAAAAATAGTTCACAGTATGTTACCAGCACTAACTAGATATAGATGTATATCGGTACCACTAACTATGTTACATAGTTATGTGTAGCTAGTCTTAAAAGAGTCAATTATATTTTACTTATCTAAATAAATTTATTTATTCTGCAATTTACATTATGCAATTGATTAAGAAGTTAAGAAAAAATAATTGTGGAGTAAAAAATATCTATTTAAGTTCTATAAATATTTTTCAGAAAATCAAGGTTGCTCGAATATTCCCACTTCATAAAAAAGACCTACTGAGTTAATTGAGGATTTTTTAACATAAAGATAATTGTAGTTTATTAATTCATATGGTCAACTATTTTAACAAAACAAACTAGTTATAATAAACAAACAATTTGATTAGTAATTGGACTAGTCGTGATGGAATATTGTGTATACAAAACATGTAGTATGAAAGCAGACACAAGTGCGAAAGACAAATTGGCTGAATGTGCCGTTATTGAATAAACAATATGTAGTATAAATTGATACACATAACAAGATATACTCGTAATTCAGTTTATATGGTGTAAATAATAATCACGAAATCGATGGTTAAACTTGATCGTGGTGAAAATTTGATTTAGTTTCCGCGCTCGACGTCCAATTAAATCTGCTTGCAATATTCACGTCCAAATGGAACCAATAATGCGATCGAGTCAATTAAAAACGTCTTGACTAGTCACGTACACTATAAACAAAACAAGCTGAAAACATTACAAATATAAATTCGTCGCAGATTGAGTCAAATTGAATCTTTTACATTTTGCTATATTTTTTTCACCCTTTTCATTATTAATTTATTTTTGTGTTTTGTCGATGACGGTGTTGTCGCTGTCATGTTGTTTCTACTGCCCTTCAATTACCAGAACAATTTTATGGACGGTTTTAATATAGTCGGCGGATGTTTTTGTGTTTCAGTGTTCCCAAATGTGCCCTCACAGCCTGGAATGCCATGCCAAGGAGAAGATCGTAAGTTATAATCAATATATTTATCTATTTAATTGTTTCTTTGATACGAAATAAAAAAAAATTATCCACACTGGAAAACTTATCTTAATCGACAAATATTCTACCTTATTGGACTGATTTTATTTAATGAGTATATACTGAACCACTGTCTTATCTGGGCAAAAAAGGCAAAAAATCTTGGATGTTGAAATTTTTTTAATGGTTAGGAAGAAGATTACATACTGCTTTTGAATAATTGTGAATCCTAAATGAAACAACTGTAACATAAATACATTTAAGTTTCACGTTTTAAAAAGGCTTATGTTTAGTTGATCAGTAAGATTGTCCATTTGACAAGTTAAAAAATAAACATATTTGAAGTAGAAAATTTAATTTGATCAGCAGGTTTTGCCCAGATAAAAATTTATCGTTGACTGGTAAAAAAATATATGATATCTAGAAACACCATTTTATCAGATATTTTGTTCAGGAATAAATTCCATTTTGTTTCTTAAAAAAACTTAGATTTAATACAACTTTATGATATGTATTTATATTCAATATGATCAGGTATAATAATGAAATTGAAATGCGAATGATCTGATGGCGGAGATTACTGATATACCATAATATACCGAAAACGATGTACGGCATAGATCATGTGGCCGGTTCTTTAATTTGCTGCACTAATTTCTAAAAGAAATAATTTTAATTAAATAACAGTAACAACACCAGTTATGGTATAATTTATTTGAAAATGTAAACGATAAATTAAACAATGAAGAAATAATTTTCAAAGTTAAAACGCAGCCCTTTAAAACTAAAAAAATATTGTCTGAAGTAGATATATTGTATAATATTGTATAATAATACATAAGTCTAAAGTCCTAGTGCTAGTGTTATTTCTACTGCACAATAAGAGCTTTTTTGCTTTAGATGGACGCAGAGAGGGCGTCCATAACACACTTACGTTTGCCTTGAATACCTATATTTCGCGATTTTGGTTTGACGTATTTAAGTCTAATGGTTATCCCAATAATATGTTTACACATCATATTAAAACAAAAATGGATAATTACAATCTCCTTCAATCCATTCATCCGGAGAAGTTGACATGGTATCCTGGATGAAAATTATTTCTTATTTTTAACCTCTTCAAAGTCGACCCAATTGTCGGAGAAATTTTCATTTGTCTCCTAACTCTTGTGTTGAATATGCTGCTGGAGTTTTGTAACTAATTTGACTTTTCTCTTGGGCGATAATGAGAACTGGTTTATTATTTTTAGTCCACTGATAAGCAGATGTCCACAGGGGGAATGTAATAGGGAATATGCATGTTTTTGTTAATATTTTCAATTCATTGTTTACACCGTTATAACATAGTAAAAAATATAAATACTGTTTAAAAATGCTGTAATTAAGTTAAATATTTAAAATAGATTAAAAAAAATGAGCTGTTTAAACGCCGCCATTTTCGCGCGGTCTGTTGATGACGTCAATTACCACTGGTAATTCAGTCCACTGTTTACTACAGCTGTTCATTTTTAGCTTCACGTTTTTAACGTTTGTTTTAAGACTGCAATGACATACAAATGTAAAAAATACGAACTTGTTTACATGGTATATTACTTTCGTTTTTACCAATGGTGTTGCGTTTTACAAATTTGAATTTCCATCGCTTAATTTGCACTTTTATTCATTAATTTTAAGTATTTAAAAATATATTATTTACAAAAATAATGGTTTAGTTCAAATGTCCGGTCAATAAAGATCCGTTAAAAAAAATATTTGAACCAAATTTAAATTTCATGCATATTCCCTATTGTCAGAATTTTTTTTTTTTTTTCAACTCAGTTTTGTCGTTCGATGTTCGACTGTTGTCGTTCGACCAATTAAACGCTTTCAAGAGCAACCGATAGAAAATGGTTCAATGGATGGCGTTCCCGAAGGCTATGAGTCTCTTTTATAACTTTATTAAATGCTTCTAAAGCGTTATTAGTACTTGGTTCGTGTTTCATTACACCTTCGTACCAATTACTATTATCGGACAGCCACTATCTTTCAAAATAATTCAAAATAGCTTGCTTTTTTTAAGTTTAACTGCTTTTTCGAATATCTCTGGAGATGAATGTGGAAGAGTGTTAAAATCTAGAGTTAGGGAACGTTTTTTTTTCTCCATGTCATGCTCTAAGCTCTTCTCATCATTTTTCCTCATATGTGCGCAGCACATGATTAACAACTTATCGGCTCCGAAGATCTCTATGAAGATGTTCCCAATACTTTTTGCAGCATCGCATATCAACACGTTAGGTTCAAATTTGTTATAAAATAATTTCTCTGATGTGGCTAACGCTCTTAACAGGAACTCGAAATCTTCCTTCTTCTCATTAGTACAAACAGAAAGACCAAGAGGGGGGAAATGTTTGTCTAAATCTGTGGTACCTAGTAATAATAAAAATAATAATAAACTTTATTGCCCAACAGGAAAACCTTTTAACAGGACAAATAATATTTATACAAAAATATAAAAAATAATAATAATAATATTAAAGTTACAATGAAATCAAGATACAATGAGAATTAAAATATAAACATATTCCTCATAAATAAGTTACCATGCAAAAATAAACAGTGATAAAATATGTTCGAAAGTGATATAACACGCTACTATAGATTACAAAAATATATATCTGCGTAGAGCTTATCAGCTTTGTGGCACATGTGGGTAAGAGGTGCTCTTCGTAGTATGTTGCTTCGTGATGCCGGCAGTGCAAAGGTGACATATCGAAGAGCAGCTCTCGGGACGTGGAAGTAGAGACTGGAATGTTGTTTTGAAGCGTTATTGTGTCAGAAATGCTATTAATAGAGAGGAATACAGTTTTACATCATCAGCAAAGGCCAATGCTGAACATTTTAATGCAGTTAACAGATTATCGATAAGCAGCACAAAGAAAAGAGGACCCAGATTTGAACCTTGTGGAACCCCTGACGAGGATATGAAAGAATTAGATTTAAAACCATTATAGAAAACGTAGTTCACTCTGTCAGATAAGTACGAAGCAATTAATTTAAAAAAAGATGGAGCAAAACCTAGGGGACTAAGCTTATTTAAAAGTAGCTCATGATTTATAGAATCAAAGGCACTAGAATAATCAATGTATACTACGTCAACTTGTCCACGGTTATCAAGTTTTTCACTTATATATTGAGTGATTAGGGCCAGGTTCGAAACAGTTGAGCGTCCGGGTAGAAAGCCATGCTGACACTCAGAAATGAGGCTGCGAACATTGAGAAATATGTTTTTATAGATAGCTTGTTCAAATACTTTTGCAAAGTTTGAAACTATCGCAATAGGCTTGTAATTCTCTAGGTGATTGTTCTTACCCATTTTGAAGATTGGTATTATCCTAGCACGTTTCCAAACATTTGGGAACGTTGAAGTTTTTATTGCCAAGTTGAAGATAGTAACCAGTGGCTTGGCAAGACAATGTCTAGCATCTAGTATTAGAAAACTCGGAATTAAATCATCGCCTGCCGTAAGTTTGTTGTTGAAGGACGACATTATTGTTAGCAGCTGTTCTCCTGTAATAGACTGCATACTGAACGATGAATGATTAGAGTCAGCATCGGAAATATTATAGTTAGGTATGGAATGAAACGCATTAGAAAACAAGGAGCCAAATGCATATGACGATATCTTGAGGATTGTCATACTCTTTGTTGTCATATGTCAATTTACCCGGAATACGTGTCGAGCCTTGCTTAGCATGAACATATTTCCAAAGATTATTTGGAGTAGAATAAAGGGAGTTCTCTATATTCGTTAAGTGCGTATTATACGCAGAAGTAATTAGCTTTTTACAATACGACCGTAGGTTTTTGTATTCTAGAAGGTAAAACGGACTTGGATGAGCTCTGCATTTCTTCCTGTATCGGTCTTTTAACTTTAATGTCGCAATTATATGAGGAGTAAACCAGGCAGGATGCGTATTTTGCTTGTCTGAGGAACACTGGGGTACTGATGTATTTAAAATAGCATAAAGCTTATCATAAAATTTATCAACTACTATATTCACATCATTAAAAGAATCTAAGATCGACCAGTATATGGTTACAAGATCATCATATAGTTTAACGTAGTTGGCTTTGCGGAAGTTGTATCTTATATTATTCGCCGATGGAAAACTGGAGGATTTCGACGCTGATAATGCTTCGACTGAAATAGATAATGCAGAATGGTACGGATCTTCCGGAACTAACGGATGAATGTCTTGTGCTATGTTGAATGTAAATTCATTATTTGACAACACGAGATCCAATAGACGATTATCACAATTTAGAATATTGTTATGTTGAATGAGATCAAGTGTTTTGGAAAATACTAAGAATCTGTGCATTTTAGAACACGGAGAAATGGTCATAGAAGAGGTTACACTGTTTTGAGATTGAAGTTAGTTAAGAAGATTGAAGTTTCCAATGAGTATAAGAGGGTTGTTCAAAACCAAAGCTTCAAGAGCCTCAAAGAACAGTTTCACAGTAATTGACAGATGTGTCAGGTGGTGCATAAACCGCCACTAAATAAAAATTTAATGAGACTAAGCTGCATCGACAAACAACTAGATCAATTATAGGAACGAGTTCCGTAATAACGGAAGTATCAACAACATCATAAATAATTTTGTTAAATAGTGCAATTAGAACACCACCACCAGTCTTGCGATTGACTAAAGAACATTTTCTGACGCATCTGATAGCATTATAATGTAATGAGAAAAGTTCTGAGTTATTAAGTGAATCGTTTAACCATGTTTCAGTAATTATGATAACATCAAGATGAGGGTCAGATGAGTTAGAGTAGAAATTATGTGTCTTAGATCTTAAACCACGCGCATTTTGATAATATAAGTTTACATTAAGAAGCTTCTTGTCAGGCGATATTAGTTTTTCGAAGTGACAATATGTGGTATATTGTTTTTATATTTGATTTTAAGATGCTTTTCGCCATTTGCTATGCGCTACTCTAATTCAGACTTAGCACTGCGATATAATTGCATTTGCATGGGTGTACGATCCCGAGAAATTGAAATACTTCTCCAAACGGGAAAGTTTTTCAACTGAATCCTCAGATGGTAGGGTTACTCTAATCGGTCGAATTTTGAATGGATCAAATTTTCCTAACCTGACGATTTCCAAGTTCTTGCTGTCGTATACTCCAAGGTTAGTCAACACATCCTTAACAAAGGTTGAGTCTTCATTTGGCTGATCTTTAGATGAGTTATTACTATTGCTAAGTTCCTTTTGTCCATAAAAGATCACATTACATTTACGTTTTTCGTATTGAGATATTTCATAGATAAGTTTTTCTTGATCTAGTAATGAGGCAGCTAGTGTGGCGGTAGTTTGAACTACAGCAGTTTTTAAAGTTTTTATATCGTTCTGAAGGGAACCAATAAGCACCTTAAGATCATTAATATCGTTACCCATTTTAGCACAATTTTTACATGACCAGGACAAACTAGATTTCAGATGAATTTTACGGGCATCCGCGTTTGTTAAATCGACACCTATGTGGTTCTGATGGTTTACCACAACAAGTACAGGGTAGGTTCATAATACTTACTAACTTTGTTATTGAGGTGTAGTACTAGCAATGCTAATACCTAGGAATTATTACATGGACACACGTTTCACGCTAGTGATGCCTGTCACAGCGACTTTCAAAATAGACACAAACAGGTGTAAATAGGCAATGGAAGGAAAGGGTTAGAGAACAGAGGGATGAGTTTATATTAATCAGGGGATAATGGGGGGATAGGTTTTACTTTCAATTTTTATTTATCAGTAATAGCGGCTGATAAAGAAAAAGAAATAATAAATAAATAAATTTATCTAGCGACTCGGCAAAAAGTGTCGATAAGCAGGTGTATAGAAAGATATATTGTTACAAAAAAACACTTACAGCTCAATTTGGTATTACACAAAATTCAAACATATTTATCAATCGACCACTTCTTACTAAACACAATGATATAATTTATTTTAATAACTGTCAACTGTAACAGAAGTTATAGATGAAAAACGAAGACAGTATTCACAAGACGTGGACGGCAGCGGATTTGTGCGGACTTGTTTGTGCGAAAATATATTCAGTGAACTAGCCTCAGTCCGTAATTCGTATTGTGTGGCGAAAGGGATATGCAAGTCTTCTAGAATAACAAAATTTTTGAGTAGCCATGCTTCTAATTCTCTGAAACATATTTGTGATGGGCCATATTTGGATTCTAGCAACTGATGCAAGTAGTTATCTAATTGTCTTTTTGAGGGAAGCTTCCTGATATCTCTATTCTTGGACAATTTTATTAAAATGACCTTCCGCTTTAACTTCAAGTCAATTTTTTTTTATTTCCAACTTTAGTTATGGATGAATCCTAAGAACGCCTTTTGTTTCAATAGAGCCTGCAGAATAAGCCTCATGATAATGTTCTGATTTTTCTTGAATTAATGTACTTCATGCGTTATTCAGACATACTGAAGATAAATTTTTCCAGAACATTGTTGCCCACGTTTGCCTGATTTTAAATTTGCCTGAAGTTTAACCTGATTACAAATTGATATGTTATTGATGTTAAAAACATCAATAATAGTCAATAACCTGATTACACATTAAGTATTTCTTTATCCCTTCTTCTGTTTTATTTTTATAATAACTCCACATACATTTTTATTTTTTTATAAATTTTTCAGCTTCATTCGGCCCGGAAAAAGCTCTAATCAGAATTCAATCTCTCATAACTGTCCTCTTTGGTGTCGATTTGTGATTGTGATTATGTCCTCAGAGACCATCCTCAGAGGATGATACCGATGATGCGACTAGCTATTATGCATCCTGAAAGCCTGCAGAATAAGACTGCAAAAACTATCTATATTAATACATTAACTTACCTAGGAAATTTATGTAATCTATCACACCGCAACACAAGGCACTTGTGGGTTATAGCGCGCTCAAATTTATAGGTTATGTTGTTTTTCGTCTACTTCGTATGGTAATACTGTTCTAAGAATCAAGTGAGTTGTAAACAGAGTAGTATTTTTTTTACTTGTGCAGCTCTATGTTCTGTGCCACAAATAAAATGTAATACTTAACAAACGTAAATCCATTGAATCAGATTTAAGATTTCATAAAACAAAATGTTTGATCACTGATGGAACAATATTTTACTAATCATCCAGTATTTTAACTTGAAAAATATAATTTTATCTTGCCTGTAAATATGTTACTATTCATTCAGTTTTATTGCTTGATTATTCAGTAAATGGACATTCAAGTTGTTACTGATCAAATCGTATTTTTACTGATGCCTTTTAAAAATAATAAATCATAATATTAGCTGGATATCGTTGCGTGAACGTGGAGTTACAACGTTCATTAACCGATACCCAGCCATTTGGATTTAATATCTAGAAGATAAAGGATGAATGTTGAGCTGCAGTGGTTATTTGTTCTTCAACAAATATTCAACGAATTTAATGCATATATCGACGCGTACTGTCAGAGTTTCAATTCTTTTTTTTTTTGATTTAGCTGCTTTAGATATGCTAAAAGAGAAAGACTGAACTAATATTGCTTGTAGAATTGCTCTATCCAGAAACAACGCAGCTCTTAAATTCAACAATGCTTCCAATGCCTTTCCAATTCCTTATTTCTGTAATTTTTTGTAAGGAAAACCAGACATTCTTTTTTTCCAAAGTAATGATCAGGTGGAAATTACGAGCAGATATAGTCCATACATTTATTCGCCCTTTCATAGAACTCCAACTTAAGTACGCGTCCCAAATTGTAGATTTTGCAGAGTCCGCCAAAAGTATTGCACCAAGCGAGGTAGAATTAATGCGCCTACGATTTAAGACATGCTATTTGAAGGTTGCATACAGTATCCACCAGTTCATATTTTGACTATATTTTTAATTTGTTAGTAACAATTGTTTCCGAGTGGGGGGCTCCACATACTTTTTTTTAATGACATCATGGGTCGTTTTTGGTACCATTAGACAATTTTTTTGTGAATAGGAGAGTCTATCAAAAATGTGGGGCACATAACAAATTTTTTAAGAAATAAATCAAATAAATGGAAAAATCAATATTGAATGAATGCAAATTTTTATTCATTATTATTATTATTTCTATTCATTCTAAATGAATAGAAATAATAATATGATACACGTGACATCTTGTCACGCTTATCTTTGTCAAGCTTAATACCGTTAGCACATCAAGTTTAAGAAATGAATTTAACAGACTCAGAAAGGATAGAAATTCTGATAATCGTTGGTTATGGGAATCGTAAGAGAACTCGGAAGCCTGTCATTTATTTAATGACACTCATCCAAACATAATCCCTATCAGTAGGTCCACAGTGACACGAACTGTTAAAAAAATTGAAGAAACCAAATGTGTGAAAAATCGTAATTCCGTTAGTAGACCTAGGACGGCAACAAATCTTGATAAGGCACTAAATATTTTGCTGGATATAGCCAAACGCCCACAGAATTCCATCAGTCAGCTCTCTGCAGACTATAATATCTCTAAAACGTTAGTGAGAAAATTATTAAAAAAGGAAATGTTTAAACCGTACAAAGCCCATTTAGTTCAGGAATTATCTGAAGATGACTTTGACCGCAGGGTTGAATTTTCAGAAATAATATTTCAACTAACAAATGATAACGATAATTTTATGAAGAACATTGTGATGTCAGATGGAGCCACGTTCCAATTGAATGGTTGTTTGAATAGACACAACTGTTGATACTGGCATCAAGTATCCACACGTAAAAAATAAAGTTAATTCTCAATATCCGCAAAAGATAAATGTGTGGTCTGGGATATTAGATGATATTATAATCGGCCCCTTTATTGTAGATGTAACACTAACATCTGAAAAGTACCTATGAATGTGACGTACACAAATCATTCCACGAATAAAAGAAAATCGACCCCACCCAGACAATAATGATTTCATCCACCCAGATGTCTGGTTTCAGCAAGATGGTGCACAGTTTGGTAGGGAAGTACGCGAGTATTTAAACGTAACTTCTCTTAGAAGATGGATTGGATGAAGAGGATATATGAAGGGTACAGGCAAAGAACAGGGAATGTCTTTATGAATAGATTCTGAGGAAACAGCAATTTAAAGTTTAGAAGTTATAATATTTTTATGGAGATCAAAGTATTGCAGTAACTTTTACTTAGAAATAACAATGACTTATTATTAAGCATATTTATGTTGAAATCAGAGTTTTCAGTTATTGACAACCATCTTACAAAAAGTACAAAACATGGAATGTTCTTGGCGTCACAAACAAACACAAGGAATGTCAAATTAAGTCATCATCATCTTAGGTTTTTGAATCATATTTTAGTGTTTCAGAAAATAATTGTTTTTCTTGCACAAAATAGCATCAGTTTCATCAAATCTCTGTTTTCTCCTTCACTTATGGGTAACAACTTTTTTTATATATATATATATATATATGTATATATATATATATATATAAATATATATAAATATATATATATATATATATATATATATATATATATATATATATATAATCTACAAGTTTAAACTCAATGTTAGTGACAGAATTACAACAATTACTTATAATCCTCGTTTTCTATCAAGTGCCATTGTAATTTTCTCTGTGCCGTACCAGAGGACCATGTTCTTTGGAAACCATTACTTCCCTTTACTTTTGAATTGGGATTTTACATTTCTTCATGAATTTTCCTGTAAGAAATTTCGACTATTCTCTTACGACTTCTCCTAGAGCAATTTTAATAACTTAGAAAGGGTGAGAAAGGTTCAGTCCTTGAACTTTTAAGCAGTTGATAACAATGAAATGGCAATTCCAATTTAGTTTTAAGATTAATCAACTCCATATTCTTATTACACTCAAGATAGCTGTGCCCTCTTATGAGAAAGGTTATTATTATGAGTAATATTATATATTAAAGGAGTCGAGTAAATTTAATTTATGAGTGATAGTATGTATGAACCTAAGCATGGTATAATTTTTGTTTTGACGCCCACAGGAATCACAAAATGTAACAAGTTGCCTTACTGCTTTGTCCAAGTGATTAGTATTAAAATCAAATAAAAACGAAACCTTTTCATTAGATCCTTTCTTGGCACATATTTCAGGATGAGAATAAAAATAGGACTGTCCAGTCCCCAGATTATGAATATTGAATGTGTAGATAGATAATTGTCTCTTGTAATAAACATCATTTGTTGTTATATATGGAAGAGAAATATTTTTTTGGAAGTGGATAGCTATTGCTAGAAAATCTTTTTGATTCTTACTTTGTTTTTTGACTCTCCTTTTCCTTTCTTAAAAAAAAACATGAGCTTTTGAGTTGAGAAAAAAACATGAGTTAGAAGAATTTTACTCAAAATTTATTGCTGTTTTAAACATCAAGTTTCTTATATTCCTCAAGTACCTTAGCCTTGGCTAAATAAGTATCACAGGAGCTGCATGTATCCATTCTCGGTCAAAAGCTATGTTAAACTATGTGTTAAAGATATGCCTGTATGACTCGTACGAAATTAGTTTTTTTTATTTTCATTGTCTTCTAAAAACATCTTGTACATCTTGTGAGTCTTCTGATAAGTAAATTTTCCTACATTCTTTTAAACTGCTACCCTTGAAAGAATTAATATAATTTAAAAGTTGTTCTTTTATCTCTGCATTGCAATTTTTTCGGTTGTCATGCCTTCCTCTTTGATATACAGGAGCTTTACCTGTTGTTTTCAAGCTTCTTTGCAGGTATTCCACCTTTCCCTTGGTAATACCATATAATGAAATGAATGCTTTGAAACACAGGAGCACATTTTTAATATTTTTGTATACAGCTGTATTAAAACTATCCTTACCTTCCAATTTTCTACTTCTTCTTCGTTGGATATTACAAACATTTGTAAGCCCCGACAAATATAAGTTCTGCTCAATGACACTACCCAATGAATTGAAACATTGAATAATGTTTTTTTCGATTATTTTCAGTCAAATTATCGAAACATTTCAGCCTTGAACAGTTACACGGTGCCCCAGTTCAGGAGAAGAAAGGCGCAACTTTTTGAAAACATTGTTTACGAATTTTAAATTAAAATTGCAACGCAAACATACAATGTAAATACAAGAAGCAAAGTTAAAGAACTCTTAACTTCAAAATCTGTTTCAAAACTAGTTCACAACTGTCAATTTTTGGACTATTCTCCTTCTTTACCAGTATGTCATGGACATTTCCTGTTCTTTTCGCTTTGGGCATATATAAAAACGTATTTATAGCGACATTTGTTGTGTATTTGTAAAAATTAGTCATTTGATATCCAATTACCAGAGACATGGATTTGTTACCAGTACAAAACAAAAATACAAAAAAATTCTGACATTTCCTGTTCTTTGCCTGTACCCTTCATATTGAGTGGCTCCCAGGACACCGTTGTATCATTTCTTTTGGGAACATTTTAAGGGCGTATTGTACGTAAATAAGCCAGTAACATTAGAGAACTTAAAACCAAGAATGCGTAACGAAATAGCACGTATTCCTCGTGTATAGTTGCAAAATGCTTTTAACAGTTTTATTACCCGAAAAACTATTGTCAGGAAGTAAATGGAGAACAATTTGAACATCTTCTCTAATTCATCTTGCTTATTTTATATGTTGTAATGTAGACCGTGGAATGAAAACAATATTTATTTTTCCATTCATTTGATTTATTTATTGAAAATTTTGTTATGTGATCCCGCACTTTTTGATAGACTCCCCTATTCACAAAAAAGTTGTCTATCCAATGATACCAAAAACGACCCATGATGTCAATAAGAAAAACGTATGTGGCGCCACTACTCGGAAACAATTGTTACTATTGTTACAAATTACATATATCGTCAAAATATGCACTGGTATATACTATATGCAACCTTATATCCAAAAACTATATCCAAAAATAGCAATGTCAGCACGATTTTCTTTTTTGATTATCCTCGTCGTACATTTCTTTATACCAACGAATTGTGTTATTTATTATTCGGCGAATTGGAAGACTTCATTAGATATTTGGATCAACTTCCGTAGCATGATCTGACACTTTTTCAACCATCAATAACTATTGAAAGCATTTAAGTCTTGTGCAGGGTCAACCCAGTCATCATTGTCGTTATCTGCCAATTCACCATAAGTTAGTTCAGGGGTTCTCAAAGCGTATTCCACGGAACACTGGAATTCCGCGGTGCACCTTTAAGTGTTCCGCGAAAAAATCAATATTAAAAAGCTTGCTAATATGTCTTGCAGTAAGCTTGTTAATATGACTTTTGCATTATAAGTAGAAGAAACAACTGATATAAGTGGCAAGGTGCAGCTCCTAGCCTTTGTACGATTTATTTATGAACAGAAGATAATAAATCGATTTTTGCTGCAAATAACTTTTGGGTCGTACTGGTCAGGACTTATTTGATGCAATCACAACGTATTTGAATGATTTAAAATTATCATGGGATCATTGTGTCGTCAACACATCAATGGAAGGAGATTATGAGTGTTTACTTCTTCATACCGAAGTGAGGTGGTTGTCACGAAGAAAGGTATTAAATCGTGTGTTGACATTAAAAAATGAATTACTTGTTTTTTTTTTTAATCAGAAAATCAAGAAACTTTTGTAAATTATCTAAAAAACGATGATTGGTGTATTTGGCAGATATTTTTTTTTTAATTCCTGCTTTAATACTGTCAATATGAGTATGCAAGGAAAAAATGAAAAGATTCTTACATCGACCAACAAATTATGATCAATGAAAAAAATACTTTTACTATTGAAAAGACATGTAACAGAAATACAGAAATGTTCCCCTCTGTGCAAAATACCAACGAGGCAATCGTTTCTTTGATAATGGAACATTTATCAACAATAGAAGAAATACTTGAAAAATACTTGAAAAATACTCTCCATTGTAAAACCCAGAACAATATGATTGGATAAGAAACCCGTTTGTTTTTTCCGAATTTTCTAGTTTAACTTTAAAAGAAGAAGAACTGACTTCGCTTTCTTCAGATCGTGGATTAAATTTACAGTTCCATGAAAACGCTCCTGAATATTTTTGGATCTCTGTTAAAGATGAATATCGGGGTATAAGCAAAAAAAAATATATTATTGTTATTTTCCACGTCATATCTTTGCGAAGCAGGATTTTCAACTATGGTTAATATAAAGACAAACAAATGCGAGAGACTTTCGAATTTAAATGAAGAAATGTGTGTGGCTTTGTGATTTATTCGTCCCAATATCGTTGATGATGGATTGTAGATGTTCCGCTTAAAATTATATCAGAGTTTAGTGTTCCCCGACTTCGTAAAGTTTGAGAACCCCTGAGCTAGTTACTCGTCTATGTTAATGAGTGTTTCATAATCCAGCTCGTTCGTGTTAAATTGAATGCATTCAATTATGTCGTCAGAATCCATATCTTCGAAACTAGTTTATGGTATTGGTGACATCAGCAGAATGCAATTAAAAAGCAATGAAATTATTAGCACAATATGGTTTCTAGGCGGCTCAGATATGGCTTTTTGTCACTTCGGTTTTATAATTAATAACATTGCTGGTATCACTTTACCAAAATGTTGTTGAAGTTGGCGCATTTTCTCCCGCTGTTGCTTGAATGTCTTATGAAAAAGGGCTGCTCAAATAATAGCTCTTACATGTTACCATGACATCTTGATCCATTGGTTGAATTAGAGATGTCGTATTTAGTGAAATAAATGTTAATTGAACATTTTTGTGATTAAATTGATCATTTAAATCGCATTTAAAGACCAGTCTTATGATCTAGGCCAGCGCTTCCCAAATACCCTGTCACGATAAGCAAAATACAGAGTCGCTTAAAAAACTCTTTTTTTTTTCTGAAGAAACATTAAATGTATAATCTACGAAAATGGAGGAATCCTGATCCTGGATTATGTTATTTGTTATATAGCACTTTCAAACGAAACCTTGTTGAAGAAGCTGTTGAAGTTGAAGCGGCTGTTGGAATTGAAACATTCAGAACACAGCAATAGATTTCATCATAAATAAAAAGAGAATTTACAGCTACTAAAAGGACTAGTTTCTTGGGGCGCTCAGTCAATTAATAGTTCCAGCAATGAAAATATTTTAAGATAAACTGATAAACAAGAGAACCAAATAAATATGTTGACGTTATCAAATAACATAGTGAAGCTAAGAATCGTGGATAACGCTGATCTCTTAAAAGAGAAGTTATTTTGTCTTAAAAGTTGATGAAATTTGTGATACCGTCTTGTAGAAGCAAATAATTACAAAACTTATAACGTTAACAGAGTATAAGATGAGATCCATGGCGGATGAGATTTCCATCAATTTCAAACTATAAGAAACGTACTAATTTATTTTATTCATTTATTTTTAGTCATTAAATTAAATTGTAGTAAAAAGATATTTCAAAAGGAAAAGATTCTGGGAAACGCAATAAAAACTTTGGAATATCAAGTGTGGCGCTTCGTACTTCGGCGTTAATTTTCCCAAGAAAAGTTTTGCAATGTGTTCACAGTAAACAATTTTCATTCTATTAAAAGACTCAATTGAAGCCTAGAAGAAATTCCCATAATAAAACAAATTGGCAAAATTGTTTTTGTAGACTGGAAAAAACGTGTTACTATCACAAGAAATGTACACAGTGAAATATAGACACATTTAGAAAGTGTAATCGTACAACAAGACCATATTAAATGATAAATTATAAAATATGTGGGAACCATTTAATGACAATTTGGAACGGAAATTGCTGAATTTAATAATCCCCTTAAAATTCCAATTGACAATGGAGCCAAATCCCAAAAAGCTGGCCAAATTTAGAAAAATTTCTCTGAGTGAGATGAAAGCGAGGACTTGGAGATTCTTAGAATCGGTAAATTCGAATCCAGAGTCAACATTTCAAAAAACAATATCACGGAAAGGTTCTTTGAAAATCAATTAATCGAGTTGTCGGGGGGTTTTGGGGTTCAGAGTCTAGATTTTGTATGGTGGATCCAATATTGCGGATTAGTTCTTAGAAAATTTAATTAATCTGCGTGAAATTGGGTTCTTAAGTGTTTTTGAAGTCAGTGATTATCTATAGGAAAAATTTCAACAAATAATAAGGCGCATCCAATATAGCGGAAAGGTTATTTAAAAATCGATTAAATCTGGGTGAAATTAATTTCTTCTTTTATGGCTTCACAACCCTGGGTGGGTTTTAGCCTGATCAAGGATGTTTTTCCATTCTGCTCTCTCGACTACAATTTTCTTCCGCCTTCTAACTTCCATTACTCGTATGTTCTGTTCCACATTATCTGTCCAACGCTTCCTCGGTCTTCCTCTTCCTTTCCTTGTAATTTTATCTTCTACCATTCGCTGTACATAGCCCATCCAAGCCAGTCTCATGCTTTTAACGAATCTTACTATGCCCGCTTCTTTGATAAGTTAGTTGAGTTCTTTGTTCGTTCTATGCCTCTAGGAGTCATCTTCGTTTATTATTAGTTTCATAAATTTTTAGCAATATCTTCCTTTCGAAAACAATGTCCAGGCTTCACACCCATATATTACCAGTATATTAATATTTCGTAAATTGTTAGTTTCACGTTTCTGGCAATTATCTTCGACTTAATTTTACAGGCGCGTAGTAACATTTATTGACATTCATAATGCGGGTCTGAATTTCAACTGTTCTGCTCATTTCACTTCGTTACATTTGGTCTTTCCTTCGCTGATTTGTAATCCCCGTCGCTCTGCTTCCTCTTGCAGTGTAACCACTACTTCCTCTAACGCTGCCTTACTACAGCTATTTATTTCTATATCATCGACATAGGCGCATAGTTGGGTTGATCTTACACCGATATGGCCGGAGATCTGCAGTTTGCGGATGGCTTCTTCCAAAGTAAGATTGAAGAGCACCCATTGTCTCACTTTTTTGTGTGCTTTAAGTGGTGAGCTTACTTCGCCATCTATTATTACTACTGCTTTGGATTCTGTTCAGGGTAACTTTGATAAGTCTCACATATTTTAGCGGCACTCCTAATGTAGTAATATCGTAAAGCATCAGCTAGCTCTCTCTGCACGTTGTCAGAAGGCTGCTTAAAATCCATGAATAGGTTGTGTAAATCAATGTCGTGTTCATAGGCTCGCTCTTGAATTTGCCTCATGGAAAGATTTGATCCGACGTGGATCGATTGGGTCGGAACCCTCATTAATAGTCTCCTAGGGCTTGTTCGTAGTATACAACTATTCTATTATATAGTACGCATGATAGGATTTTGTAAGTTCTATTCAATATGGTAATTCGTCTGTAGTTGGAGCAGACTGACCCTTTTTGTGTATAGAATAATATAATCCCCTGAGTCCATTCCTCAAGCATTCTTTCTTGCAACCATTTTAGCTTGATAACGTTATGCAATGGTGAAATTGATTGCTGTTGTTTTTGGGATTGGTAAATACAAACACTTGAGATTTAAAAGAACAATATGGCGTTATATTAAAACATGGCAGGAAAGTTCTTTGAAAATTGATGAGCCGAGATAAAATTGAATACTCGAAGATTTTTCTGGTCCGTTATTTCGAATCCGAATTTGCAAGTTCGAAAAACATTTTACCAGATCCAATATGGATGAAACAATATGGATTCACGTTGCCACTAAAACAAAATAACATATTTTTAGGTTATTTCGAAACGTCCAATACCAACGAGAACAAAGTGACAAACAAGACCGAAATCTTCACAAATCTAAATATTTCTAATATCGCGCAGCCGATGGATCAGACAAACAGAAGTTGTTTACGAATCCCGACACAAAGTTTACGAATCGGGGTACAGACCCTGATATTTGGAGACCCGATCTATTGAACAAGTTCGTTCGGACCAAAACGATCAAAGTTTATATATACCTATGATTCAGGCAATATATCATATATACACGGGAAAAGGAATTTATTGTATTAAAACAACTGATGTCGATATTTTGCCAACGTTTCGGTCTTTCTTATTCTAACCTTCTTTAGGGCGCTTATATCTATTTAGTAGGTATTAATGAAATTAAACATAAAAATATAAATTATTAAGATTAAATTCTGAGCATGTTAACTTTTATATAGATAGCAAATCCGTCCAACTTTATGTCATTTGACATTGCGTACATATCGATGAAATAACAAACCTATATCGATGAATCACTATATCAGTTACATCAAACATATTTTTATTATTAAATAAAAACAAATTAGTGTGGTCGTAGATAAAGTATAGTACATAATTCGAGTTGTAAGGCAATTACGTCCTCGCGGAATTACGCTCTCCCCGCTACGCGGGTCGCGCGTAACTGTTCCGCTCGAACATAATATGCTTCTTATAACTCTCGTTACGTAATATACTATTAAAATTAAAATTGTGGACAATTAAATTGCCATGAGTCTTCATGAACCATTTTCTTCGTTCGTTAAAGTTTCAAACATAAAATAATCTATCCTAAAATGGTATATTGTGCAACAAGGGTGGTAAGTTGTTAATTGCTCACGAAAGCGAAATTGGGCGAACGAAGTGAGTGCGCTCATTTGCTCGAGAGATAATATTTTTTATTACTCATGCACGTATGTTACAAGTTTGGGGTCCAGGGGCCATAAAAAAAATAGAATAAAAAATGATGAATTTGCTTTTTCAATAGTCTCCGGTGGTGTGGATTCGTCATTCGTCAGTTCATTCGAACTCCTCATCCATCACCAATTTAAACTCATTTTAAAACGTTTACTTTAATTATTATTTTGAAATTTAAAAAAGTATCTGTTACGTTTCACGTCACTTTTGTAATATTGTGGTTTTGATTGTGTTTATTTTATTTTTTTCAATTGTTATTCTTAATGTAACTTAGAAATTTTTATTGAATATTACCCAAGTTATGTGGTAATAATTGAGTTAACAAAAACAGCCAATTGTCGCACTAAAAAACGGGCGCCAGAATAGTACTTATCCCGCATGAGTAATAAAAACATATTATTTTCTTAAATCCGTGTTCTTTAACCGTTTGAAAAAAATTTTACCTTTTGAGAGAATAAAATTTTCTGCACCCCCTAGGAACAGATAACATATTTACTTTGAAAAATTTCAAAACGCCCACAGGAGGACGGTACCACGCTGGTTAAAAACACTGATTAGAATCATAAACATCTGTAGCAAAAACTCATATTTCCTTAACCCAAATCAAGTTTTAACCCTTCAACTTAAATTATACCCAACACTATAAATGATCTAAAGTTTCTCAACCCCACATAATAAATAACTATTAAACCCCTAAATAATCTACCCCGAAGATCCCAACACTAACCTACCCCATTGAAAATCCAACCATCAGTTTCCCCTAATCTTTTAGCAACCCTTCCACAAATTGTAAGCCTTAATACCGGAAGTAATTCAACAAACCTAAAACATACCGCACCACTATGTAACCCACCCTCCCCTTACCTTATCCTTGAATGTCTACAATTAAATATCAATAAGTAACTATCAGTAATCCTCCTGTCGACCCTTTTCTTTTACTGAATCCATTTTTAACCGGGGCGACTTGACCGGAAGTAAAACAATAAAACTCTAAAGTCTCCCTTTATTTATAGTTTTAGTGAATCTGTGACAGATGACCGAAAAATACTTCAATAGAATCAGGAGATGTTTCCGTTAAAATTTCGTTTTTAAATTGACCCCCGAGTAATCCCCAAACAATCGCAAGTTATATAACAACATAAATAATGCAAATAGTTTGAATAAATACAAATTGGAAACTAATTTTAAATCGGATTCACTCAGTACGTGTCTAGTCTTATATGTTTAGTCTTGTCTGTCCAGTCAGTCTAGTATAGTGAATTATCGCTGTCAATGGTCGATAAGCTTACCTCTAGTTGTGAATTTGATCCAATAATTTGGTTTTTATTTGTTTAACTGTCAAGGTGGTTTTACTGCAAGGTCAATCATATTGCAGATTCTTCTTGCACCTCTTTGAAAAACCTTTTTGGAGCGATGCCACTTTTCTTATTCACCTCGTTAGTTTACCGACCTATTCGGACTGCCAAACTACCATCGTTCATTGCAACAAGGCAGCTTGAGCAGAGAAATCAATAAGCTAGTTCAAATTCTTGTAAAATCTTGTTCAAATTCTCTGTAGCACACCTAGGAAACAAATCGGTGCCCTTGGGATCACATACCACGGCATTCCAAGCGGAAATACACGCTATTACGATCTGTGCCTATGAAAATCTAAAGATGGACTACAAAAGTAGACACATCCGCATTTTCACGAACAGTCAGGCTGCTATAAATGCATTAGCGTGCCATGAAATCAAATATAAAACAACTTGGAACTGCCTCCAGAAACTCAAGGCTCTGTCAAGACACAACAAGGTCACAGTTTCTTGGGTAAGGAAATGACGGACATGTTAGCAAAGGATGGTGCTAACAAATCAAATATCAGTGCTAAAACAAAATTGTAAATGGGTAGCTACTAAGCACCGGCTACAGTGGCAGAAAACAAATGGTCAGAAGCATAGCAAACGAATGCTACAGAAATTCACTTACAGGTAACTGCCCACTACGAGAACATCTGCACAAAATGGGGATCTGGAGAGATGAACCACTGTGCAGACAAGCTATGAAGAGGATGAAATTGACTCTGATATAATCTTCCATTGCGAAGCAATTGCACGTAGGAGACACGACCTGAGCATTACAGCAAATGAGATCCCTGTGAATAACATGGCACATAGACTCCTAGACCTAATACAGAGGCTGGATCTATTTGCATGAATGGAACATTGTGAAGAAATATATATAATAATAGGCCGCAGTCTTTGTTAGTGCTTACCCCCCTGGACCCATATTGAATGTAAAAAAAGCGGTGTGTAGATTACCTAATTTAGTATCGATTCCGTAACTAGAAGCTTAGTTTACGTTTACAGTACTTCATCTGGATACATAGTTATTCTAAATCTTAAAGAAAATCTTTCTTTTCTAGTACAACAATACACAAACTAGTCAATGAAAGTTACAAGTAATTATATACAAAAAAATGTATTTGTTAAATATTATTTTTAGAACGAAATTTTATTTTGAATCTATAAGAACACAGAATAGTATCGATCTAAAACGTATTCTCTCATTTATCGATGCAATTCAGTCTTATTATGTCCGTTTCCGATTTCTATAAAACGATGCAATTTAATTTGTGAGAGAAAAGTATGTCGGAAAACTATAATCAAATTTGAAACATCTAGCAACACGACCCACCGGAAGATATAAAACAGTTGAAACTGATTGAAAGAGAAGCAACAGCGAGCAATGAAAAAAAAACTCTCCATATTTTCATTTTATGTCTGGATGCGAAAACGGGTTGATTTCAATGAAATTGTTTCCAATGTTGATCAATTTGTCGCAATATGCAGAACGATGTTTATTTAATCAGTTTGGCTCGTTTCGAAATAGCAAAAATATTGATTTTTAGTTCGGTTACGGGGCGATACTGGGCGACTGTTAATAGAACGGGCTGACATCGGTTCAAACGTCGATATCTCCGCTTCCGGGTTTTTTGGAAACAAAACAATAGGGTCTTTGAGGGAAGGAAACGTGCGAATTCCGCACGGTAAATTTACACAGCTCTGACAATCCCCACACGAATGTTACATACGTTCAAACTTTAATTTACGATAAACAGAATTTTACACTATAAATAACACGTTTGTATTTCAAACTGATTTTAACTTTTCTTTTGTGTTATTCAAATATACAAACTTACATGTGCACTTTAGTATCTGAATTTCTTGTTATAAACCTGCCAATTCTTTAAATGATTAGATTAGTTGCAAATCATTTTAATGAAGAAATGTTTTATGTTAAAAATATATTATAGAAAAGTTTTCTGTATTATTTGTCTAATATTGTCTTGTTTCTTAAACAAACAAAATTATGTTTCTTCTCAACAATAAACCTAGCAAAATTTTAAGATTTTCCACTGACAACTGTGATTTTTTGCCAAGCAGCCAGTACATTTTCCTTAGTTGGATCCCTAGTGCTTTTCGTTTTGCGAATATATGTGTTTCCAGCTAAGACGCGTATACAAAAAGTCCAAGCTGTCCCACTTCATTTGCCTGGGGAATCTGTACTAGATATGAGCATGGGACGAGTTTCACGTTCCAGATCCCATCCCGTAGACGGATCCCTGTCACTGTCCCATCCCATAACATTTTCGTCCCACTGTCCCATCCCACAAACCTTAATTTTGCGTCCCATCCCATCCTATTCATCCCATCCCGGTCGGACGGCCCGTCCCATTCATCCCATAGCCTACATAGTGAACACAGAATGCAAGAAATAAGTAACAATTTATTTGCAGCTCTTATTAATTCTAAAGAATCCGTATGCAGGTTAGAAACGTTAGGCATGGTTTGGGTGTTTTCAAAAGTAAGCTTTAGACTGTGTTTAAAATATGGCAGACACAATCTATGCGATGGTCTGTAAACCTCGTGGAGCTTTGATAAGATTTGCACCCCTATTTGTAACTAAAACACAATTTTCCAAAACTGTAGATGAAATGTTATAGGAATTTAACATCTTATCCAGCATATTTTTTATGTTATCGCCCGTCATTTTTTCATAAAATTCGTATGTTTCCAATACCCTATAATTTAACAGAAAATTTTCTGTGATCTAATGAACTCTAAGCCTACATTTGTAAGAATTTTCACAAAAAGAAGAAATCTGCTGTTTTAGTTTAGCAATCTTTTCATCGACGCACAGTGGTTCGCGCAGCACTTTTAGCTGGACAAAATTATTTTCGTGTGTTTTCAGATCAAAATTGTGTTAATATGAGTACTGGCCGAAAATTGCATTAATTTTCATGGTTTTTAATAAAAACAAGCAGGAACGTACTTAAAATATTTATTTAAATTTTACAGTAACAATAATTAAGCATTTGTAATAATACAAAAAAACTAAATGAAACATTTCAAAAAAATATCTATTTATGTAAAGCTACAAATTAGTTGTCTTCATCACTTTCTTCAGATGAATCTGCTGCTGAGTAGTCATGATCATGATGATCAGTATTTTCTGAACTATTTGCATTTACTCTCTCTTTTCAAGTAATACTAGGGGGCATTGCTAAAACTAGGACTTCAGAAGGGAATTTTGAAGCCTTTTTCGCGGGACATCTCTTAAGCTTGATATTAAAGGGTCAGATGTTATCAATAACATGTTAAGTAAATCTCTACTCGTGGCAATACGTGACTGTTTGCGAGTATTGTGTTGACGAAACCTTCTGCAGTCCTTGTTTCGCGCTTCTTGAGCTTCCTCGGAAAGCTGGCCGATAGGCAACAATGCAGATGCAATAACGTCCGAACTTTGAACAAGGATTTTGTAAACAGTAGCAGGCATGTAATACCTCGGATAGAGATTTATGTACAGTTTCTTTGTTTCTGCTGCAAAAGCCTGAAATGTTAATATCAAATCCTGAAGATAAAGCCCGAAGTATAGTTCCAATTTTTGATATTAATGTAATTCTGTAATATCAGCACTTGGATTTTCAAAAAACTTAGAGCGGTATTTCCATCATTTGTATTGCCATACCCTCGTTTTGGCTTATCTACAATTAGCCCCATTTCAGCTTTAAAACGGATTTTTATTTCTTCAGAGCGTTGCTTCACACTAACTTGTTCAGATTCCGATCTAATTTTCCAAATCTTAATATCAAGACGGACAGCTAATATGAAGCAAGCATTCAAAACACCTAATCCAGCCATGCAATCTAGATAAACCAAAACCAAGATTGTCTTTGTTGGCTACAAACTCCCTTGATTCGTCATTCATCATTTTTGGGGTTGCCCCACATATGAAGCACGTCTGTGATCAGGAAGTTTCGGTCAACGCATTACAGACTTTCCCATCAATCATGGTCAGAAGCATTTCATGCATGGCCGAAACTGAACCTTCTTTTACTTTGCATATTGTCGGCAATAAATTATTTATCTCTTCCAAAACATTGTTAGTTTCTTCCACAGTAAAAGCTTTAGTTTCTTTGGAAAAGATAAACTTTATTGGACGACAATGCATTGTAGAAGATGGTCGACGATTCTGCCGGATTATATAGCCACTTTCATCCTTTTATTGAAGGGGAACGAATGAAAAAACAAACAAAAATTCATGAGTGTCCTCACTCTTCGTAAATTTTTGTTTGTGTGTGCTGTGACCGGTACTTATATCACAGTCCCACTTACTCATCATAGTAAGTGACGAGCAAGGAGGCAGACTGTTGACAACCTCTTCCTGTGCCAATAACCTCTATAATATTCCTCTCTAGGATAACAAGCTAATTTAGCTTTCCTAAGACAATGCAGTGACGGAAATGCCTTATGCCCAAGCTTAATGCTCCACTTCCGAGTCTCCTTGTAGGCATGACTTGTTGATTTACTTTCAACATAGTACGCCAAAGCTTCTTTACTGGTCATAGCTCTTGGCCCATTTGATGCACAACTGTTTTTAAGTTCCTTTCTCTGCGTAGGATCGTTCTTCCCAATTTTTATCTCTTTTGCCATATCTGTACTACCTGACAACCGCGTTGATACCTCGGCAGTGTAGGTTAGCTCACTAGTACTTCTGGTGTGGATAAGATCATCAACCCGTCTTCGTTTTGTTTTAAGGCTTGATTCCGAGAATTCTTTCATAGGCCTCCCAGGGCCTGTTAAGCGTTCTTTAGGAGTAGTTGGCAACACCTTGGCAATAGACATTTCAAAAGACATATTTGAACCCATTAGCCACTCCGAGTACTTCTGTAAAAACCGTATTCTGTTCCTTCCACAGCTCCTCCACTTTTCAAGAATTTTGGATGAAAATCGCGGAATGATGAGCTTCATATTCCTTAAAGATTGTTCATTTGCATTCCTAATATCCTGTCTTGTACTGATAAATCGAAACAAAGCTTCATTTCTTGTTTCATTTCCATGTTTTGTCCAAAACTCGTCCCATTCCGTCCCATACAAAATTATCGTCCAAAACTCATCCCATTCCGTCCCATACAAAATTATCGTCCTATCCCATCCCACGCGACGTTCATACCACTCATCCCATCCCATGGGACGATGGGATCCCATTCTCATCTCTAATCTGTACTCTATTGAGCGACACAGGAAGGCATATTGCGCCTCGCGTCGTAAAGGTCACCTGAACCGACTTAGTCTCGTTTTATTATATCCGCTAGGTTCCAGCATTATACTTGCATATATTATACAAGCATTATACTTACTTGTGCCGGTTCGTCATGGACAGCTAATGCTGCTCTGTCATCAGCGAAAGTACCAATCACGACTCCGTCTGACATGGGCAGGTCTTAGGTAAAAATCAGATAGAGTATCGGGCCAAACACGCTTCACCAAGGCACTTCTGCGTGAGTCCTGTGAAGTTTGGTCTTCTCTTCTCATCCTCTCTTCTTCTCATTGCTTGACATAGAAATACCTGTCAACAAGATATGACTATGAATATGTAATAGTTTTCAGAAGTTAGTTTTTTATTTTGTACAGTAAGCCCTCATGCAAGACTCTTTCGAGGGCCTGGGAAATATCGAGAAATGCCACGCAACATTATTTTTGGTTTTCAAAAGCTTCATGGATTTCTTCTACTAGTCTATGCACATGCTCTGTGAATGTGTGGAATGGCATAGAGTAGTCTTCAGTAACGAAACCCGATTCTGCTTGAGAATGCACGATGGTCGCGTGAGGGTCAGACGTAGACGTGGAGAACGTCGACATGTGCAGTTTTCTATAGAGCTGCCTGTGCACCACACAGTGGGGGTTATGGTATGGGGTGTTATTATTTAGGGAAGCAGTTGGTATTCATCCGAGGCAATATGAATGCCCACCAATAAGTTAATGAAGTGGTAGAACCCCATATCCTTCTATGCCTCCAGGAGCTGGAGGACCAGATTTTCCAACAGCATAATGCCCGTCCACACTTTGCTAGGCATTCTATGGAGCGCTTCGAAGTTGCTAACGTGGCAGAAACGAGCAAACTGGCAGATATGTTTTACTAGGCAAAGGTTTTACAGGTTTTAGGCAAAGGTTGTACAGGTTATTGTCATTTTCTATAAAACATAGAATGATACCACAAGAACAACTTTCCTTTCAAAGTGGCAAATCTACAACTACGGTTATACTTCAGTTATAAAGCAAAATGCTATATCAGAAGTCGATAAAGGCAGATGCCCTATAGGAATCTTCTGTGATCTGAGCAAGGCTTTTGATTGTATAGATCATGGACAATGAACAAAATATATGGATAAGGCATAAGGGGAAAGGTAAAAAACTGGTTACATTTCTTCTTAAAAGACATAACCAATATGCCCAAATAGCATCGCATTCTAAAACTAGCTCTTCTGCAGAATTACCTATCAAAGCAGGTGTGACCTTAAAAAGTGTGCTTTCGCCGACACTGTTTCTACTTTACCTTGCTAATTAGTTCCGTACATCCATGGCAATTTTTGCACTCTATATGCGGATGACTCAAGTTTTCTTATATCCGAATCCAACTTAATGGATAGCCAGCAAGAGTAAAATAACCTACAATCTCTAGATTCTTGGTTCTCAGCCAATAGACTGTTCCTCAATTTGAAAAAAACAGAAGTAAAACACAATCAAAAAGAGTTAAATACACCAATTTTCTTGGGCTAACTGTTAATGAACATTTATGTTGGGCACAATCATGGTGATAATTTATGCAAATCGTTAAACAAAAAAGCATTCTGCCTTCGCTACCTGAGGAATTTCCTTGATATTCCAGAGCTATTAAATTATTATTATGCTGAAATTCAATCCAATCTCAGCTATGGAATAATAGTATGGGGACCATCTCCACAACTGGTAAAGATCTTAAAAACACAAAAGAGAATAATTCGGATTCTTCTAAGCCTGCCTACGTACACTTCATGCAAACAGCATTTTGTGCAACTGAAAATATTAACGGTCCTGGGCCTATACATTCTAGAAGCCACCAGCCACATCCATAAAAAGAAACACAATCTACCTAAAAAAATGGACATGCATAACTATCCCACTAGAGGACACCTTAAACTATGTACTCCAAGATATAGACTGGCATTATGCAGCAAGGCACCAGATATTCACGGAATTAACCTCTACAGCAAACTTCCAACTAGTCTTACAGAGGAAAATTTCTACAAACAGTTTAGGAGAAAGCTCAGGGAAATACTTCTTTCTACAAGTCTGTACTACTACGAGGATTTTGAAAATTTGCTTCAATCATTGTGACGTAACTATATGTATTTTGTATATATATACATCCCATGGTGAATAAATGAATTTGATTTTGAATGTGATGTGTTGCTGTCGACGACGAGCCGTCAGCGGAAGCACAAAATGTGGTCGATACCAGTAGTCGATAAGTTTCACGTTACTCTAGGCATAATCGCAACCTCAAATCGCAAAGATCTCAAAAAGAAAAGATTTGCAAACAAAAACAATATCGAAATCGACTTAATCTCGCAAGATATACTCCCGATAATTACGGTGATTATTTTGAATTAAATTTTAGTCAATTATTACCTTTGAGTAGGTAAAGATTTCTGCCAAGTTTGGTCCAAAAATTCCTACCCCTTCTTAGTGTTGCATTTTTTATGTCATAAAGAATATTATTGATGCTTATCGGTATGTTAACACCAATATAGAAAAATTAAAATGTCAATTGCCTTATCTGGGAAACAAATTTAAAAAAAAATTAGATGATGTAAAAAAAAAACAGAAATCAAGATAATATTGAAACTTCAATTTGTCGAACGGTATGTTTGCACCTGGAAATAAGATTTCCCGACGACGATCAAAAAGAATGTCAAGCATTTGATAATGAGATTAATATGAATTCAGGAAAAAAATGTTATTGGAAAACAGAATATAATCAACCTTTCTGAACAACTTTCGGAATTTATGATTAATCGAAATATTGACAAGGATAAATATGGGATGAATATTGCGAAATTGAATTTACAATAACGGAGAAGTCCATTAAAAGAAAAGATCTAATATAAATAAATAATGTGTGAAATTCAATAACATACAAGCATTCTTGATTATTCAAAAAAATCCTGAAAATACCTTGTGTCAGGTGTCTAATTGGATAAACCTTTAAAAATTAATTTATTTTCAAATAAAATAATACCAAATATTCTTTTAATTCCTTCAGTTAAAAGTGGTTTCATTTTCCTACTCCAAGAAACCTTTTCATTCTCTTTGCAAGTCATGATAGTACATCCAACACCAAGTTTGATACCCGATAGCACTGGTATTTATTTCACAACGACATTACATCGAGTTTTGAGGTGAAAACTTCTATAGCCGCGCTGAATGACATTTGGGTAGAGGGTAAACTCATAGATTCGCGTCATCGTCATCAATAGCTGCGTTCTATAGAAAAAAATTCTATTACTCAAAGATGTGTTCTATTGAACGCATATGTTTAAAGTTGGCTCTGAACGTCAAACTTAATAGTCAAAGTTTTTGGCAGTGTTGACAGAACGTAGCGTTTCTAAGGAAATATTAACCCGTAGAATTAGTGTGCAGTACAATAGTAAGTACTTTTACCGGATGTAATAGTAGATGTACTAGTGCCGGATTATTGGAAAGTTTTTGGCAGTGTTGACAGAACGCAGCGCCTCTAAGGAAATATCAACTCCTATATTCAGTGTGCAGTACAAGAATAAGTACTTTTGACGGATGTACTAGTACAGTGGTCCCCAACACTATGCCCGCGGGCACCGTAGCGCCCGCCGACCGCTTTACGCCTGCCCGCGATCAATCTGATACATTGGGTTTCTTAAAAAAATCCATTTTTTTTAAGAATGCAGTAACTAGATACCTGATTTACACTATGATAAATGTTCAATCTAGTTACAAAATTTGGCGCTAAATTCAAATATAGTTACTTGAATATAAAATTGGTAATTTATTAATGGTTTGGTTGAATATCTATTAAATACACCAAATGGCAACAATAGTAATAAAATAGAAATAAATAAATGGAGAAAAACGCACGAATTCTAAATGATACAAAGAGATCAGATGGCAATTGTGAATTGACACGGCAGCCATTGACAACTAACAGCTGAACATGCATTGGCGTACGAAAAAAATATACTTACTTTTAATTAATTTTTTTATCTTAATTTAAAATTGAATATTAAATTTTATATAAAACATATATAAAATAGTAGTAAACATCTATAATGTAGTACTTATTATCCGTAGTATAATTTAACGTTCTATTGTATTTAGAAATAATTTGTAGTATTGTATTCATTTAATTACATATCACTAAATTCTACGCCAGTGACTGCAAATGTATGTCAAAAGAGAGAGATGGAGAAGTATATATCGTCCGTATGAACTTCTCCTCGATTTAAGCCAATCAGAGAACAAGGTCAAATTAGCTCTATCTTCCCTGTACTGCATTCTTAATGTTCAGAATACTGGATTGTATCGAAGAATTCGTGGTAAATCACGAATCAGACCCATCAAAGTTTTAGGCAACCAAATGTACTCGTGTGCTCTCCAAAAGAAGGAAAGTCCAAAATAAAATTAATAGCGATATAGAGATAAGAATAAGAAAAAAACTCTTGCAATAGCTAATTCGGAAATTTATAAACATCGAACAATCACAGCTGAGAAGGAGGAAAAAACTAAACGTCGTAAGGAATATCTTCAAAAGCAGTTATAAGGCATGTTTCTAAAAGTCAAAATTTCCATAACTCACAAATTACAGACCAATCAACAAGAAATGTGCCATATATCCTACCAATTCATTTTGCTGACCTATCAACTCAGAATCAACCAAACATTCCGGATTCAAATTCCTCATAGTCATAACAGTCATTCTCCTTCAAAAGTAAGTTATGTTGTTTTCACTTCAGTCGACAGTACCAGTAATAGATGCCTATTTTTTTTATTGTGAAACTATTCCATCTGCATTTCAGACGCATGTTTTTGTTTGTAAATGTCTGACGAATTTTGGAAGTCAAATTTAGTAAACTATGGATAAGTAAACAAAAATTATTATCTTCTAATAAGAGTTCCATAGTGGAAACTAATATAGCGCAGACAACTCGAAATGTCGACGAAGTTTGGCAAGCATGTGGCTAATGGACGCATAGTACGTCTAGGATGTAAGAAGATCAATCGATTAAGTCGCATATTTACCTTAACCAGTTGGATGATGAGGTGGTTTGGAATTAAGCAGTCGTGATTGGTGAATGGAAACAAACCTAATGCAAAACAATGTTGGATAACGTGCGACATGCGTTATATGTCGCATAACGTAGCTCAAACTACAGAAGGCGGACTAGAAAACTCACCCACTGTATTTTCCAGAACTTGCATCAACCGACTGCCATTGTTTCCCAGCATTGGACCACTCCATATATGCAGTTAAAATATTTGCTTGCTATTACAAGCTAATGTTGATGACAAAGCTTTATCGATAGTGTAGGCACATTCTTTGATGAAACACACTAATTCTTGGTTGTGATATAATAAAACAAACTTTCAGTTAAAAATCGGACTTTTCGTTCTAACTTAAAACTTTAACGATTTCCGAGATGAAAATCACCTGAATCACAAAATACCGAAAATGCTACTGCAACTGTCGAAGACGAATATTGAAAAAATCCGCAAATACCGAAGGTTAATCAAGGATAAATCTTACAGAATAAATCAAATTAGAATATTTAATGTTAACATTAATTGCAAATTTTACGTTTTATAGTTTATGTGAAAACTTTAAATTTAATAAAAGAAATTTCTTCCGACTATCCTTTATTTCTTTTTCCGCACGAAAAAGTTTTCTGTTAAATTTCCCCCTTATTAGATTTAGTAAACTCCGGTGCGGTTGATGGCGGTAATTTTTTCTCTAAGAGAGTTTCCCATGAAAAAGTTATTTTTTTCGCGTTGCCAGACCTGACAAATTTTCAGTTAAAACAGAAACGGATATACTGTGCTTTAAATTGAACGCTGCACGATATGAGGCGTATTAGTGCAGTGCGGCATATCGCGTCCCATTACTCACTTACTAGAATTCTGAGATTTTCAATATCCGATTGGGAAAAAAATATTGACATACTACTGGAATTTTTCATTTTCAACATTGGAAAATAAACAAAACAAAATTACCCAATCTTTCAAAAACCATAAATTACTGATAATATTTAATTCAGCAGATTAATTTTATTTTGCAAACAGTTTTCCAGTCAACTCCTGTCAACTTTGGTACGTAATTCAAGTACGTAAGTCAATTTTTTACGTAAAACTTAACGGAAAATATCAAGAACATAGTTTTGAATTGTTAAATCGAATTTTAAAAGAAACATTTTTTTAAATCAATATGAATGAGTCTGGGTTAGGGTGTGCAGTTACAATAGGTTTATTGACATTCAAAAAAAGCTACAAACAAAAAAAATCATGAAAAGTTATTTTTTGTAGCCATATTTTGTAAGAAACTGTTTATAAAATAGCAAGATTTTAATTTTGTTTCAAAGTTGATACTATCAACTTGGGTGGCAGAAAATCACAAGATACAAAATTTTCTTTCAACATTGGACATATAAATTTCTACTAGTTTTGATTGTTTAAAAATTTTGCTTTTCGAGTTATTTTCGCATTTTTGAGACAAGAAAGATTAAAACTCAAACAATGAAAAGCATGGTTGCGACCGTTACTACGTGGTTTTTTGTTTATCCCAGTGTGGGTTCAAAGATTTGCATCTTGAAACACTGCGACCTTATAGGCCTATTGTATTCCCTATATTGTTCAATTCAAGCAAATAGATCCAGACCGTGTGCTGTAATTCGGCGGAAGTCCTGGTTCAACCTTGGACATATTTTTTAAATTACATAAAATTATTAAAGGCTTAGCAGTTGAAACTTCAAACTTTATTAATTGTATTTTCAACTGGACATGACCTTTTGTTTTGATTAGATCATAAAATTTAATCAAACAATTTCAAGCAACAATAAAGTTCTGAATTAATTCTAACATTTAGGAGATGTTTAACTGTTGATACTAAAAGTCTACCGCTTTCTACAGACCAAATGTTCCCCATAATCGAAAAAATTCTTCTAACTCGACCATTTTGGAAATATTGCAGCATGAAATATCACCATAAAGCACCTTAAAAATTGCTTTCCACATCTTAAAATATCTGGTACTTTTTCAGTACTTGAACCGAAACCTTCCCTTTGGATTTGAATTACCTGATTCAATAATGTACGTTCATCAAATAGGCCATAAATATTTATGGAATCTTTAATAATTTCATTAATAACTTGAGCACTTTCTTATAAATCAGAACAGGCAATTTCAGTTCGCAAAATCCACTGAAACTTATTAACTTTATCAAAGCAGGTTCTCCACAACTCTATGTATTGGATTCTAGAATTGTTAAAATTGTCTACACTTGAGTCTAATTGTCTACACATCATTATTTTCTTTTAGAGTGCATAGTAATTCATTGGTAGAAGATGAAATTGACAAATTAATTCAGAATATTTATGATCATCATCTGGCCTGGATGAAATACCCGGCAAAATTTTCAAGGATTCCCATGACTTTTTATTTACCCCCTTAACGCACATTATTAATGCCGCCATTGAAGCCGAAACGTTTCCAGAGGTTGTAAAGGTAGCCATCTTATTTCCTATTCCGTAATTCCATTAAAAAAAGGCGACAAAACCAAACTTTACAACTACAGGCCGATTGCTCTTCTCCACCCTATCAAAGATTTTAGAATATAGTTTTCTTCGCCTCCTAAATTCATTTATCGATAAATATAATCTAATACCTATAGAACAACATGGATTTCGTAAGAGCAAAGCTACAGCCACAGCTATTTCGGAGTTGTAGATTCAACTTCTAAATGAAATAGATAAAGGAAACGGAATCATCCTATCGGCATTTTCGACGATCTATCAATGGCTTTCGATTGTGTGTCTCACCCACAACTTTTAGATAAACTATTTCAACTTGGTATACGTGGAAAGATGGGCAACTTAATACAATCCTACCTATCAAACAGGAAACAACACGTAAAAGTCACCTCAAATGTTGAAACTGGGAAATCGAAGCGGCTGAATATTAACATAGTTATTCCTCAAGGAGGTGTTCTGGCTCCTACCTTGTTATTATTATATACAGCGGTCCTAGTCTCGTTCATGCAGAACTGTCGATGCATTTTATATGGTGATGACTCAACATTCATAATATCCAGAAAATGAAATTGAAGCTAACAATGTTTTATCCAAAATGCTGGTTTGGTTCTACGCGAGCAACTTATTCCTAAACAAGGATAAAACTGAATACTTTATTTTCCAAACAAAGCGAAGTCAGTATGCGGAGAACTTAAACTTAAAGACCGATGGTTTTAACTTTCGGAGAACGAAAGCAAGAAAATTCGTGGGACTCTATTTTCACGAGTTCCTTACCTGGAGCATGGCAGTGAATACGTTATCAAAGATAATTAATAGAAGGTTTTCTTAATTCGACCGTTACAAAAAATTGTCAACCCACATGATCTGCTTAATTTTAACTATGCTGAGATTGAGTTAATTTTAACTTATAGAATTCTAGCGTGGGGAACCTCTAGTAAAATAGAATTTGTGCTTAAGGCACAAGAAATATGCCATACACTCTCTGGTATGTATTCCTTCTACAGCCACCTGTAGACCGCATTTCCAAAGGCTAAAAATATTAACGGTCACTAGCCTATACATTTTGGAGGTAGCTTGTTTCATCCGCAAAATGAAGTTAGGGTTGAACAGAAACATAGATATCCACCATCACTTTACGAGAGGACGTACGAAACTATATACTCCTAAGTGTAACTTACAATGTTGCAGTAAATCTCCAAATATCCTTGGTGTTTCCATCTACAACCAGCTAACAAATAGTATGAGAGATGAAGTCTCATGGAGAAACTTCAAGAAGAAGTTGAAATCCGTTTTATTAAAAGATACTCTTTATTCTCTTCAAGAATTTTTTAATGTATCTTTTTGAATTTCTTTTTCTTTTTTGACTTTATCATATATGTATTTTAGTGTACATCGTTTATGAAATAAAGTTCTTATAGAATTAACTTCCAATTTCAGAAAAATTTTGTGCATTTGTCACAAGATAAAAAGTATGATTGTAGGCCTTCAAATATGCCTTTCTAGCAGCACACTCCAGAGCAATTTTACTCTCATCTTTGGATTTAAAAAAATTTAATGTTTGATGAAGCAGTAACATTAATGGCACTCCTATGCTTAGCTGTTCACGCGGTCTTCGATGTCACTTTTTCCTTTATGTGCAATAGTAAATTCTGCAGTACATGGCGCAATAAACACGATTATTATTACTGTCAATTTGCAAATTCAAAATTTTGTATTCCTATTGCAGGTTAACAATAAACGTTCACTTTTTTTCCCATTTCTAAACGTTGAGGCAAACATTGGTACGCTTTCAATAAGGGTATGCGTCATGGAGCACATGGAGTAGGATAACAAGAGGCATGTGCTGTTGCTTGGACCTGCCTCTTGGGTGTTGAAAGATAACAATTCCACAGCGCAAGCCATGCCGCAGGCAATATTCAGGCTGAAGGTTTAAAATGTTTAAAAACGCTATGTCGAGCATATATGTCCAAGATTTAAAAAAAAAATCCTCGTCCGTCTTAAACCCCGGACATTTTTGCAACCCAGGACCTTACTCCAGACAGCACAAGAAAACCAGGACTTTTCAGGCTAATACCAGACGTTTGGTAAGCCTACTCAGCTGTTTTGTTGAGTTTTATTGTGCTGCGCACGATTACTTTGCATTAGAAGATGATATGAGGCGTTTAGTATCAGAACCAGCTCAATCCATTATTTTTCAAAAGTTTCTTCTTTGCGTAGTTTGATACGTCTTTGTCGATACTATCAAGCTACAAATCGATTTGGAACGAATCCGACTTGATCCGGTCGAAAACCGGTGTCAAAAACCGGTATTTTTCAAACGCTCAATCCATGCTTCTATTAAATCCCACCATGCACCCACCTTGCTGGAAAATCCCATAAACCCACCTTGCTGGAAAATTGTATGATTTTAAAGCCGCTATTTCGTCGATTTTGCGCATCACAGGTCAGTGGCATTTTTAATTTTCAACTTCTAAACGAATTTCTCATCACGAATGAGATGAAAAATGACATCAAAGTAAGAGGTGAACTTTTTTATAATTCGGATATTGGAGCTTTTAAGACCGTGTCGAAGAATCACAAAATTATTCAGGACCTTCTTCCTTCCCCTGTGGCTGTTGGCGTTCTTATTGCTCCAGCAGAGATAATTGACGTTAACAATTTGGGGTATCAGTGGATGGAAATCGAATCCCAAAATATTACAGGGACGTAGTGAAGAACTACATTCAACAAGAAAATAATGAAAAAGGCAATGAATGTGTTGCTAATGTGAACTCTGATGAAAATGCTTTTATCTAATTATTTTTTTCCCTTTTTTTCTACTTTAAGTTTATAACAATAATTCTGATTCGAAGTCTTTTTTTTCATTACCTGATTTGATAATTACCTTACGAGTAGTTTAGACCATTTTCTATGTCACGGAATATTCAGAATAAAAATTTATCGACATTATTATAATAAATTGATTAAATCAATTCACACTTTTGATTTTGCTGGCTAATACGTGAATATAATTTAGATACTGCATAGATTTAATTGAAATTTGAATAAAACCAAACTCAGCTCAATCCAAATTATTTTTATTTATAAATAATTATACAACACTACTAATAAAAAACAAAAAATGATTTCGAATCGTACACCGAGAGTTATCCGAATGACTTTTTGAAAAAATTAAATGGACAGAGCGTGAAATGTTTTTTGTATCTCCTGCAAAATTTATAAAAATGGATTGGGCTGGTTGTGATACTACTGATATACTGTGCTTGCCTCATATGATAGGCAGCTTCGTCCTCTTCGTTCCAGAATCTGCATAATGGTTCTTCTGCCCAGCGGCCTATCTACTTCAGGTGCCCTCTTATTTCGCAGTGTCCCGTTAAGAGATCTGCTACAGTTGCAATCTGTTTCTTAGATAATTGTAAGATTTTAGCTGTTAGGGAGATATGATACCCAACATTTGTTTGCTGTGTTGTTGGCCACCTGTGTGGGCCCATTGTAATTAGTGACTCTTTTTTGTTCACTCTGTTATTACTTTACGGGGCATGGTGTTGGTGATGTATCCCTTGAAATCGGGAGCACAGCAGCAGCATCCTCTTCAACGCGTCCAAGTCCGCGTCCGCCTTTTCGTTTCCCTCTAGACCGGTGTTTCCCAACGTGGGGCCCATGCCCCACAGGGGGGCAGTTTGATTTTTAAGGGGGGCAATTCGAAAATGGACGCCACACGAGTTTAACCCTTCTGCTCCGGGCCATTTAAATGCAACTCTAGATTTCTGTGCAAAAATTGAAAGAAAAAAGCAAATTCGTTTTGCTTTTTTCTTAGAAAAAAAAGCGGCCAATAAATATTATAAATTCGTTTGACAAGGCCAAAATATCAACTTTGTTTTTGACGTCGAAAATTTAGCCACTAATACCACTCAGGAACAATACTGTTAGCAGATGAATAGACGAAATGAGTGAAGATATTGAAAAGGAACTTGAAAAGCTGAAAACAAGAAAAGTGCAAATGGAAAAATCAACTTTGAGAGACAGTGAGGCAGTATTGATAACTTACGTAAGACATATTGATAAAGAGCATTTTTCTGAAGAAATGTTGTTCTGTAAAAGTTTATATAAATAAGCTAAAAAAACTAATTAGATTTTCAATAATATACCAATGAAAAATATAACATATTATGCTGCAGATGGTGCTCTTAATACGATGGGCAAGAAAAATGGCTGCTTAAAATCGACGAAAGATGAGAATCCAGAAATGATTCTTGTGCATTATATTATATATGGAAATAATAGGGAATGGAAACATAGGGAAAACTTGGGAGCTAATAACATCTCGCCTGTTGTAAATAAAGTACTAGATTCAGTAATAAAGTATATAAATGCTATTAAATCTAATGTGAGCGTCTCTTCAAGCTATTTTGTGAGAACAAAATGCAGAACATATGAGACTTTTACTTCACATTGAAAAAAGATGGTTATCTAAATGGAACTGCTTGAAAAGATATATGAAACTGTTTGATGCTCTTAGTGATTTTTTAAGCGACAAACCTGAAATGAGGTATCTGTTAACAGTTGATGGTAAAGCATTTGTGAGTTATTTAGCCGATATCTTTGAAAAACTAAATATATTAAATATGCAACTTCAAGGAACAAATAACACTCTTGTCGATGCAAAAGCGAAGAAATTTGGTTTCATTATCCTTATTGAGTTCTGTCCGAAATATATTAGGTAACAACAAAAACTTTGAACAGTTTTGTTGTTTCCAAAAATATTAAGTAAATGATACCGCTATACTTGTTATTGTCGATCATATGAGAATACTATCGGCTGATTTAAAAGAAAGATTTTTTGATTTAAAACAAATTGGTTTTCCAACATGGATGATGCAGCCAATGTTAGTGGGTTTGCATATATATCAAATATGCAGTAAAAAGCAGAACTCGCAGAAATGCAAAATGTGAGTCAGTTAAAACTTAATTTAATATAAAAGGAGCGATGGCATGGTTTTGTAAAGAAACAGAAATCAAATATCCAAATTCAACCATATTCTTGCAGAAAACTATTGTTACCGTTTCCATCTTCTTATTTAGCTAAATGTGGATTTACTGCTGTAAATGATTTACAGCTAAACAAAGAAATCGTCTGGATATAACACAACGGGGAGACTTGAGACTGGAGATTGCAATCCGGTGTCATTTTCAATCCGGCCGGATCCGGCCACCGGATCCACCGATCCGGCTGAATCGATAGAATTACACCTAACATGATTAACTTTAGTAAAAAAAAAAGTTTAACCATATTACTGTAAATACCGTATTTGCCGGTGCATTACGCGCACCCTAAAATGCAACCACTTTTTGTGCATCTGTAACGCGTACCTATGTTTCAGAGCTCAACCTCATTTTCATTGATCTGTCGCTGTCTTATTTTAAAAAATAGTAGAAAGTCAGTTTCAGATTTTCCAAATTTGGTCTTTTTGGAGAAATTTGAGGTTATTAGATTTTCAAAATTCCTCCAAATAGTCTCACAGTAAAGAAAATAGCGAGAGTCTATGAATGTTAATTTTGTCAAATCTTAACCTCGTCTTCA
The DNA here is from genome assembly GCA_944588485.1 of Phosphuga atrata. Lineage (NCBI taxonomy): Eukaryota > Metazoa > Arthropoda > Insecta > Coleoptera > Silphidae > Phosphuga > Phosphuga atrata. The sequence goes on along the minus strand of OX155893.1, from coordinate 75,061,395 downwards.
TTAATCTGTCGCTGCCTTATTTTTTCAAAATATTTACAAAACGGTTTCAGATTTTCAAAATTTGGACTTTCTGGAGAAATTTGTGGTTTGTAGATTTCCAAAATTTGTGATTTTTAGATTTCCAAAATTCCTCCAAATAGTCGCCCATTGAGGAAAATAGTTGAGTCTACAAATGTTAATTTTGTAAAAGTTCAACGTCATCTTCATTGATCTGTCGCTGCGTTATATCTCAAAATACTGACAAATAGGGATTGCATTCCGGTGTCATTTTCAATCCGGCCGGATTCATGGAATTAAATCTAACATAATAAACCTTACTTAATCTACTGCGATCACAACAATCAGGTATTTGAGCATGCTAACAAGTCTTATTCTTATATTTATGACAGACATCATGATGAATCTGTCTAATGAAATATAATATCTATTGAAATGTCTATTTGGTTTAATCAACTTACTATAAATACCGTATTTGCTGGTGCATAAGGCGCACCCTAAAATTCAACCTACTTTTTGTGCACCTATAACGCGGACCTGTTTTAGAGGCAATTGTTCTTGAAAAGAGGTACGCGTTATACACCAGCAAATACGCTAATTATTTTAAGAATTTATATTTATCACAAAATCAATTTTGGTTTTGGAAAAACCATGTGGCGCCATGCGCACCACACATTTAAAGTACCTACTCAACAACAGCGCGATTATTTTACAAAAAATTAGCATCACCGGATCCGGTATATTGGTACCTTATCCGGTAAACGTTTAGAAATGCCGGATCCCTACTCAAGACTGAAGCTAACCAAATTGGAACCTAACATAAAATATCTGTGCTGCAAGCATCAAGCGCAAGGATCCCACTAAATTAAAATAATAAATTAATTAAATTTATTGAAATATTAAAATTATTTCGAATTTGAATTTCAGTTTTTCATTATTTGTTTTGAAAATTTACCTGTTTCTTAAATGAACAATTAAATATTTTGATATCAAAAATTTTTTATATGTTTCATAGGGGGGCATTCGAATTTTAAAAAGGCTTAGATGGGGCATGGCACAAAAAAGGTTGGAAAAACACTGCTCTAGACCTATGTCTACTCACTAGGCACCCCCGTAAACGTAACGCTATTGTGTTGTGCCAGACTTTTTAGTTCCTGAGGCACTATCAAACTGTCCTAGATTTTGTTCTATGACATGTTAGGGCGTTCATCGCAGCCTGACTATCCTTGAAAATATAGATGTTTCTACTTTTGTAGTCCATTCTTGAATGTTCCCGCACACATGTCTCGATTGTGAGCATTTCCGCTTGAAAAAGCGTTGTGATTATTTTGCACAGTTATGCTGCACCTAGGAGACAGTCCTAGATGCAGTTTGGAAGGTATTTCGAATGAAAGCCATTTAGTCATTAGCTCCTTCCTTGTTCAGGATTCGCTCTTTTATTACATCCATTATTGTAGTATGCCCTTACTTTGCTAGGGTTTGCCATGTATTGTTGGACTTGCTTCTGAAAGTTCCCATTCTTGTCGCACCTGTGATGAAAATATCCAGCCAAGGGAGGTAATTAGTAAGCAGGCTAGTCTCTGTACGCTGGAGAGTTTGTTTATAGCCTGTTTCTGTTTCAGTTTGCTCCACCAAATTGTGGACCTATATGTCAAGATGTGTCTTACTACCGCCTTGTAGAATCTGTGTACTATGTTTGGTTTTAAGCCCCAAAGTTTGTCAGGTGTTCTCCTGGTCAACACCAATGCCATTTTGCACTTGTTGCTTGGTCTAGTAAGGTGTTGGTTCCAGGTTAGTTTTGCATCAGGACTATGCTTAGATAATTGATATTCTCGCTTGCCTTTAATTGCTCCTTGTAGGAAATTGAGAGCTTTGGGCCCTCCAATTTCCTCATTTTCGTAAAAGACACTAGTATAGATTTGTGGGGGTTATCCTGAAGGTTAACCCCTCGGTTTATGATTCTGGCATAGCTTTACCTAGCTAATACTTTATGTAGTTAGTGCTTTAGCTAGTTGGTCTTTTAAATATTCATTTTTTAATCATTAACTAGCTTTTTATAACAGCTAATCGAACACGTTAGAATACTCAATATTTAAAATAATGACAAATTATATAACAAGACTGGCACTAATCTAACTAACAACTAGTTATAGGGCTGGCTTATTCGAAGTGACTAATTACAATATTGACTAGTTAAAAAATAAACTAATTAGACGACTGACTCGTTTGAAAAGTATACTAGTTACAAGGCAGACTAATTAAAATACAGCAAATTATTTATTACCTAATTAGACGATTTAAAAATTTAGATTAGTCAAAACAATGATAGCAGACTAGCTAAAGGAGGCTCCTAAACTACTTTGTGAAACGACGTTAAAACAAGCTAATTTTTAACACAAAATATGGTACAATTAAAATTGTAACTATTTGCAAGACGCATTATGAAGTAAAAAAATTAAATATTAGAAAAGAGACTAGCTAGATCAGGGGTGGGCAAATCTTTTGGCTGTAGGGCCACATTTCGTATGAAAATTTAACTGCGGGTCGCATTAAACATTTTTCTGTTTTATATACGTTATTTGTATACGACGACCGTTGCATATATACTCGCCTAGGCATAACAATATTGTTAGGTGTTCTTATGGTGGACAATATATGCTGTTTGTAAAACGATATAGTTTTAGAGAACACCCATAAATGTGCAAGGTCTATGAAATAGTGGCAGGTAGATAATAAATTAAACATCAGTCCTGGTAAACATTATAAGCATGTCATAGGCATGCTAGGGATTCTATGTTTATGTTGCTTGTGCAGCTTTATTTATGTTGGAGTACGAATTAATTGTGGGTTCTATGCATAAATTAATTTGTAATTACTTTCTCTGTGAAGAAATATTTCGGTAACAAAATTACAGAACCAACTTATTTTTTTTTTCTTATACGTAAATATTTTTTTGTAGTTAAACAAATTTATAAAATGCTTAGCGGGCCGCATAAAATGTCAACGCGGACCGCATGAGGCCCGCGGGCCGCCATTTCCGAGGCCTGTGCTAGATGATACACCATATGCAGCATTAAGCGAGTATGTTTGAATTCGCATAACTCGAATGCGCGTAATACCATAAAAATAATATGTAAATTAACAATTTTGCTAGAAATATACTAATAAAAAAACATTACCTAAATCTATAATCTTTTACGTATTATATATTTTAATCGAGGAGCTTAATTAATTAAATTAAATTTGTCTTTTGACTATCTATAATTAGGCAACTTACTGAGTAAACCTTAATTTGAATTCAACAATTTATATTATTTTTAAATAAGGCAAACCTGGGTTTTATCTCTCTCACTAAGATTTTTTCCCTCTCAGTTCTTATCTCCACTTCTATACATACCATTTCTTTAACCTAGTGGCGTTCGCTGTTAATGAAAATGTAGTGCGCGAAACGTGTCTTATTAAGAAATGACTAGATAATTAAATATACAATAATAGAAACAAAAAGTAAAACAAACACAAAAAAAACACCGTACAATGATTGCTCTAATATGACCCTCTCGGGACTTATTAAATTACTGGGTAGACTTAGTGTGGCTTGTGTGGGAAAGTGAGTGCACTAAAAACTTATTTTGTTCGCAGGGAGCATATATAGAAGAGGAGCGAGGCGCTGGAGAAAATTGTATCGAGTCAATGGACATATTTTTCAAGCTAAGCGATTTAATAGGGTAAGATTTAATATTCTTTTATTTCATCCTGTTTTCTATTACATTTTCATTCTAAAATTGGTTAATCAACGTTTTTGATCTAGAGTCAGTCCAATTAGTTAATGATAAGAATATGTGGGAATTAAATCTGTTGTTAAGTTAGTTTACTAAGTGTTTGGGTTATTGATATTCTTCATAACTCCTGAAACTTCTATGATTTTCGATGAGATTTCCATGAAAACTCATTTAATTTATTTTGAGGAAAATGTAACTATTGCTCTCACTTTTTCTGTTTTTGTTGTTTTTAATCAAAATTTAAATCGAACCAGTTACAATGACAGTTATTCAAAATAATTGAAATTCAATTTTCAAGATTTTTCGAAATTTTCAATTGTGTAGTCCTGACAGAAAAGTCCTTAGCACTCGTCCACCTAGTCGCATTTATCTACTCTTTTTTCTAGCCTTTTCTGCTTTGTGTCACACCTGTTAAGCCTTTTATGTCTGCTCTTAACTGCCTTCTCGTGGGCTTGTCTGTCTGGTGTTATCTGCCTTGTCTAATTTTGTCTGGTCTTCTCTAGTCTTATCTAGTTTCGTCTAGTCTCGTCTAATGTCATCCAGTCTCGTCCAATCTCGTCAAGTCTTCTCCAGTCCTGTCCAGTCTTGTTTAGTCTTGTCTAGTCTTCTCCAGTCTTGTCTAGTCTAGTCTTGTCTAGTATTGTATAGACTTCTCTAGTCTTGTCTAATCTAGTCTTGTCTAGTCCTATCCAATTTTATCCAGTCTTGTCTAGTCTTTTCCAGTCTTTTCCAGTCTTGTCCAGTCCAGTCTTATTATTATATACTTATTTAGTATTGACTAGAATTTTCTAGTATCGTCTAGTTTTGACTACTCTTATCTACTCTAGTTTTGTCTTGTCTCGTCTTGGCTCGTCTTGTTTGGCTTTGTCTGGTCTGGTCTTTTCTAGTCTTGTGTAGTATTCTCTGTCCAATCTTGTCTGTCTAGTCCTGTCGGTCTAGTCTTGTCTGTCTAGTCTAACCGTTTAATCTCTTGTTCTTCTTCTTTCTTCGTTTTGCCCATTCAAAGAGCGCGTTTGAACTTGTTAGTTGCTTTGATGGTTTTCGCCTTCTTAGCCTCCCAAAATCTCTTCATGAATGTACTATGTTGTATCTTGCGTTCCGTCGACCACTTCATACCAGTTTCCTTTTCAGGTTTCTTCAGAAATTTATGTTTGGCTCCTTTTGTCCTAAATGATCCCCGGTTTGATATGATGTCGTCTTCGTCTTTGATATTCATTTCTTGGATGACCGCCAAATATATACTTTATATTATATTATACTTTGAATAATCTTTTAGTTAGTATGTCGTCGTGCATTCTATATATATATATATATATATATATATATATATATATATATATATATATATATATATATATATATATATAATATATATATATATATAAAAATATATATATATATATATATATATATATATTATATATATATATGTGTGCTGTGAAACACAGCTGGAGTTAGTCAGTAACACTAACTGGGTCTTGGCCAAGCTGTCGTCAGAAATCCGCAATAAGGGCCTGAAACTGGCAGCAGAAAAGACGGAAGCCCTAATACTTTACGGAGGCAGAAAATTTAAAAGAGCCACCTTGCAGCTGGAAAATGAAGTGATAGAAACAAAATCGCGGTTGAAATATCTCGGAGTAGTATTCGATCACAACTGTGAAATGAAGGAACATGTGGCGAATAATATCGGACTATCTCTCTGAGAGATATATACTTGTTGGGCGGGGCATGAACATGCAAATGGAATGTGGGGTACCACAAGGCTCCATTCTGGGACCTATCTTGTGGAATATTTTCTATAATTCAGTGCTTACAATAGAAGTACCTACCGGGACCACCATTATTGGATTCGCTGATGACACAGCCGTTATTTGCAAAGCAAAAACACAGCTGGAGTTAGTCAGTAACACTAACTGGGTCTTGGCCAAGCTGTCGTCAGAAATCCGCAATAAGGGCCTGAAACTGGCAGCAGAAAAGACGGAAGCCCTAATACTTTACGGAGGCAGAAAATTTAAAAGAGCCACCTTGCAGCTGGAAAATGAAGTGATAGAAACAAAATCGCGGTTGAAATATCTCGGAGTAGTATTCGATCACAACTGTGAAATGAAGGAACATGTGGCGACATGCAGCATCAAAGCTGAAAAATCCGTAATGGCACTAAGCAGAATTATACCAAAATCATCCAATAGGAAGATTTTAGCAAACGTGGCACATTCGATCCTCCTGTATGCAGCGCCCATATGGAGCCAAGCTACTAAGTGGGAAAAATACAGAAAACTCGTGGCAGGGGTACAACGTAGAGTGGCACTGAGGATATGCTGCAGTTTTCGAACTGTGTCTACGGAAGCTGCATTGGTACTGGCCGGAATACCATCCATTGATCTCCAAATTAAAAAAAGGTTTCTTCAGTATCAAATTGCCAAACGAATAGAAAGTAGCACCGACTGGGAAATACTTACCGAATGGCAGCGAAAATGGGCAACGGAAACCGAAAAAGGGGCATGGACACGCTTACTGATACCAGATCTTACAAACTGGATAGGACGTAAGCACGGAGAGATAAATTTCTACCTCTGCCAATTGCTGAGTGGACACGGGTGGTTCAATAGTTATCGGAATCGCTTCCACCTCAGCGATAGTGACTTGTGCCGAAAATGCATGGTGGTAGAAGATGTAAACCACGTATTCTTCCACTGCGATAAATGGAGACTGCTAATAGAGGCAGCACATAATGTAGCGGGAGTTACACTAACTAGCCATAATTGTGTGGAGTTCATGCTTGTTAACCAGGATACGTGGAATATTGTGGATACACTTGCGCGGAATATCGTACAAGAACGGCAAAAAGAAGAAACGGATATAGGTTGATTAGAACACCAGTTCTCTTTTCCCGAAGTAATGCTCACGCGGTTCCAGGAAAATGAGAAGTCATGAGAGGAGGTTTTAGTCGGGGCGGGTCCGATACTACCTTGGTGTGCATAACGCATTTCCTCCTCTCTTTAAAAAAAAAAAATATATATATATATATATATATATATATATATATATATATATATATATAGAATGCACGACGACATCTATATATATATATATATACACTGCCGAGCATAAAATTAGGGTCACTCCGTAATTTGAAGTTATTTTAAAATTTTTTAGTTTTTTACGTGTTTTTTCGGTTGTAACAGTTTACCAACTGATTGCTTGATTAAAACAAAAGGTTTTTCTTTTTCAAGTTTATTGAAAGTAATGAAAATGACAAATTTTAATTTTATGTGCTAAGTAATGAAAATGAACAAGTTTAGTTTGATATGTTTTTGATGAAACAAAAGAAAGTTTAAGGATAGCATAGCATTTGTTTCTGTGATGTAGTCTGTCTGTTGTAAATTGTTGTCATTGTTAGTGTTTAGCAATGAACATAAATCCCGTTGTTGCGGCACAAATTGTGGCGGCTTTAGAATACGGTCGCGGTCAGCGCGAAACTGCGAGAAACGTTGGTGTAAGTCTCTCGCGTGTGCAACGAGTATGGCGGCGGTTCGAAGAGAAGGTCTGCTCACTCGAGGACCTTGTTCAGGCAAAACTCCAACAGCTAAGGATGACCGCTTTCTCGTTTCTAGTGCTTTGAGAAACCGAACGATCACGGCAGTTTCCCTTCGAAATCAGCTGAAAGAAGTGAGAAATGTAAACATAAGTGAGTGGGCAGTTAGGAGACGACTTTATGCTGCTGGATTATCTTCTCAAACTAGAGCTACTGGACCGCCGCTTTCCCGTGCACACCGGATTGCTAGGTTGAATTTTGCACGAGAACACTTTGACTTTGACAATAGCGGATTAGAGACGCGTATTGTTTTTCGATGAACCGCGATTGTGTCTTACGGGCTCAGATAGATATGTAAGAGTGTGGTGACGACAAGGCGAGAGGTATGCTCAAGAGTGTAATGCCGAGCGACTACCATTTACCGGAGGATCAGTTATGGCATAGGGAGGCATATCTTTTGACACGGAGTTAGTCTTTATCGAGAATGGGACGTTGACTGCTCATAGGTATCTGACAGAGGTTCTAGAAGACCATGTATACCATTCATGGTTATTCTTGGAGACGACGCAACATTTATGCATGATAACGCACGGCCCCATACTGCCCGGATAGTTACTGAGTATCTTGACGAGTTTGAAATCACGCGATTTGTTTGGACAGCTCGCAGTCCAGATTTAAATCCAATTGACCATATTTGGTATGAGATGGGAAAACTTTTACGGAGACATGTGCCGGCCCCCAGAAATTCTAGAGAGCTTCGCGACATACTGGTGCAAGAATGGGACAATCTTCCGCAGAACGTGATCCAAAATCTAATCCAGAGCATGTCACGTCGTTTGCAAGCTGTTGTCACTGCCAAAGGAGGGAATACTCACTACTGAAGTCCTTAAACTTTCTTTTGTTTCAACAAAAGCATATCAATGAAAAATTGTTCATTTTCATTACTTAGCATATCAAATTAAAATTGTTCATTTTCATTACTTTCAATAAACTTTGAACAACAAAAACCTTTTGTTTTATTCAAGCCATCAATTAGTAAACTTTTGCAACCGAAAAAACACGTAAAAAACTAAAACTTTCTAAAATAACTTCAAATTATGGAGTGACCCTAATTGTATGCTCTCTTTATGCTTCATTTATGCGTCTCTTCCGTACGGCATCAGTAAACCTGTCAGTGAAGGAATAGAGTTCCGCTGTTTTTGTCTTACTCCATATTCCATTTTCTCTCGTGGGACCATAAATGTTCTGTAGTATTTTCCGCTCATGCTTTTCGATTTCTGTAGTATTAGAGTGACCACCTAAGCATATGGTTTCTGAAGCATATAATGCTTCTGGCAAATCAACTGTCTTGTAATGTCGTAATTTTCCGTTACGCGATATGACTCTTTTGTTATAGTAATTCCATGTTAGTCTGTACGCCTTATGGAGTTTTGTGGCTCTTGGAGTTTAATCTGTTGTTATATATTTTACTTAAAACTATTGTATTTAAATAAGGGGACTGAAAACTGTATAATAAAAATATATGGAAATTGCTGTAATTAAATATTGTTCCAATTTTGATAATTTAGTGTGTTACATTTTGAAATTCTTCAGTTACCGTCGAATAAAAAGTTTAATGTGTGTACATTTTATTTCGTTCCTAGACAAATTAATACCGTAATTTAGAAATGGTATTGGAAAGCTCCACAAAACATTCAATTTGTCTCGTCAATAAAAATTTCATTTCTCAACAGAAACCCATCAAATTTTTAATATTTCCCACTTTTATTACCAATAACATATTTTGCAGAATATGACGTTTCTATATAAGTTAATCGGAAATTAAAATTATCTTCTTCCTTCAAACGTAAACAAAACACTTTAGAAATCTCCCTATGACAATGAACACAAGGCGGAAAAATGCTTTTTCTAACGTTTTTTCTTCTGTTGAATGTACTAAATAAAAATAAATAAATTTTCATAAAAAAAATTCATATAAAATAACTTTTCTAATAAATGATCAGAAGAAATGTACTTTTTTACTATGTACGCGGTAGAAATTTGTCTGTATGAAATGAAATTTTAGTAGCAAAATTCAAAACTAAAAGAACTCCAAAAAACTAAAGCACTCCAATAGGGAATATGTATGTTTTTTGGAAATTTTTAATTCACTGTTTACACCGTCCTAACATAGTATATAGTAGATTTTGTAACTAGGGCGAAAGGTTGTCAATATTACTCGAGAGGGAAAATATGCGAACTAAGTGAATGCAAAAGCAAATGCGCGCCCTCATTCGCTTGAGAGTGAAATTAACAATTTGGCCCGTGTTACAAATAATATTTTTTTATCATTCATGCGAGAGATCTTACAACATACAGGTGCCATCCAAAAAAATTGAATCTGAAATGAAGATTTTGCTTTTTCAATTGTCTCCAGTGGTGTGTTCATCTAGGATTTATACAAAAACCGACTTTTTGAAAAACCGGTTTTCGAATTCCAAATTCGAATTTCAAAAAACCGATTTTATTTTTCTGTCGAAAAAAAAATAGAATAGCCAAAAATGTCTTATTTTATTTATGTAAAATAAATCAATATCAAAGTCAAAATATAAAAAATAAGGATTACACATTACTTACACAAAATAACGAAAACTCGAAGAAAAATTTCAGCTTTCAGTGGGATTTGTAAGTTTTTCTTCAGGGTCTTTAAGAAACTTATGAATGGATTTTTCCATGGCTTCCTTTAAAAAAGTATTAGTCTGATGAGTAGTATCTTCGATTTGCTCTTCATAAGACTCGGTTTCCACGTAATAATTTGGAAATATTCCAGACCATCTCTCCAGATAACTTAATAATTTCGGTTTTTGAATCTAAAGATATACAATAGAAAATTCACAGAAAATATACACTAGATTTATTTGCTGATTTCTTTGGATATATTTTGTAGATTTTGCAAATACACCAAAAGAGTTGCTAATTGTACTTGTCTGCTTTCTTGAATTCGTTCTTTTAAAAAAACATACGTAAATTTTAAAATTATTTCAGTATTTAAATTTTTTAGTTCATTTAACAGAAAGTCAAATATACATTCACTTGTTAATATGCACAATTTACAAGCACTGGCTAACGCAACGAGTTGCATAGAATGAATAGCAAATCAAAATGGGATAAAAACATGTTTTTTAATTTCTTTTGAACCGGTTTTATTAATTTAAGAACCGGCTTTCAAATATGACAAATTTTCCTTAAAAACTGTTTTTTTTTAACCGGGTTTTCAAAAACCGTCAAACCCTAGATCCGTCATAAGAACTCTCCTCAGTGACCCAGTATCACCATAGAATTTACACATACTTTGAAACGTTTTCTATAATTTTTTTATGAAAGAAAAATCTGACACTTTTTCTTCACGTCACTTTTTTAATACCGAGGTCTTGACTGTATTCATTTTATTGTTTATTTTAATGTAATCTAGCGATATTATTCAAGCGTGCTTATTCAAGTTATGTAAAATACAACTATTCTTGACAATTTATCGCACTAAAAAACGTACACCAAGATAGTACTATTGTGCATGAGTGATAAAAAAATATAAATACCGTTTAAAAATGCTGTAATTAAGTTTAAAAAAATATTTCATATAGATAAAAAAATTGAGCTGTTTAAACGCCGCCATTTTTGCGCAGTCTGTTGATGACGTCAATTACTACTGACAGTTCAGTCCATTGTTTAGTACAGCTGTTCTCGTTTTTAACTTCACGTTTTTGACGTTTGTTTTTTAACCAAAAGACTGCAATGACATTCAAATGTAAACAATACGAAATTGTTTACATAGTATGTTAGGTCACTTTCGTTTTAACCAATGGTGTTGCGTTTTGCAAATTGGAATATCCATCGCTTAATTTGCACTTTTATTTATTACAAAATAAATAATTAAAAATATATTAATCAAAAAATAATGGTTTAGTTCAAATATCCGGTCCATAAAGATTCGGAAAAAAATATTTTAACCAAATTTAAATTTCATGCATATTCCCTATTATAGCTCTAAATTAAAACGCATTATCTCGTTGTCATAATGAGAATTATAGTACTAAAACATATTTAAGAGACCATAGGTTTATATTTCGACGTTTAAAGAAAAAATAGCATATTTTATGCAGAGCTGAGGTCCATTATGTGACACATCTCTAGTCGCCTACAGATGGTCAGAGGCTCAAATATTCACTATAAGAAGTGACATTTTGCCTGCTTATAAAATTGACACTAGCTCCTTATAGAAAGTAACAAAAATCTCTATTTTAAATCTTTATTTTCCCTACGGGGTTTGTGGATAAAAATAGTATCATAAATTTACTCACACAAGCTTCTCTTGTCCTGCACATTCTTTTCCCTATTCATACCTTCCCTCCTCTTATTCTCTTCCCATCCCTCCCCAATACTTCTTCATCATCCACTGTATCTCTCTCTTCCCTCTTCATTCAGTATTTCTTCTCTTTTCTTTCCTTCTCTTTCTTTGGTCCCTTCACATTCATTCCACATATGCTCCACTGTCTCTTTCTCCTCGTAGGACATCCTACACATTCATTTTTCTTCTTCCATCCAATATCGAATTTCTCTCTACTCGTTTCCACATCTGAACCTCGCCATTAGCTTCTGTTCTTCCACACTTCCTCCTTCTACGTACTTCGGAATCATACTGCTCCCATACTTCATATTGTATCTGGATTCCTTCTTTCTCTTCCTTCCTGCATGTCCACGTCCTTGTCTCTTTCGCTAGTCTCCACATTCATCTACTTGCCTTCCGCTCTTATCCTCTCTATTTCCTTACTCGGGTATCCATTTCTTCGATAATATTTCTTCCTACCATTCGGTTCTAGGATACAGAAATCTATTTTCTTTCCAGCATTTAGTCATTCGGCTGAACCGGAGTTTTGTGCATGTAAGCCGTGGCTGAAATTAGAACTAAAGTAAAAAGACAATGTTTTTACGGTTTTAACCTCGGTTAGGTTAAAGGTTAGATTGGGTAATATTAGATCAGATAAATGCAGACCAAATATTGCGCGGTAGCGCGACCTCTAAATCCAAAATAAGAAAAAATAATTCAAATAATTTTCCTTGCGATTTTCACGCCCTCCTTACATACACAATTCTCCGGTTTTACACCCACTTTCATTGCTTCTGTTCATACTTCCTCTTTCTCTTACTAAACACCATAATTTACGATTTCTCCACGCTTTTCTCTTTGCCACCACAATCACATTATCCGCGAGCACTAGACTCCATATTTTCTCTCTATCTATCACACACCCTCCCGCTTGTGCCCTCTTAAACATTCTTTCCATATCTGCCACATATATCGTAAATAATAAGGGGATGAGGGGCAACCATGCCTTACACCTTTTGTCGTCTCGAACCAGTCGCTCTCTTTCTCTCCCACTCTCACTTTGCTTATTGCTCTTGCATATATTTCTTCCACCCTAAAAGTTACAAACTCTTTAGCTCCTCATAAAAATTAACACTTTGGCTCCTTATAAAATGTGACAATTTAGCTCCATATAAAAAGTGACATTTTAGCTTATGAAAAGTTGCACTTTACTTTCTTATTGAAAGTGACAGTTTCTCTCGTTTAATAAAATAAATTCTAACTAATATAATTTATTTGTGTTGCTTTCTGTTTTAGAGGGCGTTCTGTGCCTATTGTAGAGACAGGATTTGGGGCTTGGGCCGGCAGGGATTCAAATGTATTCAGTGTAAATTGTTAGTGCACAAGAAGTGTCACAAGTCGGTCCAGTCTCCGTGTACCAATGAATTGGTAGAGCCCATCATCAAGGAAGAGCACAACGGCGAAGCGCAGAATGTCTGTCCGACTAATCACGAACTCGTCAGTGATTATCCTGTTATCCCTCCAGATGTCACAGGTAAATTTCCAATTACCAGTTTGGGCAAAAATAGGAAATGTAGTTTCTTGTATACCTTTTCAGCGAGATATTGCCTGTCTAGTATTACCTTATGAATTGAGATAATACTAGACATTAAAGACTAAAAGACTAGATAGACAAGACTAGACAGATAGGACTAGACAGATAAGACTAGGCAGTCAAGACTAGACAGACAAAAGCAGGCAGACAAGACTAGACAAACAAGACAGGATAGACAAGACTAGACAGACAAGACTAGACAGACAAGACTAGACAGACAAGACTAGACAGACAAGACTAGACAGACAAGACTAGACAGACAAGACTAAGCAGACGAGACTAGACAGACGAGACTAGACAGACGAGACTAGACAGACGAGACTAGACAGACAAGACTATACATACAAGATTAGGCAGACAAGACTAGACAGATAATAATAGGCAGATAAGATTAGACTAAGAACAGACAAGTCTAGACAAACGAAGCTAGACAGATACGACTAGACAGACAGGACTGGGCAGACAAGACTGGACAGACATTACTAGACAGATAAGAGTAGACATATAAGACAAATAAGTATTAGTTGATTTGAAACTTTTAATAAACTGGATATCTCGAAAATTCGTTATTTTAAAAATGTGATAGCTTTAAATAAAATGTGCGTTTCTTAAACTTCGAGCTATTATCAAGTTGACTGTATTCGCCATTGCCATGTGCCATTTATTTTTAACATTTCTATTGAATTAATTTTCGTTTTATGTAAGTAATTTTTGTTTTAATAATTGTTTAGGAGATTCTGTTCCTGTTGAAGATCCGGCCCAGCCGGCGGACGACCTGGAGCCGGGCTCTCAGCGTCAATATTCTCTAAAAGATTTCGAATTGATCCGCGTGATTGGTCGCGGCTCATACGCCAAAGTGCTGATGGTCGAGCTCAAGAAGACCCGTCGCATTTACGCCATGAAGGTGATCAAGAAGGCCCTGGTGACCGACGACGAGGACATCGACTGGGTCCAAACGGAAAAGCACGTCTTCGAGACTGCTTCGAACCATCCGTTCCTCGTCGGCCTGCATTCCTGTTTTCAAACCCCATCGCGGCTCTTCTTCGTCATCGAGTTCGTCAGGGGCGGCGATTTGATGTTCCACATGCAGCGGCAGCGCCGTCTGCCGGAGGAACACGCCAGATTCTATGCGGCCGAGATTTCGCTGGCCTTGAACTTTTTGCACTGCAAAGGAATTATTTATAGGGATTTGAAATTAGATAACGTGCTGCTGGATCACGAGGGACATATTAAGTTGACTGATTACGGAATGTGCAAGGAAGGAATTCGTTCCGGTGATACGACGTCCACATTCTGCGGTACACCCAATTATATTGCCCCGGAAATACTCCGGGGAGAGGATTATGGGTTTTCTGTTGATTGGTGGGCATTAGGTAAATATTTTATCAAAATACATTAATTGGACAGATAACACTTGACAGACAAGATTAGATATACTAGACAGACAAAATTACATTTGCTACACGGACAATAATAGATATATGAGTTAACCGAGGACAGAAAAGATTAGACGGCAAGACTAGACAGAGAAATCTTGGCAGATAAAACTAGACAGAGAGGACAAGTCAGGGAAAACTAGACTGACAAAATTTGACAGGGAAGAGTAGACAAACAAAAAACTACACTGCCTGTCATTGGCAGATTGTCTCTCTAATAAAAAAAAATATTTTGAAAGATTAATTGAACCATTGTAGTATTGGATCAATGATAATCAAGATCAATCAATGATACAAGACTAATCCGGATTTATGCAATACACATATAATTGCCATACTATTGTATGGATTCATTGTAAATTGTAAATATAAATTGTCTAAATTTATATTCCTTTTAGGTGTTTTATTATATGAAATGTTGGCGGGTCGTTCGCCGTTCGATATAGCGGGGGCGTCGGAGAATCCGGATCAGAACACGGAGGATTACCTGTTCCAGGTGATCCTGGAGAAGACGATCCGCATTCCGAGATCGCTGAGCGTGAAGGCGGCCAACGTGCTGAAAGGATTCCTTAACAAGAATCCGGCCGATCGGCTGGGATGCCACAGTCACGACTCCTTCGCAGAAATCCAGGGGCATCAGTTCTTTAGAAGCATCGACTGGGACTTGGTGAGTTGGGAAGTTGGGTTAGATGTTTGTGTTGGTTTTAATTGTTGTTCAGTTGGAATGTAGGAGGGTTGGGGCGCCCTTTGTTCCGCAGACTGAAAATGTTTTAAGGAATTTTGACTCGCAGTTTACGTTTGAATCGGTCTCATTTTCGCTGGACGATAAGTACGTTTCATTCAGTATGCTAGTTCTCGGTTTTACTAAATAGTAAGAATGTAGAATTAAAGTAGGTATGTCAGCTCAGAGTAAAGTTGAATTTCTTTTTATCCAAATTTGTCAGTTTTTAGATTTTTTCGTTTTTGTTATTAATTTTTGTTTATGTATCAAGTTTTTCGAAAATCATTAGATTTTGCGGTTTGGACGAATTTTTGGAAAACAAATCCAAAATTGAATCTAAACAATAAGACTAGATTATGTTAAATCTAGATGAAACCTTAAAGACCAAGTCTAATCTATACACTCACACTAGATTATCAAAAGTCTAGACTAGATTTTCAAAAGTCTAGTATCGTCTTGAAAACCAACTCTAGTCTAAACAATCAGGCTATATTATGGAAAGTCTAGTCTAGATGAAACCTTGAAGACCAAGCCTAATCTACCCAATCAGACTAGATTATAGAAACTTTAGTCTACACCCGGGGTTCTCAAAGCGTGTTCCGCAGAACACTGGTGTTCCGCGATGCACCTTTAAGTGTTCCGCGAAAAAATCAATATTAAAAAATATTATTGCACTTATCAAAATTCTGCTTAATCCAATTCGCTAGGTTAGGTGAGTTTATATTCGCGTGTTAAATGTGACTCATATGCAGCTCAAATTTTAATTCTCTCAATTTGACTTTTTCAGTAAGTTAAATAAATGTAGGTGTTTTGAACCACGTTATTTATTGATCTATATTGCAATTTTTAAATGTATAGTAATGGATAATTTCATAATAAAGAAACCTCGTCTTAATTACGATAATGACAATGCTACTGTTACTAGTAGAATTGAAGAGAATGAAGAAAACAGAAAAAATGTGCAATTAACTCGAATTGTCAATCGTTAGTATGACGAAGAATACTTAAAATTTGGATTTACCTGGACCGGAAATACAGATTGTCCAACACCGCTCTGCATTTTATTCGGCAAGTAACTTGGCAATAGCGCTAAATTAAGGCGTCATTTCACAACTGAACATAAAAATCTTTAAGAAAAAAAAAAGCCCTGAATGTATTATTATTATGTTCCACGTCCACATTCCCAACGAACTGTTAAAATGTGGGGGAACAGTGCTGGATGAACAGTTTGCCGAACTGTTTAACAAAATACTGAAGGACGGAACAACACCAGTGACTTGGAAAAACAGCATAACAATTCAATTATTCAAAAAGGGAAAATCCTTAGATCCTGCGAACTCAATGAAATTATTTACCCGTATTCTGCAGCAACGCATTCTCAGAGATACCATTCTAAGTGAAGTACAGCAAGGGTTTCGGAAAAACCGGTCGACAGTCGATGTTGTATTCGTTGTCAGATGGGTCGGGGAGAAGGCAATAGAATACAATAAACCATCATATCTGTGCTTCATAGATTTGACGAAGGTGTTCGACAGAATAAAGTTGGAGGACGTTCTGAAGGAGCTAGAACGCAGAGGAACATAAACTCAACACAAACAATACCACAGAAATAAGAACAAATTCAATAACAACAGAGAAATTAAAATAAAACACAGGAGTGCGACAAGGCGACAGCCTCAGTCCATTGTTCTTCAATATCATAATGGACCGAATAATAGAGCAAGTGCGTAAAGTAAACCATGGGTACAAGATGGGAAAACAACAACTTAAGATTATCTGCTATGCTGACGACGCAACGCTATTCGCGGACACAGAGGACCCTACAATGGCTCTTACAGGCATTCAACAAAGAAGCTGCAAATGTTAATATAGAAATATCAACCACCAAAACAAAAAGCATGGTAATTGCCAGGGGACCATGCAGATGCAAGCTAGAACTAAACAATATAATAGAACAGGTTTTCGAGTTTAACTACCTGGGAACAACAATATCATCTTACGGTGACCTCAAGAATGTCGTACGATACCAGAGCAACAAGTCTGCCAGAATAGAAGAAGCCTTGAAAACAACTATTTGAAAAAATGCAGGCATTTCAACTACAACCAAAGTTAGAATACACAAAGCATGTGTAAGACCCCTAATGACATGCACAGTACAAACACGAGCCGACACAGCCGAGACCAAAAGGATGGCGCGCACCCATAAAATGAGAGTACTAAGAGCAATAATGGGAAACACACTCAAAGACCAAAGATGGAGTAAAGAAATTCAGAAAGAATGCGAGACAGAAGACGTGGTGAGGTGGACACGAGCGCGAAGGCGCTTCTGGAATGAACACATATCTATAGGATGGAAGATCACAGACTAGCAAAAATCGCACGAGGCGGAAAACTAGCATCATGTCGACCACCAGGACGACCACCAAAGATATGGAAGGACAGCTAGTTGTCAGAATCTCAAGAGCATGTGCAATGAGGATGGAAAAAAAACAAGCCTTTAGGCTTCTGGAAAGAAGAAGATGTTCCATGTCATATATTAGTAAAGCAGGATTGTCAACTATGGTTAATATAAAGACAAACAAACGTGAGAGACTAGTGAATTTAGAAGAAGAAATACTTCTTTATTATTTATTCGTCCCAATATCGCTGAGATCTGTCAAGATCGTCAAGCTCATGTATCGCATTAAATTTGAGATAATTGTCTTTTCAATAAATATATTTGCATTAATCAATATCGGTACATATTTTATTTAGATACATATTATTTTCTAAAAGTAGCTCTTTGAAGCAGGGGGTTGGTTGTCAATCACTTGCTTCGACACGATCCCGTTTTCTTTTTGCTCTATAATAACTGCGTAATTTTGCTCTAAAATAACACAGTGCTTTGCGAACATTATTCTGTTTGCTAATACTCTTTTGCTTTCAAAAAGGGTAGCCCGCGCCCCATGTCTTGACGTTTATGTTGTATTAGATATTGTAGATGTTCTGCATAAAAATATATCAGAGTTTAGTGTTCCTCGACTTTGAAAAGTTTGAGAACCTCTGGTCTACACACTAGGCAAAAAAAACTGTCTAATATTAACAGTCAAAGTTTACAGTTTTTGTCTTCGTTTTTGCCTCAGAGAAAAGTTAGTTACAAAATGATTACGTTAAATTATTTAAAAAAAACTCCATATTTTCAAGTACATGTCAAATATTTCTAAAAATTAAAAATCAGCAGTCATGGTTTGAACCAAATTAATAATAAAGTTGAAAGTAGGAGATTATAATTACGATATCTTCGAATCTGTCAATAGCTAGAATTACGCTAATATCTTATGTTTCTCTTTGGCACAATTTGCTCAAGATGCGTTGTGTTTAAGGTAGTAATTACACAACTTTTAACTTTATATTCTTTACTCTTTTATAACATCTGGTGGCTTGAAGACCTGACAAAAGTTGGTCTTGACCGTTCCGGTTATTTGCTTTGACATAGCGCATCACAACGCATCTTGAGCGAAGTGTGCCAAAGAGTAACAGAAGATATTTGTGTAATTCCAGCTATTGACCGATTTGTAGATATCGTAATGATAATCTAATACTTTCAACTTTATTTCTAAAAATGTTACTGTTCACGTAACTTATTGAATTTTAAACAACAGTTGTTGTATGTATAGGACTAGTATTCTTGCTTCCGATTTATCTCAATTTTTCTCCAAAATTACAAACCTCACAATGTGAACAACTTTTATTTGTAATTATTATCGAGTTTATTGTTCTTTATACAGGGCGTTCAGTTAACATGCGGCAAAAAATCAAGGGGTTATTTCTTGGCATATTCTAAGAATATTTTGTCTTATGATAATTTTTGAAAAACCCTTTGTTTCGAAGATAAAGGGTGAAATGACTTCCTCCAGCATGGGTACAAGTATTCAATTTTCTCTTCATTGAGTGCCGAACTCTTTCAAACACACCAGGGTTGTTTCTAATTGAGTTACATCCAGCAATTATCCGATTTCGCAATTCGTTCAAATTCTGGGGATCGACCATTTCAGTGATTTCCGTATGTTGCCGTTAAAAAATCACGAGCAACCAAACTGAAATGTGGAGGTGCACCATCGTGCATAAACCACATTGCAATTCTTGTCGTCCATGGTACATCCTGCATAAACTCGGGCAGTTTTTCTTCTAAAAAGTTGCGATACATCTCGCCAGTAAGTATTGCTGGTAGAAATACGAGTCCAATTAGATAGTCACCCACAATTCCAACCCAAGCATTCAAGGATAACTGATGTTTAAATCGATCTTCACATACCTCATGCGGATTTTCATCTGCCCACACATGCTATGAAAATTCCTTATTGCATTTCTTGAGAAACTGGCTTCATCGGTGAAAAGAATATGTGTCAGGAATTGAGGGATTAGAACTTATGTTTTTAAAAACTATTGACATAACGCAATAGGTGGACGATAATCAGTAGGTAGTAGTGCCTGAACACGTTGAATGTGGTATGGATACAACAAATTGCCCTTAAGATTTTTCCAATATGCCCAATGACTTACATTAAAAATATTGGTAATTTGTCGCGTAGAAGTTCTTGGATCTTCCTCTATCATGTCCAGTACATTCTGTTCCAGTTGTAACGTTCTTACTGTCATTAATCTTCCTGGCCCCCCAATTTCGTTCCAATGTGCCTGTTTCACGAAGACGTCGATGAATATTTTCGAAGATTTTTTGGTCGGCCATATTACGGCTAGGAAACC
Organism: Phosphuga atrata; assembly: GCA_944588485.1. Lineage (NCBI taxonomy): Eukaryota > Metazoa > Arthropoda > Insecta > Coleoptera > Silphidae > Phosphuga > Phosphuga atrata. Next base: position 75,041,227 of record OX155893.1, on the reverse strand, counting down.
GTTCAATGTGCAATCATCTAGCTTGTAATGAATTGCCATCAGGAAGTCCATACATGAAATGCATGTCAGTCATCTCGGCGTTCGTATACATGGAGGACTTCAGTAACTATTAAGGACAAGACTGCGGCGATACAGGTGATGATCACTGACGAGACGTATTCAAATGAAATAGAACATATCTTACAAGTTTGGGGTCTAGGGGCCATCCAAAAAAAAAAATAGAAACAAATATGAAGAATTTGCTTTTTCAATTATCTGCGGTGGTGTGGATTCGTCATAAGAATTCTCAACAGACCGAAGACTGTATCACCATAGAATTTACACTCATTTTAATAAGTTTTCTTTAATTTATATTTTTATTTTGCAATGAAAAAAAAATATGTATCTTCACGTCACTTTTTTCATGTTGAGGACTTGTTTGTGTTTATGTTATTTATTTATTTGTTTTTTTTTATGTAACTTCGCGATATTGAATATTTGCGTGCGTTTCCCAAGTTATGTGGTAATTCAATCAAAAATGGCATTTGTCGCACTAAAAAATGTGCGCCAAGGTAGTACTTTTATCGCATGAGTAGTAAAAAAGTATATTATTAACAAGCGACTTTCCTAGGAACGAAATAAGTTTTCTGATTTTTATGCATGAATTATATTTGGATCCGGATATATTCGTAATATACTATAGTCCATTTTTTACGAATGCAGTAACTAGAAACCTGATTTACACTATGACAAATGTTCAATCTAGTTACAAAATTTAGCGCTAAATTCAAATATAGTTACTTGAATATAAAAGAAAAAAGTTACTTGTATATAAAAGAAAAATACAGATTAAATACACCAAATGGCAAAAATAGAAATAAAATACAAACAAATAGAGAAAGACGCAAGAAATTTAAATGATACAAACAGATCAGATGACAATTGCGAATTGACACGGCAGCGATTGACAACTATCAGCTCAACATGCATTGGCGTACGGAAAAAAATATACTTGGAGTTAATTAATTTTGTTATCTTTACATTTAAAATTGAATATTAAATTTTATATAAAACATTAATCTATAATATAGTACTTATTAACTGTAGTATAATTTAACGTTCTATTATATTTCGAAATTATTCGTAGTATTATATTCATTTAATTACATCCCCAAATTCTACGCCAGTGACTGCAAATGTATGTGAAAAGAGAGAGATGGAGAAGTAAATATCGTCGGTGTGAACTTCTCCCCGATTTAAGCCAATCAGAGAACAAAGTCAAATAAGCCCTATCTTCCCTGTACTGCATTCTTAAAAAAATGGACTATGGGTGTCTTACCCATCTAACGATTGTACCATCTTATTTGATTGTTTAACCAATTCCAATAGAATTTGTTAGTTTTCTTTGTACATAAAAAAGTCAATCTACATTTTTGTTCGGAAATGAATCCTATTTTTTTTTTTAATAGGAACGAATTTGTAAACGCCCCAACGAATTGTCCAATAAAAATATTCTTGGGCTTTCCAACGTGCTATTGAAATATATAAAGTTTGCATTATGCGATTTATTTGCATTTTCCTAATTTGTTTTCGTGTGGTGCTCCTAGTTGGGTGCTGTAAATTATAATTTCTTGAATTGATTTTCCATGCAAAATAAAATTGTTATTAAAGCTATGACTACTATCTACCCATAGCGCGTGAAATGGAGAAAGAGATACTAAAATACAGCATGCGAGATAATCGCATCTGACAGTCCCAAACTGCGTTGACTGTTATTTGGAACACAGTTATAATGCTAAGTTATATAACATGAACTAATGCATCAAACATGAGCTTAATTAAACTTAAATACATTGCCAATTTCAACAGCAAAAAGCCGGGACTACTAGTTCGAAAATAGGGAAAACTGTAACCAATATGTAGATCTATAAAAACTGAAACTTCAAAATTGTTAATGAATTGTTAATGTTTCCCAATTAATAATTCATTAACAACTCATCTTCAAAAAGTTTAGAAAAAGAACATAAAAAAAACTACATAAAGCAACATAATGAAATAATACATATCAATTAATTGATCTTTGGGAATCAAAATTTAGGTAAAAAATCTAATATTAGTTTATGATACAAGTGGGTGAGGAAGGGCTTTTGTGCATGACTTGTAAAGTTTAAAGCGCGAGCATAAGGCGATTGAGTTAATCGCATTAAGTGCACAAAAACCTTGCACACACGCGTATCATACAAAAAATGTTTTTGATTGATAATATTGAAAAATTGTAATTTTGATAGACAAAATACATCAACTCACTGACACATTAAGGTTAGAACGTCTGTGGCAAAAATTGCTAACTAGAAAAAGCACACGGGTACAGGAACACTATTTGGTTGTTGTCGATGTAATCTAGGTAAATCTAGGTAAACCTAGATCTGTAATCTAGGTTAGGTAAGGATGGCGATATTAGAGCTAGATAAATCCAGACAGAGATGACGAGGCTGCTTGATTCAAAATTGATTCAATTTTAATATACGTCAGAAAATTTATTTTCCTACGTCTATTTTTTTGTTTAGTGACGCGAGTTGTTGTTATAGTAACAAAAAACAGAAATCGTTTAATAATGAAACTCCATATGTATAAAAAAATATAAAAACGTGCTAGGCAACCGCCGAACAAGTTAGACGTTCAAAAATTTGCTCGTGAAAATTCTGTATTTTGAGTGGTGTAAAGTTCATAGGGAGAGAAGTTTATAGTGAAAAACAATTAGTTAACATGAATTGGTGAAACAACATGGATTGGTGTTAGTGTAAAAAAATTGTGTAAAAACAAAGTGAATTAGTGATTTCTATTTTGAAATGAATTTCTAAATTTGACGTTTAAATAATTTGACATTTGATAAAAGAAACCTACTAGAAATTATGAATAAACAAACAAATCTAAAACAGATCTGGATCTAGTAATATAATAATACGTACACCTTGAATATCTTTGGTAAACAATGGCACGGAGCCTAGCACCTGGGAAGAATGGGGTGGACAGGACTCCTTAGCCGTAGTGAAGGCGACCTGTTTAGGGGTGACAACCCCGAATAATAAGCCTCCCAAGCTAACAACTTGGGTAGTATCTTGGACAGTGGCTCGCCACTGTCCCATGAAGAATATTCTTCAACTGAGCATGAAGGAAAATCTCACTAAATGCAGTACCCCAGGTGGTAACCAATCCACCGTCACCTATGGTGACGTTAGCGGACCTTCGGATACTGGGAAGTCCGCACCAACATGCTTTAAGGATGAGTCGGATCATCATGAAATCACCGGATGTAAACTCAGACCAAGACGACAAAGCTTCTTTCAAACATTTAATGCCAACTCATTGCTAAAAGTGGGTACACTGAAACATTTGACTGATTCTCTAACACGACACAACATAATACTGACAGCAGTACAGGAAACCAGATTTACGGACGAACATGCCTTCGAGTTCCAAGGCTACAGAATCCTCAAAGGAAAAGTGGGTCAGCGGGTAATGAAGAACGTACCCCACTTAGGTACAGGATTATAATCAGTCACAGGATACTGGATTCAGTCACCGACTTTACCTCCCCGAGTAGTCGTGTATCCATCCTCTCTCTCAAATGCGCAAATAAGGGCTACAGTATAGTCAATGTGCATGCCCCAATCAACCAATACAACAGACGAATCCAGACAGAACTGATAAATTCTGGGAAGACTTAGAAGATATTATCTCTAAACTTCCAGAGAGGCACACTGTCATACTGCTTGGTGACTTCAATGCTCAATTGGGAAGAGAGAAAAAATACAGAAACATAGTGGGCAATTATCCGGCGCATAAGCGAACCAACCGCAACGAAGAACAATTGGTGCATCTGTGTAGGACTTTTGGGTTGATTATGAAGTCTGCAGCCTTCAAACACTTGCCAAGGAAGCAGAAGACTTGGATTTCACCTAATACCCACCTGGGTGAATTTCAGATAAATCATGTGGCCATTTCACGCAAATCTCAAAAGGAAATACAAAACGTGAAGGTACTAAGAAGCGCCAATCTGGACTCAGACCACTACCTCTCTAAGATCAAAATAAGACTCCAGCCTAGAAACACTAAATTACACAGAACCTCCAAAATGGTAAGATTTGACGTCGAGCGACTCAAAAACAGTCAAGAGCTAAGTCAGAGAACAACACAGACCTAAACAACTGGGACCAACTGAAGGAGACTCTTGTCAAGGCGGCCAATGAACTCGTCCCTCTCGCTAGAAGAAGGAAGCATCCGTGGTGGACTGAAGACTGTGACAATGCAATAGCCCAAAGACAGATAGCCTGGCTGAAGTGAAATTCTAAAAAGACCAAGGAAAATTGGCATAAATTTTTGGAACAAAGAAAGGTTACAGCCAAGATAATTCGAGGAACAAAACGAACCTTCACACAAAACCAACTAACCCAAATCGAAGAGAGCTTTGCTAAGAATAATTCCAGAGATTTCTTTGGAACCTTTAAGCAGGTACTCAGAAAATACGCTCCGCCAAGCCTCCACTTCAGAGACTCACAAGACAAACTGGCTTATAACGACAAGGACAACTGCCGCCTTTTGGCTCAGTACTTTAAAAATCTACTCAACTGTGACCCACCCAGAGAAGACTTCGACTATAAACAAACCACACCAAACCCGGACTCGCTTCCCCCTTCATTGGAGGAAGTTGGCCAGATCATTCAACTTCTTAAGAATAATAAGGCAGCTGGAGAGGACTCTATCGTTGTTGAACTGTGGAAAGGTGCTGGAAACAATGCCGTGCGCAAGCTAACCGAGATCATCCAGGACATCTGGGATACAGATAAATTACCACCCGATTGGAAATCTGCTCTGATCCATCCGCTTCACAAAAAGGGAGATTTTACGGATCTAAACAACTACTATGGAATTTCTCTCGTCCCGGTAACATACAAGATTCTCTCGAAGGCGTTACAAACAAGGGCAGAAAATCAGTTGGAAAGTCAACTGGGAGAATACCAGGGGGGCTTCAGGAACACCCGATCCTGTGTTGAACAGATCCTGAACCTTAAAACTGTACTTGCATACTCCAAGATGAGAAACCGCAAGGTGGTCGTCACCTTTATTGATTTTAGGAAGGCCTACGATTCCATCAATAGACAAACGCTTAACAAAGTACTCCAGGAACTAGCACTAGACAACAAAAACCGCAGACTAATCCTAGAAACTTTGACCAACACCTATTTTAAGGTTAAATCTAGAGGCGAGATTTCAGAAAGCTTCGAAATAAAAACGAGTGAGTCAAAAAGATGGACTTTCCCCACTTCTCTTCAACTGTGTCCTTGAAAAGGTTATGAGAGAATGGCGCAAGGAACTGAACAAGTGTCGCCTGGCCTTTGCAGATGACATGGCCTTGTTTGCTGATTCTCTTGAGATGGCAACAATGCAGGTAAACTGCCTCAGAAAACAGGCTGCTAAAGTGGGTCTTCAAGTGTCGCTGAAGAAAACAGAATTCTTCACCAATATTAGAGAAGCAACCAGAGAAATGTTACTTGAACAGGGAAACATCAAGAGGACTGAGAAATTTAAGTATCTCGGTGAATGGATTGAACCCAACTTATCAGAAAGAGCATCATTATCCAAGAGAGTCAGCAAGTTAGAACTAGCCTCTCGGCTGACTAAGAACACTTACAATAAGAAATGCCTGTCACGCAACTTGAAACTTAAGCACTACAAATCAGTCTTACGACCAGAAGCCCTATATGCCATAGAGTGTCTTTCCTTGAACCGAAGAGGTCTTATAGAGAAATTGGAAATCAGAGAGAGGAGAATCCTCAGGAAGATCCTAGGCCCCGTAAAGGAAGATGGCGAATTCCGAAGACGGCATAACTCTGAGCTCTACGAACATATTGAGATGCTCTCTGACTGTGCAAGGAAAAGAAGGGTAGCTTTCTATGGCCACATTGCAAGATTACCTCCAAACCGACTAACCAACCGTCTGTTCACCTTCTGGCAAAACAAGAAACTTCGTACCACTTGGTTGACAGAGACCGAGAAGGATATTAAAGAACTGGGAATAACAGATCTCAAAAACAGACAGTCTGTGAGACGCATCCTAAAGGAAGTCCGTTAAATTTCAGGAAAAACCTCGAAGGAAAGGTACCCCCTGGACAGAAGAGAGAAAGGAGTTACACCGGCAGAAGATGCGACAATACTGGGCAAAGATCAAAGCCCAACAGTTGAACCAGCGTGGTCCAAAGTAGGCCTATTCGAAAGAAGAAGAAGAAGAAATAATGCATAAGCATATTAGACCAGTGATTCTCAACGATTGTACCGCCGCACTTTTATGTGCCGCCAAATTCTTCATGTGTGCCGTCAAATTTCAGAAGTGCAAACAATAAAAATTATTTGGTATGTACTTTGATACAGCATACTAGTATAGTTTTACTACAAATCTGGGGCTTGTTAAAGAATATGGTTTTTTTTAAACTTAGTGTTGCGGACATTTTACCTGGTGCAACTGTTGTTAATCGTCTGGTAGAACTCTTTTTTTTTTCTTTAAAAAGAATAAACGTGGCAACGTCAGCCTACTTGCATGCGCCTCCACCATTTGTTACTTTGAAAATGTCAATTTTTAACAACAAAAACAAAAACAAAACGAATATTTATTGAACCAGGCAACGTAGAAGCTTAGTTTTATTTTCCGATCTTAGTTAAAGAGTGCCAAAGACGATTAACAACAGTTGCACCAGGTAAAAAGTCCGCAACACTAAGTTTCAAAAAACCCGTTCTTATTTTTTACCATGCCCCCAAATCTGGATTAAACCCAGACAAACTATTTACTAGCAGAGTTTTCGGCTAAAACTAACGTAAAAAGACAATATTTTACAGATTTCACGTTTTTAACCTAGGTTAGATCAAAAACCAAGGTTGTGGTCACAGTGGTGTAGTGGTGAACGGATCCGCTCGCTACACCTGAGATCCCGGGTTCGATCGCCGGACAAACCGTGAAATTTTTCACGGAACTATGCTGTGGCCACCTCATGGAAAGCAATGGCAAACTACCACGAGTGATTCTGCCAAGAGAACCTCTCAAATAGTGCCGTTCGGAACCGGCAATAAACTGAAGGTCTCCCGCATGTTAGTGTGACGATGCGTTCCCCAATTATGCGCGAGAGGTCACGATACTTCAGCAATGAAGTAGAATGAATTTAGATTTTAGATCAAAGGTTAGATTTGGTAACATTAGAACAGATAGATCCAGACAATATATAGCGCGGTGGCACGACCTCTCGATCGAAAATAAGAAATAATAATTCAAATAATTTACCTTGCGACTTGCACGCCCTCCTTACATGCGCTATAATCCGAGTTTTCTATTTATTCAATTTTGCCTTAAGGTAGACTTCCGAGCAATGCGGCTCTGGCGTCACTAACGCAGCGATACTGACGCGGCGACATAGCGATTGTATTAAGCACTATGGAAAGCGACATTGACGCACTGACGCTGAGCGCATCAGTGTCGCTGCGCTGGAATGGCGCCTTATACGTTTCCATTAGTCGCTTTGCTCAGAAGTCAACCTATATAGTCATGTTTAATTCCTTGCTCAATAAAACTGATTATAATTAAAGAAAAGCAGGTATAAGTGATTTATTCAGTAGTGCAATAAAAGTCTTCATGGCAACGCATCAAAATAACTCACTTACGGGCTCCGTAAACATAATCCTAAATGTTGGCTGATGTTCTTTTTTGATCGCATAACACAATCACATAACTTATTATCCCTACATTTCTTTTTGTATAAATCTCATTACTTCTGCCGGAGTAATCTTTCAGTGTCACCATCTAACAATAATTCTTCGGATGTATCCAGTTATGATTAATAAAACGCAAATTAATTACAACACAATAAATACACTAAACAAAATTCTGACGCACGAATTAACAATTTTATCGTTACCATGACAACACCACAATCATGACCTCATGATCATATCCAACTTTTCTTGAATTGTTTCTTATCTTGTAACAAAAGCAAAATTGAATAAAAGCTTGTATTTCATTCTGGCATAAAATTAAGGTTTAACTCGCGAATTTAAATTGAATTTATCAATCCGCTTGCGTAACCTTAATTTTATACCCTTGCATAATAAACAACTATTAAACTCATTTTATTGTTGGTGTGCCGCCAAATTTTGATGTTGTTGAAAGTGTACCGCCAAATTTTGATATTGTTGAAAGTGTACCGCAAGAGGAAAAAAGGTTGAGAATCGCTAGATTAGACTATACTCGTACCGCCTAGAGAATGCATTTCGTCTCGACGAGTTTAGCATTTTTGTTGTCCTTATTTGACGAATATTTGTCAATTCAAACTAATCTGCGCGTACCTCGGTGCGTCCCTTGCCCTTCATACCTCGGCGCAGTACAGCTGCATTCTCTTACCGGTCCGAGTATAGACAGAATGTATTACAATAGACAAAATATAATAGACAGATATAATATCAAGATAGATGTAATCTTAAAAGTGTTTAGAAAAAGAAAAGTACATAGAGGACCATAATCCATTAGACTTGACAGATTGTATTAGAATAGACAAAACTGAATAGTCTGGCTAGTTGTTTAATGGGTAGTATCCGGTCTATCTAGTCTGTTTTATACATCTAGTCCAGGGTTTCTTGTCTATTTATGAATCTTGTACAGTATAGGGCATACTCGTACCTGCGAGAGAATGCATCGTTTATTGTCTATTCATAAGGTTTGTACAATATAGGGCAATCTTATCTTGTCTAGTCTTATCTACTAGACTACATAGTGACCCAGAATAGATTAGACTAGACAGATATGAATAGTCTGACTAGTTGTTTGATTGATAGTATCCAGTCTATTAATCTCTTTTATATGTCTAGTCCAGGATTTCTGTCATGTCTTCTCAGGTTATGAGCCTTTTGCAATATCGGGTAATCTAATCTTGTCTTGCCTTGTCTTATCTGATCTTGTCTTGTCTAAAAGTCTTTCACTGTCTAATATTCTAATAAAGTTCTATAAACTTTTTGTCTTAAGTTCTATAAAAATTTCTTTACTCTATTCACTAATATAATATAATTTGTCTAATATAATAAGTCCACAGACATGATTAGTCTGTCTAGTTGTTTGATTAATATTTTGTACATGTGGTCTTGTCTAGTTTTGAGTCTGGTTGTCTAGTTTTTTGTACGCATACGACATTTTCCGTCATTTTTTCGGCCACTTTTTGACGTATAAAAACTGAAAATAACAAAATGTGCCCGATACTTTCATATCCCCGCCTTTTAAACATGCGCGTACGCGCATGCGCTTAACTGACCGTAAAAAGGTTTATATTATTTGGTCTTGTCTAGTCTAGTATTATTTAATCTAGTCTTGCTCAATCTTGTTCAGTTTTGTCTAGCCTTGACCAGTCTTGTCGGGTCTTATCTAGTCTCGTCAAGCATTGTCTAGTCTTGTCGCACTTTATCTAGACTTGCTCAGTCTTTTCAAGTTTTGATTATCCTTATTGAGTCTTGTGTTGTCTTGTCTTGCCTAACCGGCAATGCTTATCTAATCATGCATTGCCTTGTCTACTCCCATTTAGTCTTGTTCATTCATGATACATTTAGATACATACAGAGAAGATTAGACAGACAAAAATAGACAAGATTAGACAGACAAGATTAGACAGTGAAGATTAGACAAATAATACTAGACAAGTAAGACTAGACAGATAAGAGTAGACAGACAAGACTATTCAGACAATACTAGGCAAACATGACTAAACAGACAAGAGTAGACCAACACGATTATCTAACCATCATAATCTATTTTATCTGTCTTGTAAAAAGTTTCTTGTCTAGTCTTGTCCAGTAATGTTTTGTCTTGTCTAATCTTGTCCGGTACTCGTATAGTATTTGAAAGTGTTTGAATCAGATTTCATACCTTGTCTAATATTTTATAAGGTACCCCTTGCCTTAGCATAATCTCGTTTAGTGTTGACTAGTTTTATCTGCTTGACAAGTCTTGTCTTATCTACTCTTGTCTATTCTTCTCTGGTCGTGTTTACACTTGTCTACTCTTATCTAGTTTTGCCTTGTCTTGTCTAATCAGATCTAGACTGATCCAGTTTTGACCTTTTTTTGTGTGGGTGGATTTTTTGATCAACATAATTAAATATACCAAAATCAATAATCTATATACTTTTCTAACCATAAAAATAAAGTTAAAAACTAAACGAATGTCCAGTCCACTGATTCCTCTGTTTAATCCCCCTGGAACTTCCATCCTTTTATCCTTTCCATTATTACCCAACCACTACTGTCCTCATTCATGCACTGTTTCCATTTTTTCCCTACCGCTCTATCTGTCTTTCAGTCCACTATGCTTTTTTAAATACTTTAAAATGCCCAACCTGTTCTGTCTCCATTTCTTTTCATTCGAACATCTTACACACCCCACCTATCTTAAACCTCATCCATTTTGTTTTAACTACAATCTCTCAATCATTTCTTCTAATTCCTCTGCAGATTTTTCCTGGACTACCACATCATCTGCACATGTCAGATTCCACACTTTCTTCCTTCATACCACCACTCCTCCTTCTTGTCCAGTAGCCAGGACTTTCTCCAAATCTGTCACATATATATTGAAGAGTGCTGCCCCAAGCTGGCAGCCTTGCTTCAAATACATATCTTTGAACGCGCTCGACTTACTCTCTCGATTTTTTTCGTCGTCGTCGATAACATATGTCAGGGTTATTAAATGCTCATTTCCCCTTCCTTCTCTAAAACCTGCTTGTGTTTCTGGTAGCAACTTTTTCACCTATACCTGTATGAATAGCTCACCTATACCTATTCGTTATTTACAGTTTAGTGTCAAGTATATATTATATATATAACACCTTTTATTTAACCTGAACCTCAATGCAATTGCTTAAAACAGCTTAGAAATGTGGACTATTTATCAATTTTGAATATATAACATATTAAAATCATATTAAACATGATCATCATCAATCACCTACAAGATCTTATATACAAACTATTTTATTATTAATAACATTGGGTGAAATTACAATGTGAATCTTCAATAATAAAAGTAGATAAATTAATAAATTATTACGTTTCAATTCACTTATGTCTTATAACATAAATTAATATAATTAAAAATACAAACTGACCTGACCTCCTGCACTTTAATGCCACATGCCATATAGTGTTTTTTAGCAATCCACATGGTCTCTCGTGGCATGAAAGTGCAGGGGGTCAGTACTTATAATTATATTATTTAATGTTATAAGTCCTGAGTAAATTGGAACGTAGTAATTTATGACTAATTATCTCCTTTTATGTTATTATTGTCGATCCAAATACTATTATTTTAACCTTACGTTGGTTTAGAAAAGTGATTTGAATACCCTGTAATTGTATACTTTATTTTGTGCTTAAAATACTGTTTGATGTATTGCTAGTGTAGACAGTAAGCAGTTGTGCTATTTCTTGCAGCTTGAGCAAAAACAGGTACCTCCACCTTACAAACCGCGCTTGGATTCGGATAGAGATTTGGCCAATTTCCCTCCAGAATTCACCGACGAGCCAGTTCATCTAACACCAGACGATGCGTAAGTTCGCCCTTGAATAAATATTATGTAAAGTTTTCTTGATTCTGATTGTGTTTTTACTTCTTACTGCAGACGTGTGATCGAAAAAATCGATCAATCGGAATTCGAAGGTTTCGAATACGTGAATCCACTGTTGATGTCGTTAGAGGATTGTGTGTGACACGACGTGCTGTGCGCTCTTCACCCAAACAATTTGCCTCCGCCGCCTCCACTACCCAGATATCCGCCTCCGCTTTTCCCGCCTCCGCCGCCTCCCGAACTCGACGACTATCTGCAAGTCGACATGCGGCCCAGCAAGTCGATTCTTCAGAATATCTTCTGCCTTCCACTCAACTAGGTATATTTTTTCCATTTTATAACAAAAAGAAAACATATATTACCTAAATTTTAAATCTAAACAAGAATTACATTGGGACGACGAATGAAAATACAAATTTCCTTAGATTATTATTTATCGGCAACGATTCGCACGATTAAAATAAAATGAGTTTGTTAAAAATACGTTTGTCCCCTCCGACAAAAGAAATTCTTTTGCGGTAAAATTATCGCGATTTTCGTATTATTTTCCATTTTTTTTTATTACTATTATTGTTTGTTTCTTTTTTATAAAATATGAAATTATATTTGTAAATATATATATGAAAATATTGAGATGAGTAGGATCGGTTTACACGAAAAGTTTTTTAGAAAATAAAATAAAAATTATTTATATTGTTAGGAGCATAAACAAGAACACGTTGATATACAGTTATTATTATCATAGAATTTATAAGTTTCGTTTTAATTTTTTTTGTGTTCAGTATTTTTCGGCGCGCATTTTTACATGTTGATGGATTTTTCTCTGTTGATTGATTTTTATTGATTGTTGACGGTTTTTTTTTACAAGGATTGTTCCTAGTCGAAGTTTTTCAATTCTCTTCACAAACAAAATATTTCGAAAAATAATTAATATTGTTATTTATTTTTTAATTTTTACGATTTAAGATTTAGAATTTAACAGAATTTCCAATTCTCTTTCCAAATGCTTCTAAAAATAATTGATATTGTTTACTTTTTATGTTTTATAAAATTTAGACAAATTGTGTTTTCAAAAATTTAAATAGAATTTTCATAAAAAAATAATTAGTATTGTCGTTTAATTTTTGCAGTATTTGATTAAATTAAATTTTCATAAATTTAAACAGAATTTTCAATTACTCAATTCTGGTTACAGCGAAAATGCTTAAAAAAATAATGAATACTGTTGTTTCCTTTTTTGATTTTTATAATATCTCTAGACAAATTAAGTTTTCATAAATTTAAACTGAATTTTAACTTCTCTTTACAATCGAAGTATTCCCAAAAATAATTAAAATTCTCATTTTTTCAAAATTTTGTCAAATTATGTTTTTCATAAATTTAAACTGATTTTTCATTTCTCTTTACAAAGAATATGCTACAAAAATAATTGATATTGTCGTTTACTTTTTTTTATTTACAAAATTTAGACAAATTGGGTTTTCATAAATTTAAACATATTTCGAAAAATAATTAATATTCTCTTTTTTTTTAATTTTTACAAAATCTTGTCAAATCATAAATTTAAACAGAATTTTTAATTCTCTTTATAAAGAAAATTGGCTTCAAAAAGTAATTAATATTGTCGTTAACTTTTCAAATTTTATAAAATTTAGACAAACTGATTTTTCAGAAATTTCAACAGAATTTTCAATTATTAAAGATAAAAGTATAGATTGTTTTCAAATTTATTGTAAAAATACAACATATGTTCCACTGTGGCTTCTTCAGGTATTAATATTCGAATTTGAATTTTGTTTTTATCTTTAATATCGAACTGAAGTTTCATCAAGTAACTCCATAATCAACCAATTATTTAGAATACAAAATAATAAACAATATTTTAGATAACAATTTAGAATACAATAGAATAAAAGATAATTGAAAATCTTTAAAAATTTAATATTTTGAAAAATAATTAATATTGTTATTAATTTTTTTAAAGAATGTAGACAAATTAGGTTTTCACAAATTGCACAGACTGCCGGGTTTAACAATTTAATTTAACAATAACCATGTGATTTTTTTAAATTTATTTTAGAATTCGATTACGTTAAAAGAAACTAAAAGTAAACACATCAGCGAACAGAAAGAATTTAGCTGAGTGGCATTCAATTTTATTAAAATTTTATTTTAGACTTTATTGACGTTAATTGATCGTTAATTGAGTCGATTATAATTTTGTATTTAATATAAAATGTAATAAAGAATAGAAGTCTTTCAAATGGATAAATAAACAACAATTGTTCTAGTCTGGAAATTAGCGTAATTTATTTAGAATTTTTCTTAAAATGAAGTAGTATTGATTGACAACTTTTCTTAATTTACCAAGATATTCATTTCATTTTTATTCATTTTCTCAGAATGGAGAAATTAAAAAAAAAATTATTGCATTCGTTAAGTTCGGTATTTTATAGTTTTTTTTCGCATAAATTATGGAAACATGTATGGAAAATTTAAAATTAAGAAAGAAGTGGAAAAATTAGGAAAGGAATGGAAGGTGGAAAATTTTATCATCATCAGGAAACCATTTCCTATTTCTCTCTGCAAGATTTTTCAATACTAAGAAAAGGGAAACAACGTCGATTAATAAAATTTATTGTTGATTCATAAAAGAAAATTCGAAAAATATTGAAATGGAAATTCTATAGTATTTTACTGTTTTCTCAGCATAAATAAATGAAAACATATTCAAGAAAATTCAATTTGAATTACAATTTCGATTTCTCGACGATCCAAAAACGAAAACCTAAAAAAAGTAGTAAATGGAAATTCCGTAGTGTTTTATAATTTTCCCCGCACGATTTAAGGAGAATTATAAAAAAATATATAAATATTTAGATTGCGAAAAAAATATAGTTTTTAAATATTCTATAACATTTGAGAAACCATTTGTTGGTATTCTGTCCAAGATTTATCAAATTAAGAAAATAATACAATTTTCACTTCTCGCTTAAAAAATTAAAACTAATTTAAGGACCCAAGTTGATAACGAAACTAATACTAAATATATAAATGAAAATTCTATAGAATTTTATAGTTGTCCTGCTAAAATCGGGAAAATCTAAATGTTTTGATTCATTTTGTTCTTAGATTTTCCAAAATAAATCGCAAATTCATCGAAGGATTTCCATGGAAATTACTTTAAATGTAATCAAAAGTCTGCTCTATAAAATTGGCTTAAGTATAGCTCTAAGTATGTTCTACAAACTGATTCTTTTTGTAGATAAGTTGCCGTGCTGTGTGAATTATTTAGTTTAGTTCGAGAAATCTTGTCTATTACAGACATTCGATTTTCTCTACAATTAATCTAGTCTAAGATTTTCTTAGACTAAGGCCTAGGCCGCATTACGGCTAAACTGCAGCGGTTTTTAATCGTGTGATTTTGTGAATCAAGAAAGCTAATACAAGGCCTAGCTTGCGGTTTTTTCCCGCGACTGATTTTAATTACAAAAAAGTTAGTTTTTTTGTGCTTCTCGAGCGGTTTCGCGGTTATAGCGGCCAACCGCTCGCTGGAAAAAACCTCGGCTTTATTGAAGCCTCGGCCTTAATGAAGGTTTTTCTGAAAATTACCTTAACTGTAGCTAAAAGTCTGTTCTATATTTGCAGTGAGGTTGCCGTTGTGAATTAGTTTGTCAAATTCGACAAAAAAAGTTTCTACAACTTTCGACTTTTTCCAAAATTTATCGCGTTTTGGATTTTCTAAGATAATTGACAATCTAATCGAAGGATTTCCATGAAAATTGATCAATTCAATTCACATTCAAATTTTGAAAACCAAAAACTTTTTTTTATGGAAAATATTTTTTTTTATAATTTCAAAAATGATTCTCATTTTTATGATTCTCATTTTCTTAAATAAAATGTTATAAGTAAACTATTTAATAATAAAACTAAGTAAAATGATTTCATACATTGACTGATTCAAATTAGAATCAAAAACGTTTTGAAAAGAAATTGAAAAACTTCTAGGAAAACGAGGAATATTCTTCCCATAGAGAATTTCAGTTAGACGAAATTTTTTATCGTACGAATAATGTTTTTTATTGGATTGTTGACAATTTAAAAAAAAATGCGCCCAAACCCTCGATTTTCTTGTTTTAACTGTTATTCAAAATCTAGCAAAGGAAATTCTAAATCATATAGCCAATATATAATTGATAAAAATGAAAATTTTTGCACCTCTACTGCTGTGTATTATATAAAGAAAATATTGGGCTGATGTTAAATACTTTGATTGACTGAAAAGATGAAAAAGGAAGAAAATTATTGAAGTAAAAAGTTCGTTCAAAAGGAGAAAAATTTTGTAATTTTTTTCTTGTTTTGGAGACTGGAAATTTTCTCTCTTTTTTTATACTAAATTGAAACGACTATATATTGTTAGCTTTAGATAGAAAAAGAAATAATAATACTATATCCAATATTTACGCCCTCGTTTTGTTATAATTATTAAAAAAAAATTGTTTTTTACACACAAAAAGATGTGTTAACGTTACTTTCTTAAGTTTTAAGAGAAAAAATATTAAAAAAAAACTCGCTAAGTATTATTTTCTACATTCCTCCCCAAAAAAACCTTAATTTAAATAAAACAAAAACATTATTTTTAAATGTAATTTAATTTCTGCAAAATATTTAATCTCTTATTTACTCTTTGTATTATTTATAATAAAGTTAAAATTATTTAACGAATATATATCACATTTTGACTAGATTCTTTTTTAAAAATTATTCAACAACTTCCTAATCCTCCTTTCTTCAATCCTGTTTGGGTTTCAATCTCTTCACCAGACTCTGAACAGGTCCAGAAGAATAAATGAAGACGCTCATCAGAGACCCCACACTAGCTCCCACCCAATACACCACCATGTGTTCAATCATCGTGTTGCCTTCACAGCCTAGTTTTAGTGAAGTAGCCAAAGCGGGATTGAAATATCCCCCAGAGAAATTAAATGCTGGAAACAAATGTATTTTAGAAAGAAATAAAATATTTAGATAATAAGTCAAAGATAATAAAATTGGTTTTAAACTCGCCAAATATTCTAAAGATAAGTTATATAAAAACTAACATTATGTGTTTTATTATTATGCTGTAGTTAAGGTTTTGGATCGTCAAACAACAGTTTTGAGGATCTTTCGATTTAACTAAAATTGATTTTGGCCACTAATACTCAATATATAGACAATCGATGCATCAATATATCGTCTGATGGGCCACAAAACACAATATTTATATACAAGATTCGGTTAATGAATTACTACAATTTGTGCATAGAAATTTGTGCATAGAAATCGGCCCACTGTAAACATTTGACTTCAACTATTTTTTTTAGAAACTATTTATGAGATTAAATAAAGAAATATGTGGTTTGATAGACAATTTAATATGTTTCAATACGAGTTTTAATTTTTCAAAAATTCTTATCGTTTAGAGGTGTAAGAACCGGTAAACAAAAACGGTTATAACCACTACCACTTAAATAAGTTATAATAAATTATAACTTATTTATTTGGTGGTTATAACGAGAATAACTTGTGCAAGATTGAAATTATTGCCTTTGCAATTGAAATTTGCATATTATTAGTGTTTCATAATTTGATTAGTTTTAAAGAGTATTAGTTTTAATGCATACTACGCCGCAAAAAGTTTTTGTTCTAATCGAAAATGCACTTAGCCAGCGAGCTGTTGCTCGGCATCTGTCATATTCAGATGTCGAGCAACAGCTCGCTGGCGCCGCGATTCGAAGAGTGTTCCAAACTCTTGTCAGGATCCTTTCATTGACGACCTGGTACAGGCAGAAGGAGATTTACAACGGCTCGAAATCACTGCTTTATTGTGTCAACATCATTAAGAAATCGTCACCTTAATGCTGTTCAACTGAAACAACAGCTCTGGGAAGTACTAAGAGTGGCTATTAGTCAGTGGACAGTAAGAGGAAGACCGCAGGAAAGTAACTTGACCCCTAAGACACCTGCGGTTTGCAAGAGATCATTTAAATTGCACGAACAATGTGGGTATGTTCTGTTCTCAGATGAGACCAGAACATGCCGACCAGAATATGCCTCTATGGTAGCGACCGAAGAAGAAAAGTGTTCCGGAGAGCGATTTTCAGAATTCTGCATTGAAGAACGGACTGCTTGTGGAGGTGGTTCCTGCAAGATCTGGGGTGCAATTTCTATTGGAGTACGAACCGACCCTGCTTTCATCATTAAGGGCGCCCGTGATCACGGGAAAGGAGATTTAACGGTTGACAGGTACATCGAGGATATTTTAGCAGTTTATGTGGTACATTACGTCGACTACATTGAATTATCCTTATGCATACAATGCCAAGCCGCACACCGCAAGAATCGTGCAAAATTACAGAAATCGGTTTTCGAGTTATAGAGCAGCCAGCATGCAGTCCCGACCTCAACCAAAACATAGAACATTCATGGATTGAGCTTAAACGAAGAATTCTAGCTAGCATTTGTGCCCCAACCTGGATTAGAGAGATTATTGTTGCAATAGATAAAGAGTGGCCTAACATCGCACAAGAAACAATAGCGAACTTGATTAGAGCTATGCCTAATCGTATGAGAGATGTTATTAGGGCAAGAGGAGGTCATACCGATTATTAAAAATGGTGTGTTAATTTATATAATTGTCAATAACCATATATCTTTTAGTAATAAAAAGTTAATTTGTTTCATGAATTAATTTCACTATTAAAGCAAATTTACATATTACATAATTTGTAACATATTACAAATCAGAAAATAGACAAGTGTGAGCAGCAGACTCTGAGGACTAAAATCAATATGTTACTTGTCAAATACATATTTCAGCTAAAATAGTTCTATTACTTGAGTAGTGTTAACTTTAAGTAACATTTTCAGTCAGGGACTAATAGACCTGCGAGACCGTGAAAAGTAAAACATTTTAGTGTAATTAGTTGCAAAGTAATATTAGTTCAAACTTTGATATCGTTATTACTTCACATCAATTTTTAGGCGATAAAACGCTTAGTTTGCGGGATACTACAAAATCGATAATAATACACAATCGAACAATAATACACAAAACATAATGTGAAGTAATTTGTACCAAAAAATAATCGGTGCTACTTTCCCGTTGCGATAAAACCCAAAAAGAATTATGAATTTGCCAATGGCAGCGGCCGAGCGGCTGCAACGATTTATGGAGAACTTTTTCCGAATAGGCAGCAGCCTCATCATACAAGTTTTGCAGCAATTCATCGACGCCATCGAGAACTTGGAAAATTTGAGATTTCTATAACAGATACAGGACGTGATAGAACGGTTCGTAATGTGGCATAAGAGGAATATAAGATGCTGTTGCCAATAATCCGAGAACTAGTGTTAAAACTGTAACACGAACTTGAAACCAGTGCTTTAACAGTGTGGCAAGTTCTTCGCGAACAGCTCTTACACCCTTTAACAATTCACAAAGCCACTTCACAAATTTACTGAATTTTAATGACTACACCACGAATACAGTTTTGAAGGTGGTTCATGAACAGCACATAACAGTTTCCGGAGTTGATACTTTTTACCCATGAGGCTGCGTTACAAGGGAAAGAATGTTCGATAGCCACAACATGCACTTGTGGGCCTAAGAAAATCTACACGCAATACATGGTAGGGGTTATCAACAGAGATTTTCAAATAATGTTCGGTGTGGGATTGTTGGTAACTATTTGACAGCTCCGTTTGTGAAAATGATGTGAAACGGATTAGACACGGTCGTTGTGCAACTGGGAAATGAAATGTGGTTTATGCATGACGGTGCACCAGCATATTTTAATCGCCAGACCCGTGCATGTCTCGTTGCGAGGTATCCTGATAAATGGATAGGCAGGAGCGGACCGATACCATGACCGGCCCTCTCCCCTGATCTGAATCCCCTGGATTTTTTTTATGGGGTCATCTGAAAACCATGGTGTACGAAACTCCAGTCAGAGTACTTGATGAGCTATAACTGAAGTTATAGCTTGCCACGTGTAACTGAAGCGTGTCGAACAGTTGGAAACATGCGCGCCGTTTTTGGACGCGTTCGTCGTTCTCTATTGCAACTAGTGATTGCAATACCGGTATACCGGGATACCGAATACCGGTATTTCGTGCAATTTTGCAATTTCGTGAAACCGGTATTTGGTAAGGTAAAATACCGGTATTTTCGGTATTGGGTAAAAAATATGCTGGCAAGATGCTGCATCGGCGGCGGCCTTTCAAAGCTTTGAAATCATCATGTGTCCTTTGCTTTTTGACGGTCGTGAGCCTTCCGCCCAGCTGTTCCGTCGTCTTGTTGTTTGTTTCTGTGTTTTTTTTTTTTTTTGTGTCGGTTTGCTTGTTTGTTTGTGGGTTTGTAAAGCTTTGAAAGATGCCGGGCGGCCTTTTATAGCGTTTTAAACCAGGCAACGTTCTCATTGGTCGTCTTCCTTCCACCAAGAATCCGAGACAAGTTTAAAGAGTACAAATTCTAATTCGCCTAAAAATTAATGATATTAATAAACTAAAGATAAGTAACCTCACATTGTTGTAGTGAAATTGTGCTTATTGTTAGTGTTTTAAATGTATATGTTTTCAGATTTATTATTATAATGAATGACTTCAAAGAGCATAAAAAATCTGCCGATAATAGTTCGGCTTGGTTTTACTATTTGTATGATGAAACAAATATGCTAGCAAGATGTAAAACATGTTCCAGCATTATTAAAGTTTTTTTGGAGGAACAACAAGCGGACTACATACACATTTAAAAACAAAACATGGCAATAATTTATTGAAAAGAAGAATCCGAGACAAGTTTAACGAGTGGAAATTCTAACTTATCTAAAAATGACATTAGTAAACCAAAAACATTACAATTTACTGATTTTTTTAATAGAAAAAATGACTGTTTCGACGAAGTTTTGTCTAGAATGACAGCATTAGATGGTTTACCTTTCAGGGAAAGAAGTCATTAGTTGCAAGAGATTTCAAAAATATACCAAAATCTGTTAATACAATAGGAAGAATTGTTATAAACTATAGTAACAGTGTTCGCAATTCTCTGAAAAAAGAATTAACAGAATTAAAATTAAAAGGTACCAAATTTAGTCTCACGTTTGATGAATGGACAAGTGTGCGAAATAGACGTTATTTAAATATAAATATACATTCAGAAAAGAAAATGTGGAATTTAGGACTCAAACATGTCTCAGGAACTATGCCAGCTGAAAAATGTGTAGAAGTAGTTAACTGCAAATTGGAGGAACATGGATTATATCTCAATGAATATATTGTCTGCATAACAACTGATGGAGCAGCGGTTATGAATAAAGTTGGGAAGTTGATTGATGCAAATCATCAATTATGCTATGCTCATGGAATTCAACTTGGAGTAATCAGTGTACTATATAAACAAAATCAAGAGCAGAAAAAGCAAAGTACTCTGGATTTAGACACATCTGATTCTGATTTTGAAGAGTCAGACAATGAAGAAAATAATAATACAACTGTTGAAAGTACCTTATTTGGATATGAAGAAGATACTAGGAACGAGGGCGAAATATTAACTTATCAAGGATTGCTTCCTATAATTAAGAAAATTCGAAAAGTCGTTAAGATGTTTAAACGTTCCCCTACTAAAAATGCCGTTTTACAAAAAAATATACTTACTGAAATGAAGAAAGAACTTAGGTTAATGTTAGATTCAAAAATACGCTGGAACAGTTTGCTCATGATAATGGAACGATTTTTGAAATTAAAAAATTCAATTATGAAAACATTAATTGATTTAAATTTAGACATTATTTTTTCCGATAGTGAATTCGATTTAATATCTAAAACGGTGTCAGCTCTGCTTCCAATAAAGCTGGCTGTGGAGGCATTATGTCGGAAGGATTCTAACTTATTAACGGCGAATGCAACAATAAATTTTATGTTGCAATCACTTAAAGATCAGGACACACCACTATCTAAAGAATTATACAGCGCATTGCAAATTCGCATAGATGAAAGGCATATTGAACTAGAAAATGTTTTAAGGTATTTACATAATTATAATGATTTTATAAGAGAAAACGAAAAGGAAGAAAAGAGGTTAACAAAGTCGAATTTAATTAAATTCGTCGTAAATTTCCACAAAAAAATTTATGAAAAGGAAACACAAACCTATCCAGAGGAATTTATTGAAGATGATGTTGATGTTAATATCGGAATAGAATTATCTCTCGAAATGAAATTACAATTAGCTATAAATAAAAAAATTGGCTGCCTAAACAATAATACAAAAGTAATAAAAAAAAATGATTTATCCAAAACCATCAGATGAGAAATCGAGTTATTGAAGATGAAGGACTTCGAGGCAAATATTTAGAGGTAGTATATCGCTCATTATTAACAATACCACCAACCAGCGTGGATGCGGAAAGAACATTTTCAACTGCAGGTAATTTCTGCACAAAAATACGTTCGAGACTTAATGACAGTTCAATAGATGCATTATGTTTTTTACGATCACATTTCAAAAATATGTAGTTAATTAATTAGTTTATGTTGTTTTTGTCTATACATAGATATTATTTATGTACTTACAACAAGTTTGTGATACTTACTCTTAATATTATAACTTTGTATTATAATTTTTGTTTCGAATGTTCTAAATTCTTATGTTACTGCTCTTATTAATAATATTTGATTATTATTTGTTTCTATTGTTTATATTTGTATAACAAATTTGTTTATATTTTTATAGTTTACACTTTTTTGTATAAAACTAATATGACAAAGAAGAACTGTGTTTTTGTACATTTTTCAAAAATTCCTAAAACCGGTATCAATACCGGTATTCCGGTATAACGTTTAAAAAATACCGAATACCGGTATAGTATTTTTGGTGCGGTATTGCAATCACTAATTGCAACGGTGTTGGCTATGCATTGATATCTATATAACATATCTATATAACATCACAAGTTATATAATATTTTCACAAAAATTAGTGGTAAATACATAGTGAATTCACCGAAAAAAGTACACCTTACAAATTACAGTTTCAATTGTTACGTGGGTCCTTACGAATTTAAATTTGTAGAGATTGCAGTTTATACAGTATTTTTTAAAACTTATTTACTAATAAAAATATTACAATCCCAAGGTGTGAGTTTTACAGTTTGAAAAAATACTTTTAGTTAAATGAAAAGTTAAAATGAAATATTTTTGACATATTATTTGGGAACTTTTCATCATATAATATGTATTAATTATTAGTCGAAACTCTAAAAATTACGATTTTTTCGTGATGTATTTATTACTTCATAATATAATATTTCTTATTTATTTTCAAACTAAAAATTACAGATTGGGCTATTACTCGTTGACTATGAGAAATGAACGAAATATTACTATCTCATTTAAGAAACTCATTTAAAAAATTTTAATATAGATATTGTCGGCTTCGTTTTGTTTACAAAATTTCGAAAGGTACAGGATATATATCCTGTTTTAAAATTGGAAGCGATTTTGAACTCATTTTCAGTTCGGCTGTGGCATAATTGCGTCGTTTTCAGGTTAAGAAAATTTATTAAAATACTTTTATAAGTGAATAATAATATTGTGAAAGTCCATCCATCTTAGTTACAATTTTGGTAAGTACTAATATAAAATTGTATATTATATTAATGCTTTCAATAATTATAGTGTAAACTATTATTTGAAATTTATTGAATTTGTGATATTCAAAGAATAACATTATTATTATCATAATAATAGTTAATTTCAATAATATATTATGATAAGGTTTTTTTTTAATTTTAATCAATTATTTCTTTTTGGTTGAAGGCTCTTTCTGTGTTTCTCGCTTATAATTAATATCCTTTTACTAATTTGGTGATTATGGATAAAAACAATGCATAGACTTAAATTTCCATAGTAATCATTGTTATAGCTTAAAGGATCCAACAAAAACATTAATTTCTGGAACGTATAATATCATTAACAATCCAGATTATTGTTATGTGAATCTCAAAGTATGTAATTTGTTTTTATTTTCTTCCGTGTGTTTTCTTTTTACAATAATTTAATACATAAATTGTAATGATTCATTTTAATTTCATTTTATTATTATCATGTAATTTTTACATTATCATGTAAAAATGTATCATTCATTAAATAATTCGTTTTTATTGAATTTTTATTGAATTAAGTTACATAAAGAAAATCATTGATTTTTCTAGTCTCAAAATTCAATTTCAACCAGTAGCATAACATATTCTGATCAATCGAGAATACCTGATTTAACGGCCGATGGTTCAAATGTATCAGAAGTCTCCGGAGAATCATCCATCCGAACAACACCAGAGGTATTAAAATATAAATATTATTTGGATGAATTTAATTTAATAATACAGTGTAAGGGCTAAGTGCGAATATTTATATATATATATATATATATATATATATATATATATATATATATATATATATATATATATATATATATATATATATATAGTCGAATTTTTTTTCTTTAACTCGGATTTTCCCATAACTCATAGTAAAAATTTGTACTATGGTAGAATTTTACATAGAAAATCTTTAGAACTCTATACCTAATTATTAATGTTGAAAAAACAGAAATTATGCATTTTTCAAACATCTATAAAAAGAATGAATCCATTACTTTTACTTTTAATAATAAGTTGATAGAGACATCTGAAACCATGAAATACCTGGGGATAATAATTGACCAGTATTTACAGTGGAAGAAACATATAGATTTCACCTGTGCTAAAGTAAATAAAACATATTATTTAATATCACGATGCGTGATGCCGTGGTGCCGGATATTGCCTATCATAAACCGTATCCTGTTTGTTATAGTAAAGATGCTACATGTTAATGAAATTTTAGAGTTTAAACTCATTCTTTCTTCTTACCGCTGCCGTTACAATTGCAAATATGAGTGGCCAGAAATATTATTAATAAATAATTAATAATTATTATTAATAAATAATTAATAAATTATTAATAATAATTATTAATAATGTATATTTGTTTTTTGTTTATAAATATATAAAAATGCACATATTTATTTTGAATAAATTGTGTAAAGTGTATTTTACTCATTTTGCAGTTATGTATTTCTATAACTCAATGTTTTTTTCGTAAACTATGCTAATTCGGCTTCGGGAAGTTCCAATGTATAAAATGTAAAAAAGTTCCAATATATATATATATATATATATATGGATATTTTTTTTATCTGGGATGAAAGTTTGCCTATAAACAACAACTATCAGATTGATGATTGTCTATCGTCTCTTCCTTCAACTAGTAGTACAGTTTCTTCATCGAGTCAATTCTCATTACTGCTATCCAAAGATAATCATAGTAGTCTTGGTAATATTGAAAATATTGGCAAATTAAATAATAATTCCAATCCAGTTTCTCGGCTGGAACCATCTATTTTTCAAATCGCATATTGTAAATAACTTAATAGCAAACTATAATTCTAAAACTTCTTTTGGATTTACTGAAAGTAACCGAAATTGACTAACGCATTTAGTACTTGATCGTGAAAGTGATGGATTACAAATCATACCTATATTGAAATATGATAATTTTTCATATTAGCTAATTGAGAGATCATTTTTTGTTTGTTAGCTTCAAAAAGACTTTGAGAAACTTTTTCCGGATAAAGCAACTTTATCGGCCAGTTTTTAAGGATTGTATCATTTTTTTGCTAAGAAGTACCCGAAGACCGAAGGATAAAACATTGTTAAATCTGGTAGTAAAGTTATTTATTTTGCAAGAAAGTAAGTTCATTAAAATTTTGTATTTATGATTAAGATTATTTTATAATCATTAAAATTTTTGTAGGTTCATTAGATACTGTCGTTTTGTGGCTTCTGTCTACTATGATAAAAAAAAATACACCTTTAGTTCATGATTCAGTTTCTAACAACCCAGTTAAAAGAGGACATAAGCGAAAGATGGTCAACGACAATCTTATTATAAAAAATATTCCATCATGGAATCCTACTTCAGCTGAGGTGCAGTGAGGATTTTTGTTCCACATCGAAGTAAGTTATTTTCACCAATTCTTTATCAAAATATTTGAAGAAATATCTTCCATAATATCCCCAATAATATTATATAGTATATTTATATTTCCTTACATGTAGGCAGAGAATGATAAAAGTGAGACAATTGACCGAGCAAAACGGTTTATGAGTATTCAAAAGATATCATTTCAACCACGCCCAGTAATTGTTATAATAATTATAAATTAGATACTCACTTCGACTCTCATTTTCAAGCATATGAAGTTTATGATACAGCAGTTAATTGGCAAATTGTATTTTTGGATGAAGCTGATGGCACATGTTCATTGACTCATCAGGCAAATGGTAAAAAATATATTTGTTATGGAGTATAAGTTGTTAAAATTTTACCATACATTATTTGTACTTATTTAATAAAACATATATTAAGTTTACTGATCATAGGTATTATTATATATTTTTATAAAATACCATATCACTTATTGTAACCAATTCTTGTAATATTTTTCACATTGTGCGTCGATTCATGTATCAATAGATGACTTATATGTAATAAATATGTTTTATTTGAAAAAAGTAAAAAATCCTTATATGTATATACTGGAATTATCTTTAGAATAAATTTTTTTTAATATGTATTGTTAATTTCTGTTTTCTTATTTTTTTTTTCTAAGAATTTTGTTTATCCAATATTAACTAATTCATATTGATGTAAACATTTATGTATGACACTGTATTTTTGGCAACTTTCTAATTGTCTACAACACTAATTAAACCATTAAATATAAAAAAAATTATATGTTTTTCAAACAAATTCATATTTTTTTTTTAATTTATATAATATTTTTGTTATTAAATCATAATGATTACTTGTATTTGCAACTTTTGATGTTTCCACGTGTTTCTGTTACAAATAATTGTTATAATTTAGGCCGATGCTACTATTTTAAACTGTAATAAATGCTTAGATATCAGAGTTCTTTTTAGAGTGTACTTTTTTCCGTGTTCAATTCAAAGTAAGTATGGATTACATGTAACTTTGATACACACGTTCTCACTTTTCTTCATAGGAAAATTCAACTTATTATTATTTTAAAGGGAGACATTCTAACTTGATTAGTTACAATGGTATATTAAAGAACGAGTTCAATAAGAGCGATTTTTCAGCACGCGTCCATGTTTAAATGGACAAGTGCGAAAAAGATCTTCTTATCACTCTGTTCCACACCTGAATGCAGGCCTCTTTCATATTTTTCCATTCCTGCCTGTCCATAGCAGCCCTCATCCAGTTTTTCCCAGCAATCTTCTGGATGTCATCACACCATCTTTTTTGAGGTCTGCCAGCACTTATTTTGCCCATCTCCATTTTTGCTGCGCTACTCTTTCGCTAACATCTGTTAATTGCGTTCTTCTTCTGATTTTCTCATTTTGAGCTTTATTTCGCAGACTAATCCCCAGCATAGCTCTTTCCATCGCTCGTTGTGTGACTTGAAGTTTATTAACTGCTTTGCATGTTAGCGGGATTGTTTCGAGGCCATAGGTGAGGACTGGTAGAACACACGACTCGAAAACTTTTCTCTTTAGGTTTATGAGGGTGTCCCTAGATCTAAGAATGAATCCGAGTTTGCCAAAAGCTGCCCAGCTGAGACCTACTCTTCTAGGAATTTCGGCCACTTGGTTTTCTATTCCTCTCAAAAAAGACCTTATGAACGAGTTTTTTATACTATTTGTTCTATTTTGCTCCCTTTTATGCCGCCATTTCTAAATAAAACAAATCGCCGATACATATTGAGAAAATCGTATCGCACTCGGCAAGCCATTAACGAACCCATATGGTTGCTTTAATGACTTCATCATAGACGTACTAGATTGTATTAGACGTATTAGATGTTCTTACATATTATTATGTTGTTATTATGTTCGTACTCTGATCAATTCACTTTTTTAATTGTTATCTCAGTTATTACACCTAAATGGAAAATGAAACTTTCTTTGCCTTTATAGTTAACCAATTTAGTTACTGATTATTAAAAACTAGTACATTATAGCTTAATTAATTATAAAGTTATTGATAAACTTTATATATTTATTTTGATGTGTTTTATTCTAATCTTAGAGCGCTACATATGTTTTTTTTTCTTGAGTTTTCTGCAGTTCCTTGTGTTAATTAATCTAGCCTGCTTAATGATGCTTAGATTTCTTAAAAAAAGAATATTCTAAGTTAATTAGTTACAAAGTTCTTGTTTAAACTTTAATATCTCTTTTTACGTGTTATCACTTTAATCGATATGCCGATTAATAGCGATAAATAGAAAAAATAATTTTCTTGCCGATTAATTAATTAACTTAGTTACTAATTGGGTTGTGTTCAAACTTTATATATTCTTTTTTACGTGTTTTAAGACCATCTGGTCATTCCGGACAACACAAAATTTGAGAGTATTTTCTTTCTTTTTCACACACCAATATTTACAGTATTTGTATCTTCTTCTCTTCGTTTTTGCGCGTTAATCATTTGAAAAAAATGAGTAAATGGGTTTTTATCAGCTTTTATTTTGAAGGCGGGAGTCCTACTACTTGTTAATGATGCTTAGTCTAAAATTGTCATCTTTCAAAAGTATTCGTTCTCTTGTTTTTGAAGTCATACTTATGATAAGAATTTAGTAGCATGGTATGATACGTGGATTCCCATTTTTTATACCATCTCAAAGTTTCCTAACGACATGTGTAATATGCCAAAATTTCCTTCCTTTTACTGGCGCTACAGTTCTAAGCAGGACCTAGACCGCCTCCCTCTGCCTACACTTATGTTTTGTTGTCTAGATCTTACGCAATTAAGTTTCTTACGAAGATGGCGAGCCACTATTAGGAGGGGTTCTCAAGGAAGATGCCAGAGCCATGCACAGGAGAACGGTGGCTTATATTTCCATATTTGTGTTCCTGGTTTCGAACCGGGGACCTATGGCGTGGTAGCCTGACACAATAACTACTAGCTGACCACCGCATTGTATAATTTGGTCATAATAATTAACCCCCGACAAGGATTTATTATACTCTATAATCATTTTCCGATCGATTTGTAATTTCTGTTGACACTCTATTAAATTAGGAAGAAATCGCCCACACCAAGCGACTATTCTTCCATTTGGGACACATACTCCTTCCAGAGTGCGTTGCGATACGGATTTCTTTTTATTGTTGGCGATTACATGATATTGTTTCCGATAAGATATGCCGATTGCATTAGCAACAACTTGTCTGTCATAGAGAAACTATTGTAAAAATTGTGACCACATCCTGTTCTTCCCTTCGTCATTTTTTCGACAACTTTTTTGGTGTGATCTTTACCATCCAACTCCTTATCGACAAAAAACACATAAATAATGATTTTCATTGATTGTGACAGCATATATAATTTTATGCCATTACCTGTCATGTATTAAATGAAGTCTTCCTTTACACAAAATTAACGACTCATCAATCGTCAATTATTTCGCGAAGGCATAAATTGCATACATATTATTATTGTGTAAAAATGGTACAAGTGAATTAGAAAGAGCTTATCACCAGACATAAATTGCGAAAATGTCGTAATATTGAATAGATGTTTCTTTCAATAATTGCTTTGGCGATTCAATTTTATGGTCCACATATGCAATAGAAGTCCTGGCCATAGTATCTGGTTATTATGTCACTCCAACGTGATATGCGATCATTCTCTGAACTAGAATGTGACGATATTTTAACCGCATATAAATAATTATTTTTTCTGGAACAGTATAGTATAGAAGAATTCAATATTAAACAATAAATTTATTGTATAATTAAAATAAATTGTAAAATTTCCATCAATATTCACTTTTTTTCACAAAGACTCACAGCCAGATTAGATTCTTGTAAATGGAGATTTTGCTGATCCGTTTGAAGTAAGTGACAATACATCAGAAGGTACAACATTTTCATCACTGTTACCATCACTTTCAGTTTCAGACTCATTTTAAATCTCGTAGTTACTTCCATATTCTACATCATTAATTGAATAACCGAACAAAGAGGTTGCGCCAGATGCGTTGTCGGCACCGACGTGACGGTTGCAAACAATTATGCATATTGTTAGCATTGAACGTGTTAACAAATTTATCTGCTAATTTATAAAAACATTCTATTTTAATTTGTTACAAACATTCTGTCTACAACATTCCATCTTCATGCGTTACAAACTATTTCTCCTAAAACTTTGTTCACTTTTTTTGCGAGTTCTCGCGTTTTAATAGATATCACTATATCTATTTATCGCTATCGTTTAATAGATATCCCAATATAATAGGGAATATACAAGTGATTTCAATTTACTTGATTTTTTACCTCCAATACTTTATCGCGCTATTAAAGCGCTGGACAAGACGGAATATCGAATGAACTACTTAAATACGGCGGACAGAAACTCACACAAGATTTGACAACCCTAATCAGAAAGATTCTCTATCACCACAAAATCCCAGATGAATGGCGGATCAGCACCACTATCCTTATGTTCAAAAAGGGGGATAAGAAAATATCTGCGAAGTACAGAGGAATAAACCTCTTGAGCACCACATTAAAATTGATAACAAAAGTAATAAAGAACAAAATTAACAGCCTCATCTCGCTGGCAGATGAACAGCAGGGGTTTAGATTTTATCTTTGAACGGGAAGGTCTTGCACGGACGCCGTTTTTGTCTTAAGACAAGTAACAGAAAAGTCGATCGAATACAATAACCCAGCCTACATATGTTTCATCGACCTTACCAAAGCCTTGGACCGCGTCCAACTAAAAGATGTTTCACATCTTCTTTACAATAGACAAATCCCACACAACCTGATAAAAACTATAGAGAACATATACAGCAAACCAAATACAGGCAAATTTAGACGGAGAGCTCACCGAACCAATACCAGTTGATGGCGGTATTCGTCAAGGGGATTCATTAAGCCCGCTTCTCTTCAACATCATCATGGACGAGATTATACAGAAGGTTCGCTTATTGAGATGATATAAAATGGGAGATGAAGAGTTAAGAATTTTGTGCTATGCCGTCGACACCGTGCTGATAGCAGAGAACGAATACGACTTACAGAGCCTCCTACACTCATTCAACCGTACAGCTAAATCTGTTAACATGATAATATCTCCCACAAAAACTAAGTGTATGACAACATCAAAAAATACCATTGAGATGTAAACTGGAGGTGGATGTAGAAGTTATTCAGCAAGAGATAAAATTTAAGTATCTTGGCGTGGAACTATCGGGCTTTGACGATGTTCAGGCAGAAGTAAGGCAACAAACAACGAAAGCAACAGGAATAGCAAGGTGTTTGAATAGTACAATATGGTGCAATAAAAACATAGGAATTGAGACCAAGACTAGAATCTATAAAACAACAATAAGACCCATCATAACATATACGGCAGACACTAGACCAGAAACATCGAAAACTAAACGACTATTAAAAACAACCGAAATGAGAGTACCTCGCAGAATTACTGGTAAAACACTTTTAAACAGGGAAAGAAGTGAAAGTATAAGAAATACATGTGGATTAGAAGACATTAATGGCTGGGTATCAAACAGAAAAAAAGAGTGGAATGAACACATAAATAGGATGGACGACAGGAGAATTGTAAAAATTACTCGTGTCACCACAAAAATACTGAAAATTACTGAAATCACCACGGGGGCGCAAGAGCGTAAGGCGTCCGCGAAAGAGATGGAGCGACAGCCTGAATGCAGAGCAATAGGCAAGTTGCCGAAGAATATACTTAAGAAGAAGATACTTTATGATCTTGACATTACACCTATGCCATTTAGTTTGTATTTAATTCCATAAAACTTAAATCGAAAAGTCCAAAATATGGTGAGCGATATTCAAATTTGCGAAACGCATCACCATTGGTCGAATTGAAATATGCTCTGTGACGTGCACGTTATGACATTTATTGGCGTCAATACTCACTGTTTTGTTTTGCTGTGAAATATTTCTGTAGTATTTTCTATTACCTAGTGCGATTTTGGTATATAGTGACATTATAAATTATCAAGAACACTGAAAGTGTTTTTTTAAAGCACAATCGGACAATCTACAAAAAATAGATAGCATTTTTGACAGCATATTAGGTATCGCATGCGCATGTGCAAAATATGTGGGTAGGTGTACACCTCGACACTTTATCTGGTGTACTTATAATAGTGTTTTCGCATTCCGGTAGTAGACAGTATCTATAAAACGTTTTTTAGCTTTTTCCATTATCGAAATAGCGTTTCAAATTGAATATCCTTAACTGTCTATGCAAATAGTAAACAACACTGAACGACAACGTGCTCTGCAGCGTTATCAAAAGCGCGCGATAAATGAGTTCATTCAAACAGTCATTAATCGGTATTTCATATTTTATTTCAAAAATTAATTGAAATACTTTCAACAGTATTTATATTTTTTACTAATTGTAAGTTAAAACGAAGTAAAAAGTGAATTAACCAAATAAAAAAAAATTATGAATATTCCCTAGTAGTGCATTCAATATGAAAATTAAACTTGGTGAACGTTTTATTATAGAATATTTCATAACGAGAATTGTAAGAAGCATATTACGTACGATCGGAACAGTTATGCACGACCGGCGAAGCGGGGAACGCGTAAATCAGCGAGTACGTAATTGCCTTTCAACTCGAGTTATGTACTATACTTTATCTACGACCACACTAATTTGTTTATGTTTAATAAGAAAAATATGATAGATGTAACAAATACATTTTTCTTATTAAGTAGGTTATGTTTAGGGCAACCAGAAATATGCAAATGCATATATTTTCTCATTCTACTTATAAAAGAATGGACTAGCCAGAAATGTGTTTCTGACTAAACAATGAATTTAGAGCCTATATATTTGCATATTTCACCAATTAGAGCATAAATTGCATATTGGCTATGATAAGACATATTTCGAAATAACTGCATATTTTTAGTGCATATTATGGTCAATTTTGTTAAAATATTTATATTTATACCTGTTTTTTTACGGAAATATGAAGACGCTTATCAAGATTACGTTGGCCAAGAATGTATATATGTTTATGTATAATATTTAAGCTGTGGTAGGTATTATCTTAATTTTCTTTAATAAAATAAAAGAAGATTTATGTAGTGCTCTTATTTCTGCCGACAAACCATTGTATAAATTGCGTAAAAAAATTTGGTGTCGTTCCTAGAAAAGTATACACAATACAAAGTGCCGTCAGAAACCACTCTTCGGAACAATTACGTGAGACATCAAAAATTGCGTAAAAAATATTTTCTTATGGATCTCAATTGATGAAACTACTGTTAGAATTGGTAGATACGTAGCAAACGTACTCATTGGAATTTTGGTCCACGTTCGCTAAGCAAAAATTTGTATTAAATACTAGATACAGTGCTAGACAAGGCAAATCAAAGCACTATTGCAAGACTTTCTGGTGATTCAATCAAAATTCCGGGTGAAAGTTTCAATAAAAATTCGATTTTACTCTTTATATCAGATGCCGCTCCATACATGGTAAAATCAGCTGAGGCCATACACATATTTCATCCAAAAGTGACACATCGGACTTGCCTTGTACATGGACTTCATCGAGTTTGTGAACAAAATCAAGGAATTTATACTAACGTCGATCGTTAATAGCCAATGTAAAAAAGTATTTTTGAAATCACCGTCAAGGGTAACGATTTTTAATGATTTGACACCTGGCGTCGCACTTCCTCCGCACCAATAACTGCTAAATGGGGAACATGGATTGATGCCGCAGTGTACTATGCCACCAACTTCGAAATAATTGTGAAAGTGTTCAATGTACTGGACGAAGAAATAAAAATAAAAATTTGAAAAGAGCTAAGTGACGGTGAAATAAAATTTGATTTAATTATCATTGCCTCGAATGATGGATTCCTTAGCGCAACTATAAATTCGCTTGAAACGTCTGGGCTACTGCTTGCTAAACAGTTTGATGTAATAGAACATGCTCAGGATGTAATTGGACGGTGAAGCAGCTTTGTGAAAAAAAACTTTCAACGGTTATTTAAAAAAATCATGGTTTTTTCCATTATGAAGGAAATTTCAATAAATTTGTCTAGGTCTATGCATAGAGGTTCTACATCAATCGACTATAAGTATAGTATTATTGAAGCAATGGCATTTAAATTTGCACCTAATTCAACTTTGGTTGATGTGGAACGAAGTTTTTCAATGTGCAAAAAAAATGTGTAAAAAATGTACTACGATTAAACAGAAATACCGTATTAGCCCGAATATAACGCGACATTTTTCGACCATTTATTTTCCGTTAAAAAAATCGACTCGAGCTAAATTCGGGGTTTAAGTAATGTAATATAAACAAGGACATTCTCCTACGGAGGTTTGCGTCCGACCAATTCTTAGTTCGACCGACCACGTCAAAACAACCATGTGATCTAGGCCTGCGCTTTTGTTTGCATAGCGCTACTGCAGTACGGATATGTCTTCGCTTGTTCATTTGTTTTTTTGCTCTAGCGACTAGCGACGGTTACTTTACTTGTTTCTTTATTGCCCATAAGAGAAAAAGGGCACATCAAAGAGTCAAATACCAGAAGAAAGGTACCACAGGGTCAAATGTACCAGGAGAACCTAAGATATGAAATTTTAAAATTATGGTGACAAACGAGGCAGAAAGAACGAACAACTTGAGAGCATCGAGGAAATACGGAGTTCTAGAAGTAAACATCCGCCTATGGCGAAAAGATTTAAGAAATATATAAGAGTGCAAATTCCTCAAGAAAATCTTTTAGTGGACCTAAGTTGAGCAGCGTTAAAATTCAGTGTTAAAGTTCGTAATAGAAAAGCGAAATGAGCAGACCAAAAACCAGTCTATTTTGACATGCCTTACAACCTTACGGTAAATAAAAAAGGTGAAAAACGGTCTTATTGAAGTCAGTTGGTTATGAAAAGTCCAGAATTACTGTTATGCTTGCTGTTACTGCTGACGGACAAAAGCTTCGACCTTACGTTATATTGAAACGCAAAACAATGGTTAAACCCAAAAAAACAAACCCAAAGAAAAGCTGTGTCCAGGAATTGTTTTTCGTGTCCAAGAAAAAGGATGGATGACAGAAGAGTTGGTATTAGACTGGTTGAATGTGATATGGAGAAAACGGCCAGGTTCCCCTGAGAAACTCTCGCTCCATGCTAGTCCTTGATGCATTTCGAGGCCACCTTACGACAGGTGTTAAGGAAAAAATTAAGGCATTGAATTCCGATCTTGTAATAATACCGGGTGGTATGACTTCTCAGTTGCAAGTCTTGGATGTGGTGGTTACTAAATGATTTAAAAACAACCTTCGAAAAGAATACAACAAATGGCTATTATCGGGCAATCAACCATTAACACCTTCAGGAAAAATAAAAAAACTCTGTCTCATTTTTGGGAGAATGGATTGCGACTAGGGTTGCCACCTGTACTTTATAATAAAGTATTGTACGTTATTTCTGGTAATTATACTGTATACTTTATGAGAAAAATAAAGTACGCGAAAATACTTTATTTCGCATGATTTGATTTCTGGGATTCAAAAATGTTTGATCGTAAGCATTTTTGCGTTAAACGGAACGTTATCGATTGCTGCCGAATCGATAGGTCGCCAGTCGCCACTTGAACGGTCGATTTTTATAATTTTTGAACTCAACCTACCCTCAAATGTCAACATTATCAATGTCATTGTCAAAACTTGTCACGTGTTTGTTTTGTGTAAAGCGGTTTGAGTGCAATAAGAATTCGATTTATCTGTTTTATAGATTTGTTATAGTAAATGATGGATAAGTCATGGCAACTTCAGTAAACAAAGTACACCTTCAAAACGTAATTTTGATGGATTTTACTATAAAATTAAATAACATTATATATGCTAATTCAAGTACAGCTACAGGAATTCATCTAGCTAGAACAAAAATTGAAGCACTGGTTACAGAGGCGTTTGGTCCATATGCTATACAGGATGTAAGAGATGATATTAATACAGATAATTTCCATATATTACTGCTTACAGATGCTTCTAACAAAAAAATATAAAACTGTTTCCAATAGAGATACAATATTTTACAGCCAAATATGGCATTCAAAACAAATTATTAGGTTTTTATGAAAATAAACAAATCTGCTGAAGCAATCCAAATCATTAGAATAATAAAAAATATCTTTTCATAATGTATCTGGGCTAAGTCTTGACAATACAAATGCTAATTTTGGTGTCAATCATTCTTAATTTACAAATATGAGAGATTTGGTACCAGATTTGATTAAAGAAAATTGTCATGCACACATAGTGCATAACTACATGAGACATGCCATGATCTTTTTTTCATATGATATAGAAAATACGATCTTGAAAATTTATGCTCATTTTTCACATTCTGCTGTAAGAATAGAGGAACTGAAAAGATTTGCAGAATCAGTAGTTGGAGACTTTCATGAATTAAAATGCC
The DNA here is from genome assembly GCA_944588485.1 of Phosphuga atrata. NCBI lineage: Eukaryota > Metazoa > Arthropoda > Insecta > Coleoptera > Silphidae > Phosphuga > Phosphuga atrata. The sequence goes on along the minus strand of OX155893.1, from coordinate 75,004,985 downwards.
ATGTGGGAACAAGATGGCTCTCTCTTTTGCCATGCATTTATACATTATTAATAAATTGGTCACCTATTAGAAGTTATTTTGTAAGTTTAGACAACTGTCCAACAGCTTTATAAAACTTATTGATGCTCAACAACACTGAAAATGATTTGATTGAAATTTATTTCAATTTTTATAGCCACATGTTAAATTTATTTAATAAAGCCCAAAAATCGTTCAAATGGCGCTTAAGGGGTTATCAGGCACCAGGAATGTGCTTCAAGAATGAAGAAGGGAGGATAGGAATGACCGATAAGCAAAACTGTGACATTCTTGCCAAATATTTCGACTCACTGCTTAACTGTAAGTGTCCGCAAGAAAACCTGAAAATGGAACCTAATCCATTGAAGCTGATGGCTTTGATCCATTTAGCATGGCTAAATTCCGACACCTAGATACTGTTGTCTGACCTGAATGTCTATATGCAGCAAAAACACTAGACCTGATTGGTAAGGGTGGCCTTTGAGACATCTGGAGGAAAGAAAGGAAAATGCTCCGAAAAATCCTAGGCCCAAATATCAAGGATGGAGATTGGAGACTAAAACCTAACAAAGAATTATACCTGAAGACAGAAGGCATTGTAGCCCTAATGAGAAAAAGGAGAATACAGTTCTATGGGCACTTGGTGAGGATGAATGGTACCAGACTGACGAAGAGGATTTTTGAATTCTTCAGGATGAGGAAGACGTAAATGGTTTCGGGAAGTGAGATTGGACTTGGATCGGATGGGGGTGGGATGGGGGTAGACATAATGGACAGAGAGAGATTTAGGCGACTAATTAAGGAGTTTACAGGTTTCCAGGAGACAGGGGAATTGTCAATGAGAAAAGGAAGGTCTTACACGGACGAACAGAAGAATGAAGTGGGAGAGAGGATGAAGAGATATTGGCAGAGAGTGAGGACAAAAAATAATGTAAACTGTCAAACGTGGTCCATAGTTGGCCGTAACGAATATAAAAATGCCATAAGATGTCTATGAAGCACTTGCAAGAAAACAATTTTAGATATTTATGAGTTTATGGTTAATCTTAGAGATGGATTAGCACTAAGGAAACAATTAAACTGTTGTCTTCACCGGAACTGACTAGAGAATTTTACACGATTTTTTTATTATTTATTGACAAAGCCCTAGAGTACCCAAATAAATGGTTTGATTTTAATGACAAACTGGTTATTTACACTTGGCAATATAAATTTAAATAGCGATGTTGAATATGATAATATTGTTAACATAATAAAATTTAAATCTGCAAAAACTTAATATAGATATGGATATCCTTATAGAGAAATTACTAAATTAATTATTTGTAAGGGTTTTTTGGAATTATCTATTGCACAAAAATGGCAGCAAGTATTTAATAAGACAATTTTTCAATATTTTCAAAACATTTTCAATTTTTATAATAAGATAATTTTTCAAACTTGTATAAGGTAATTGCATTTTTACTGTCTATTCCTGCCACGTCAGCATTCTTAGAGAGTTTTTTCTGTGACGAATAGCAAATGGCGAAACGAAAGAAACAGAGAGCATCTCTAAATCTTATAAAAAACGAATTACTTATTTACTTTAACTTACAATTAAACATAGACTGTAAATATGCTGTGCAATTGTTGATAATAATTTGTTAAAACTTGATAAAAGCAATAAAAAATATGTTTTAAACATAATAATAAATAAAAATAAATTGTACTTTTTATTTGTACTGTTTTGACACTAAGTACTCTTTTTTGTTACCTTTAATTGCAAAAAAAAACAACCCTAATTGCGTCCGCCTGGCAGAAGATCGAACCTGAATCGATGGTTAAAGGTTTCAAACAATGCTGCATTTCCAATGATTTAAATGGGACGGAAGATGACATTCTGTGGGAGTGCGATTGACAATGACAATAGTGCCATGACAATACTGACGACTCCGATGTGACATCAATGAGTTCTCATTCCGAAAACAGATCAGATTCTGAATAAGTATTTCCGTTTTTTGTAGTTACTTACGTAATATTAATTTTGCTTTACATTACTTAACGTTATTGTCATGAATGTAACCTGTGTTATTACCTATAATTACCTAAATAAATGCTTATCTGATTGAATTTTACTTTCGTCGAATTCTTTTATGAGTATTATTTTTTTTCTAAATATCTTTATGAAAATTTCGGAGTCGCGTTAAATTCGGAGTAGCGTTATATTAGGGCTAATACGGTAGTTCTATTTTTCAGAACTTAAATGAGATGTTTATCATTTATTGCAATAAAAAATTATTACATTATTTTAGTATTTTTAGTAAGTTTAGTATTTTTCTTTTGTATTTATGTTTTCGTACCTAGAATTTAACATTTTTTATATTTTATGTTAGATTTAAGAGCATATATTTTTTTAAATGCATATTTTTATTTTCATAGAGCCTATTTTCATTTTTATAGAGCATATTTTCAGCGCTTAAAGTAGTTTTTTAAGAACATATTTTTGGTTGCCCTAGTTATGTTTATTTAATTATCATTATTTAACATTATAATAAACTAACAGTTGTATTTTTATATATAACTGTTTCTCGACATTATTTAACTTGAAAGAAATGATAAGAAATACATTCTTAATTGTTACATACCTTATTATTTAGAAGGGGGGCGTTGAACGTATGAGCACGTAATAGCAGCTCTCAACCAAACAACGAATCGTAAACCAAACGCACGTGTGTGTTATCAATCATAACTTATCATTAATTGCGAACTGTTACATATGTGTGTGTTTTGATGTATTTACATAGTCCACGAACTGTACAATAATGGGCATTTACAATAAATAGTGATCATAGATAAAATAATTTAGCTATTAATTGAAAAAAGTAAAAACTAGAATATTGCTGTGTTAAAAATTACTAGGTTATTAATGTTGAAACTTTGATATCTTTATTTTTACTTTACTTTAAGCGATATCTCAGTTACTGCACTACAGAGAAAAATTAAACTTTCTGTGTCTTTAATCAACTAATTTATCTACTAATTAGTGAAAACTAAAACATTCTTTAGATACAAGGTTATTAATATTCAAAATTTGTTATCTTTGCACTTTCTGGACCTTTTGTTTAAAAAATTAACTAGTATGTCGGAAAAACCAGAACATTGTAGTGTTTTCATTTCAAAGTTATTCATGTTGAAACTTTGATAACTTTCTACTTGTTTTCATTTTTTAATCGATATCTCAGTTAATTAATTTCAGTTTCAGTTTAGTTAATTAATTTAACCAAACATTACTGAAAACCAGAGCATCCTATCTGAATTAGTACCAAATTTCTTCAGCTTTGGCATCTTTACATAATTTAATCGATATCTCAATTCACTAGATAGAAAATGATACGTAGATTAGATGCAATAGTTGCTATACTATTGCTTCAACTAGTTTGCAAATATTAATTACCTGCAACAACCAGCATTGTTCCAAAAAAGGCATCAACAGTACTCGCAAATCTTGCTTCGGTTTCGCACAAAAATCTCGACGTTAATCTGCACAGGCAAGTGGCCACACATTCGATACTTGCTCCAAGAATCATATGAACCTGCAAAAAACAGGTAAATTATTCTATATATCGTCTGATAGGCCACAAATAAAATTAGTCTAGAAGTAGTATTAAACTAATCTTATCCAACTATCAGTCTAATACTATTTCCACCTTAATTTTCACGTTGTTCTATTCTTAATATTCTAACATACTTGTAAATCTGCTTTGCAATCTTCGTCCGATCTTCCTCTGTGGTTCTCCGTTAGTTCCAATGACCAAAGTAGTTGTATGTATCTGAAGATGACTAGCCCGCCGAGGACTTGGGATACTATGAGTACAGTGGCAGTGGTTAGCGTCCTTGCTCCCACGGCCACTTCTTCCATGACGCTGTAAGGGCACGCTGACGCATTCTCCCACGTTTTTCCCCACCAAATTGTCAGCAGGAAGAGGTACAGCGCGTAAACCCATACACCATAATTATCAGCAACTAGGGAATTTTAAGAAAATGAATAAATAATCAATTAAGGTTTAAATATGATTAACCCTTTATCTTATATGAGCCGCTTATTTTGAAAATCGCGTAAGTCAATTTTCCAAAATAATAGTATATTACGTAACGAGTTGTAAGAAGCATATTACGTGTACGTAATTGCCTTACAACTCGAGTTATGTACTATACTTTATCTACGACCACACTAATTTGTTTCTGTTTAATAAGAAAAATATGTTTGATGTAACAAATTTATTTCTTATTAGGTACATTATTTAACATTATAATAAACAAACAGTTGTATTTTTATATATAACTGTTACTCGACATTATATAACTTTATAGAAATGAAAAGAAATAGATTCTTAATGGTTACATACCTTATTATTTAGTACTTATTTGGGTTAAACTCGAATATGAATGCCAATAGATATAGACAACCCAATGTACGCAATGTCAATTTCCGTTAGTTTGAATTGTGGCACGGGGGGTGCTGAACGTATGAGCACGTAGTAGCAGCTCGCAACCAATCAACGAATCGTAAACCAAACGCACGTGTGTGTTATCAATCATAACTTATTATTAATCGCGGACTGTTACATATGTGTGTTATGATGTATTTACATAGTCCACGAACTGTACAATAATGAGCATTTACAATAGTGGTCGAAGATAAAGTTTTTAACATATTTAAAGAAATTCGCAAGTGTTTGTTTAATTTTAAACTTGATAACTTGATCTAGAGTAGATCCCTAAAGACTACTCTATCTTAGTAAATCCCATTTGCCTTATAATTTAAGACATTTCTTTCGAATTTTATCTGAAGAGAGTAAATGTTTATAAAATGTAATGAACTCATTCTCGATGTCTCAATTAAAGCACTACATAGGAAAATTAAACTTTCTCAACCTTTAGTTAATAATTTAGCAACTAATTAGTGATTTAACTACAATTAGCTATTACTAATAAATTTCTATACTGTAACATTTAATGTCATGAACTAACGTGAAACCAGCTCAAATCCGACTTTAAACGTATTACTCTAGGCCTTTGTACTCGCTCTATAGATTTATTAAGCTTCCATAGATCGTCTCAATTTGGCCAAATATTTAGAATTTCTTACGCCTATTTAATATTAACAATTTAATAAAAAAATCAATTTACTATTGTCTATCTAGTCGCGTCTGTGTAGTCTTGTCTATCTGGTCTTGTCTATTTAGTTTTATCTGTTAAGTCTCCAGTTTCTTTATCTAGTCTTGTACGTCCAATTATGGATGTCCAGTCTTGTCTGCCCAGTTTTGTTCGCCCAGTTTTGATTCTGATTAACTAGTCTTGTCTGTCCAGTCTTGCCCGTCCAGTTTTTGTCAGTCCAATTTTGTCAGCCTAGTTTTGTCTGTTCAGTGTAATCTGTCCAATCTTGTTTCTCCAGTCTTTTCTACCCAGTCTAGTTTGTTCAGTCTTTGGTGACCAATCTTGACTGTCTAGTCTTGTCAGTCTAGTCTTGTCTGTCTAGTCTTGTCTGTCTAGTCTTGTCTGTCTAGTCTTGTCTGTCTAGTCTTGTCTGTCTAGTCTTGTCTGTCTAGTCTTGTCTGTCTAGTCTTGTCTGTCTAGTCTTGTCTGTCTAGTCTTGTTTGTCTAGTCTTGTCTGTCTAGTCTTGTCTGTCTAGTCTTGTCTGGCTAGTCTTGTCTGTCTAGTCTTGTCTGTCTAGTCTTGCCTGTCTAGTCTTGTCTGTCTATTCTTGTCTGTCTAGTCTTGTCTGTCTAGTTTTGTCTGTTTATTCTTCTCTGCTTCTTCTTGCCTCTCCCTCTCGTCTAAATCATGTATGTAGTTGTATTATTCTGTCCACTTCATTGCTCTTATATATTATTAATTCAAAGCAAGTGGCACATAATTCGGCCGTGGCGATAAATTCAGTTTTGTCTATCCAGTCTTGTCTATCCAGACTTGTCTGTCTAGTATTGTCCGCCAAGTCTTATTTTGCCAGTTTTGTCTGTTCTGTCTTGTCTGTCCAATCTTGACTGTTAAGTCTTGTGTGACCAGTCTTGTCTGTCCAGTCTTGCATGTCCAATTTTGCCTGTCCAGCTTTGTTTGTTCAGTCATGTCTGTACAATCTTGTCTGTCTAGACTTGTCTGGTCTGTCTAGTCTAGTCTCTCTAGTCTTGTTTGTCTTGTCTTGTCTGTCTACACTTGTCTGTCTAGTCTTATCTGTCTAGACTTGTCTGTCTTGTCTTGTCTGTCTGTCTTGTCTGTCTAGTCTTGTTTGTCTAGTCTTGTCTGTCTAGTCTTGTCTGTCTAGTCTTGTCTGTCTAGTCGTATCTGTCTAGTCTTGTTTGTCTAGTCTTGTCTGTCTTGTCGTGTCTATCTAGTCTTGTCTGTCTAGACCTGTTTGTCTAGTCTTGTCCGTATAGTCTTGTCTTGTCTGTCTGGCTAGTCTTGTCTATCCAGCCTTGTCTGTCCAATATTGTCTAGCCAGTCTTGTCTGTAAAGTCAAGTCTGTAATGCAATTGTCACCAGGGATCTAAAACTGACGCATCCGAATGTCCATTTAACAATGGAGAAGGCATTAGAAGTTATGGACGTGCTATTCCCAGTACACGAGCAACTGCCTTGGAACCTACCAGAAGTTAAAGAAATACCAGAATTCACAGCAGAAGAACTAAATAGGGCCAGCAAACGCCTAAAAAATGGTATAACGCCAGGTCTAGATAACCTCCCACCAGAAGCCATAAAATTGCATCAAATATGCAACCAGAAGTTGTCCTGAAAACTTTGAACAAAATTATGGCAGACGGCAAATTTCCAGAAAGTTGGAGAAAGGCAAATCTGGTTCTACTTAGAAAAGGGAATAAACCCACAGACCTACCTTCCTCATTCCGTCCAATATGTTTAGTTGATGTAACAGGGAAACTACTGGAACAGCTACTGCTCTCGAGACTAAAGGAAGAACTCAAAAAATGCTAAAATCTTTCAGATAGGCAGTATGGGTTTCTAGAGGGACGGTCTACCGTGGATGCTGTTTTGAGGTTCTTGAAGGCCAACAAAAAACTTTCAGCTGGCACACAGAGAACAAAGAAGATGTTCAAAATGCCTTCAATTCGGCAGCCTGGAGAGATATTATGACAGAGCTTCAAGAAAGAAAAATTTCCCCATACATTTTGCGCAGTAATAATAGAAACAGGCGGAGAATCCGCAGAATGCGCGGAAACCAGTGGTGAGTCGCATGGTTGCGTTATGGGCCCTTCGCTTTGGAACATCTTATATGACGGCGTACTGAGGCTAAGACTACCTTACGGCATAGAAATTGTTGGCTTCGCTAATGACTTAACCATTGTGGCAACCGAAAGGACAGAGGACGAGTTGATGGATAGGGCTAACATGCCCATCAAAATTGTAGGTAACTGGATGGAGGACAAAAGGCTCAAGCTGGCAGCGGAGAAAACAGAAGCTGTTCTCCTTACAGGCCATAGGAAGATAGGACCCATAAAATTTATAGTGAAAGGAGAGACAATAATCCCAAAAGAATCTGTAAAATATCTAGGGATAATTATTGACAGGCAACTATAATTCAAAGAGCACATTAAACAGCTTACGTCTAAAGCTGCTAAAATAACCAAGGCCTTAGTAAAATTAATGGCTGAAGTAGGCGGTTCAAAAAGCAGCAAAAGAAGAATGCTAGCTGCCGTAGTTCACTCTACCATTTTGTATGGCGCTCCGGTATGGGCTAACGCCATAGAAAAATCTAGCATAAGGAAAATGCTCTCTCCAGCGCAAAATAGCAATAAGAGTCTTCAGCGCGTATAGGACGATACCAAGAGATGCTGTACTTGTGATACCTGGTATCCCGCCAATAGAGTATACCATCGAAGAAACGACAGATCTATAAAGCTGACACCCCCACCTTTTCAAAATTCAAATTTGATAGCCCTAGAATTATGCGCTCTTTATGTGCTAATTATGTGCCGCAATCGCGATTTTTGTGCTCGAAGCCTTCAATGAAAGAATCAAACTTGACTAGTGGGGGTGCTAGCTTAAACCCACCCATCCGAAAAATTAGGATACCGATACCAAATAAGCACTACAATTATGTGCTATTTATGTGCTTTTCAAATACCCTGGAGCGAATTCGCTAACTCAACCCATTGTGCGAAAAACTCACCCTGAACGGAATGAGCCATAAGAAGCGAAATCTATAATAATCGATCAAACAATTTCTAACCAACGCCATATTGTTGCAATAATTATGTGTTCTGCAGATATAATATTCCCGATTTATGTGCTCGCACCCTTGTACGAAAAATTCACCCTGAACTCCATTAGCTTTAAGAGGTACAATCTTTTATAATCGAGAACATACATTTTAAAAGAAGCAAAATTATTCCAATAATTATGAGCTCTCCAGATATGTTATTTACGATTTTTGTTCTCATACCCTAAGTTCTGAGCCCTAAGAGATTAAATCTATAATAATGGCGCACAAAAATTTTAATCGACGCGATATTGTTACAATAATTATGTGTTCTCCAGATATATAATTGGCGATTTATGTGCTCGCACCCTTCTGCGAAAAAGTCACCCCGAACGGAATGAGCCATAAGAGGTGAAATCTATAGTAATCGAGCACACAAGTTTAACCAACGCGATATTGTTGCAATGATGTTCTCCAGATATGATATTCCCGAATTTTGTGCTAGCACCCTTGTACGAAAAATTCACCCCGTTCGGGGTCATAAGAGGTGAAATCTTTAATAATCGGGAATGGAAATTTTAACCGGTGCGAAATAGTTGCGATAATTATATGCTCTCCAGATATTCTATTTACGATTTTTGTGCTCAAACCTTTGTGCGAGAAACTCACCACGAATGGAATGAGCCATAACAGGGAAATCTATAATAATAGCGCACACAAGATTAAACCAACGTGATATTGTTGCAATGATTATGTGTTTTCCAGATATGGATATTCCCGAATTTTGTGCTAGCACCCTTGAACGAAAAAATCATCCCGAACTCTATTAGCCTTAAGAGGTAAAATCTTTAATAATCGAGAACAGAAATTTTAAATTACGCAAAATTATTTAAATAATTATGTGCTCTCCAGACATGCTATTTACGATTTTTGTGCTCAAACCATTGTGCGAAAAACTCACCCTGAACGGAATGAGCCATAAGAGGAATTAGCGGAATGAGCCATAAGAGGAAGAGGAATTCTATAATAATCGAGTACACAAGTTTTAACCAACACGATATTGTTGCAATGATTATGTGTTTTCCGGATATGATGTTCGCGTTTGTGCTCGCACCCTTGTACGAAAAATTCATCCCGAACGGTATGGGTCATAAGAGGTGAAATCTTTAATAATCGAGAACATAAATTTTAACCGGTGCGAAATAGTTGCAATAATTATGTGCTCTCTAGATATGCTATTCAAGATTTTTGTGCTCGCGCGCTTGTACGAAAAATTCACCCCGAACGGTGAGAGCCATATGAGGTGAAATCTTTTATAGTCGAGCACAGAAATTTAAACTGACACGATATTGTTGCAACTATTATATGCTCTATTATGCAACTATTATATGTACCAAAAATTCAGCCCGAAAGGTATGACTCATAAGAGGTGAAATCTTCAATAATCGAGAATAGAAATTTTAACCGGTGCGAAATAGTTACGATAATTATGTGCGCTCCAGATATTCTTTTTACAATTTTTATGCTCAAACCCCTGTGCGAAAAACTCACCCCTAACCGAATGAGCCATAATGGGTGAAATCTATAATAATAGAGCACACAAGTTTTAACCAACGCGATATTGTTGCAATGATTATGTGTTCTCCATATATGATAGCCGAGATTTTTGTGCTCGCACCCTTGTACGAAAAATTTACCCCGAACGTTATGATTCATAAGAGGTTAAGTCTTTAATAATCGAGAATAGAAATTTTAACCGGTGCAAAATAGTTGCAATAATTATGTGCTCTCTAGATATGCGATTTTTGTGCACGGGCCCTTGTACGAAAAATTCACCCCGAACGGTGAGTCATAGTAGGTGATATCTTTTATACTCGAGCACAGAAATTTAAACCGACACGATATTGTTGCAACTATTATATGCTCTCCAGGTATGATATTCTCGATTTTTGTCTTCGCACCCTTGTACGAGAAACTCACCCTGAACTGTAGTAGCCTTAAGAGGTAAAATCTTTTATAATCGAGAACATACATTTTAAATGACGCAAAATTATTTCAATAATTATGTGCTCTCCAGATATGTTATTTACGATTTTTGTTCTCATACCTTTGTACGAAAAATTCACCCCGAACTGCATGAGACCTAAGAGGAGAAATCTATAATAATGTCGCACAAAAATTTTAATCGACGCGATATTGTTGCAATAGTTATGTGCTCTCCAGATATATAACTCGCGATTTTTGTGCTCGCACCCTTGAATGAGAAACTCAGCCCGAAATATAAGAGCCATAAGAGGTGAACAGATATGATATTCGCGATTTTTGTGCTCAAACCCTTCTGAGAAAAAGTCACCCCGAACGGAATGAGCCATAGGAGGTGAAATCTATAATAATCGCGCACAAAAATTTTAATCGAAGTGATATTGTTGCAATAATTATGTGTTCTCCATATATGATATTCGCGATTTTTGTCTTCGCACCCTTGTACGAAAAACTGACCCTGAACCTTATTAGTCTTAAGAGGTGAAATCTTAAATAATCGAGAACATAAATTTTAAATGACGCAAAATTGTTTCAATAATTATATGCTCTCCAGATGTGCTATTTACGATTTTTGCGCTCAAACCCTTGTGCGAAAAACTCAGCCCGAACGGAATGAGCCATAAGAGGTGAAATCTATAACAAAAGAGCAAAGAAATTTTAACAGAATCACAATTATATATATATTAGTTTTTTTTTTGTGCTCGCACGTTTGTACGAAAATTGCACCCCGAACTGTATTAACCTTAAGAAGTGAAATAACGTGTCGGTTTAAATTTCTGTGCACCAGTACAAAAGATTTCACCTCTTATGTCTCTCACCGTTCGGGGTGAATTTTTCGTACAAGGGTGCGAGCACAAAAATCGCGAATATCATATCTGTAGAACACATAATCATTGCAACAATATACGGTTGGTTAAAACGTGTGTGATCAATTATTATAGATTTCACCTCCTATGGCTCATTCCGTTCGGGGTGACTTTTTCGCAGAAGGGGTTGAGCACAAAAATCGCGAATATCATATCTGTTCACCTCTTATGGCTCATATATTTCGGGCTGAATTTCTCATTCAAGTGTGCGAGCACAAAAATCGCGAGTTATATATCTGGAGAACACATAACTATTGCAACAATATCGCGTCGATTAAAATTTTTGTGCGGCATTATTATAGATTTCACCTCTTCGTAGAAAGGTATGAGAACAAAAATCGTAAATAACATATCTGGAGAGCACATAATTATTGAAACAATCTTGGGTCATTTGCGTCATGTTCTCGATTATAAAAGATTTTACCTCTTAAGGCTGCTACAGTTCAGGGTGAGTTTCTCGTACAAGGGTGCGAAGGGTGCGAAGAAAAAATCGTGAATATCATACCTGGAGAGCATATAATAGTTACAACAATATCGTGTCGCTTTAAATTTCTTTGCTAGAGTATAAAAGATTTCACCTCTTAAGGCTCTCACCGTTCCGGCTTAATTTTTCGCACAAGGGTTTGAGCACAAAAATCGTACATAGAATATCTGGAGAGCACATAAATATCGCAACTATTTCGCACCTGTTAAAATTTCTATTCTCGATTATTAAAGATTTCACCTCTTATGACTCGTACCGTTCGGGGTGAATTTTACGTACAAGAGTGCGACCACAAAAATCGCGAATATCATATCTGGAGGACACATAATCATTGCAACAATATGACGTTGGTTAAAACTTGTGTGCTCGATTATTATAGATTTCACCTCTTATGGATCATTCCGTTAGGGGTGACTTTTTCGCAGAAGGGTTTGAGCACAAAAATCGCTAATATCATATCTGGATAGGACATTATTATTTCGATTCCGTTAAAATTACTGTACTCTGTTATTATAGATTTCGCCTCTTATGGCTCATATATTTCGGAGTGAATTTCTCATACAAGGGTGCGACACAAAAATTGCAAATTATATATTTGGAGAACACATAATTATTGCAACAATATCGAGTCGATTAAAATTTTTGTGCGCCATTATATATCACCTCTTAGGGCTCATGCTATTCGGGGTGAATTTTTCGCACAAGGGTGCGAAAAAAAATTGCGATTATCATATATGGAGAGCATATAATAGTTGCAACAATATCGTGTCGGTTTAAATTTCTGTGCACGAGTATAAAAATTTCACCTCTTATGGCTCTCGCGGTTCGGGGATAATTTTTCATACAAGGGTGCGAGCACAAAAATCGCGAATATTATACCTGAAAAACACATAATCATTGCAACAATATCGCGTTGGTTAAAACTTGTGTGCTCCATTATTATAGATTTCACCTCTTATGGCTCATTCCGTTCAGCGTGAGTTTTTCGCACAAGGGTTTGAGCACAAAAATCGTAAATAGCATATCTGGAGAGCACATAATTATTGAAATAATTTTGCGTTATTTAAAATTCCTGTTCTCGATTATTAAAGATTTTACCTCTTAAGGTTAATAGAGTTCGGGGTGAATTTTTCGTACAAGGGTGCAAGAACAATAATCGCGAATATGATATCTGGAGAACACATAATTATTGCAACAATATCACGTTGGTTAAAACTTGTGCGATTATTATAGATTTTACCTCTTATGGCTCATTCCGTTCGGGGTGTTTTTCGCACAAGGGCTTGAGTACAAAGACGTAAATAGCATAACTGGAGAGCACATAATTATTAAACAATTTTGAGTTATATAAAATTTGCATTCTCGTTTATTAAAAATTTCACCTCCTATGGCTCATATATTTCGGGGTGAATTTCTCATACAAGGGTGCGAGCACAAAAATCGCGAATTATATATCCGGAGAACACATAATTATTGCAACAATATCGCGTCGATTAAAATTTTTGTGCGTTATTATTATAGATTTCACCTATTAAGGCTCAGGCAGTTCGGGGTGATTTTTTCGTACAAAGGTATGAGAACAAATATCGTAAATAACATATCTGGAGAGCACATAATTATTGAAACAATCTTGGGTCATTTGCGTCATGTTCTCGATTATAAAAGATTTTACCTCTTAAGGCTGCTACAGTTCAGGGTGAGTTTCTCGTACAAGGGTGCGAAGGGTGCGAAGAAAAAATCGTGAATATCATACCTGGAGAGCATATAATAGTTACAACAATATCGTGTCGCTTTAAATTTCTTTGCTAGAGTATAAAAGATTTCACCTCTTAAGGCTCTCACCGTTCCGGCTTAATTTTTCGCACAAGGGTTTGAGCACAAAAATCGTACATAGAATATCTGGAGAGCACATAAATATCGCAACTATTTCGCACCTGTTAAAATTTCTATTCTCGATTATTAAAGATTTCACCTCTTATGACTCGTACCGTTCGGGGTGAATTTTACGTACAAGAGTGCGACCACAAAAATCGCGAATATCATATCTGGAGGACACATAATCATTGCAACAATATGACGTTGGTTAAAACTTGTGTGCTCGATTATTATAGATTTCACCTCTTATGGATCATTCCGTTAGGGGTGACTTTTTCGCAGAAGGGTTTGAGCACAAAAATCGCTAATATCATATCTGGATAGGACATTATTATTTCGATTCCGTTAAAATTACTGTACTCTGTTATTATAGATTTCGCCTCTTATGGCTCATATATTTCGGAGTGAATTTCTCATACAAGGGTGCGACACAAAAATTGCAAATTATATATTTGGAGAACACATAATTATTGCAACAATATCGAGTCGATTAAAATTTTTGTGCGCCATTATATATCACCTCTTAGGGCTCATGCTATTCGGGGTGAATTTTTCGCACAAGGGTGCGAAAAAAAATTGCGATTATCATATATGGAGAGCATATAATAGTTGCAACAATATCGTGTCGGTTTAAATTTCTGTGCACGAGTATAAAAATTTCACCTCTTATGGCTCTCGCGGTTCGGGGATAATTTTTCATACAAGGGTGCGAGCACAAAAATCGCGAATATTATACCTGAAAAACACATAATCATTGCAACAATATCGCGTTGGTTAAAACTTGTGTGCTCCATTATTATAGATTTCACCTCTTATGGCTCATTCCGTTCAGCGTGAGTTTTTCGCACAAGGGTTTGAGCACAAAAATCGTAAATAGCATATCTGGAGAGCACATAATTATTGAAATAATTTTGCGTTATTTAAAATTCCTGTTCTCGATTATTAAAGATTTTACCTCTTAAGGTTAATAGAGTTCGGGGTGAATTTTTCGTACAAGGGTGCAAGAACAATAATCGCGAATATGATATCTGGAGAACACATAATTATTGCAACAATATCACGTTGGTTAAAACTTGTGCGATTATTATAGATTTTACCTCTTATGGCTCATTCCGTTCGGGGTGTTTTTCGCACAAGGGCTTGAGTACAAAGACGTAAATAGCATAACTGGAGAGCACATAATTATTAAACAATTTTGAGTTATATAAAATTTGCATTCTCGTTTATTAAAAATTTCACCTCCTATGGCTCATATATTTCGGGGTGAATTTCTCATACAAGGGTGCGAGCACAAAAATCGCGAATTATATATCCGGAGAACACATAATTATTGCAACAATATCGCGTCGATTAAAATTTTTGTGCGTTATTATTATAGATTTCACCTATTAAGGCTCAGGCAGTTCGGGGTGATTTTTTCGTACAAAGGTATGAGAACAAATATCGTAAATAACATATCTGGAGAGCACATAATTATTGAAACAATTTTGGGTCATTTAAAATGTATGTTCTCGATTATAAAAGATTTTACCACTTAAGGCAAATACAGTTCAGGGTGAGTTTTCCGTACAAGGGTGCGAAGACAAAAATCGCGAATATCATATCTGGAGAGCATATAATAGTTACAACAATATCGTTTCGGTTTAAATTTCTGTGCACGAGTATGAAAGATTTCACCTCTTATGGCTCTCACCGTTCGGGGTGAATTTCTCGTAGAAAGGTGCGAGCACAAAAATCGCGAATATCATATCTGGAAAACACATAATCATTGCAACAATATCGCGTTGGATAAAACTTATGTGCTCGATTATTATAGATTTCACCTTATATGGCTCATTGCGTTCGGGGTGAGTTTTTCGCACAAGGGTTTGAGTAGAAAAATTGTAAATAGCATATCTGGAGAGCACATAATTATTGAAATAATTTTGCGTTATTTAAAATTTCTGTTCTCGATTATTAAATATTTTACCTCTTAAGGCTATTATAGTTCCGGTTGAATTTTTCGTACAAGGGTGCGAGCACAAAAATCGGGAATATCATATCTGGAGAACACATAATTATGGCAACAATATCGCTTTGGTTAAAACTTGTTTGATCGATTATTCTAGATTTCGCCTCTTATGGCTCATTCCGTTCGGGGTGAGTTTGTCGCACAAGGGGTTGAGTTAGCTAATTCGCTCCAGGGTAATTGAAAAGCACATAAATAGCACATAATTGTAGTGCTTATTTGGTATCGGTATCCCAATTTTTCGGATGGGTGGGTGCTAGCTTAACAGTCAAGCTAGTAAAGTTTGATCCGTTCATTGAAGGCTTCGAGCACAAAAATCGCGATTTCGGTACATAATTAGCACATAAAGAGCACATAATTCTGGTGTTATCAAATTTGAATTTTGAAGAGGTGGGGGTGGCCAGCTTTATAGACCTAGGAACGACCTAATAGTGACAAACAAGAAGGAAAGAAGAAAAAACGCTTGGGCACAAACGTTTGAAAAATGGCAACGAATGTGGAGCAATGCTAATTTCTGGCCGTGGACCAGGCTTCTTATCCCACAGATAGAACCATGGGCTACAAGACAACACGGGGAGGTTAGCTATTATATAACCCAGGCACTCACCGGCCATGGTTTTTTTTTAAATACACATGCCACATCGGTAGCACAGCAGACAATCTGTGCATATACTGTGGCTGCACAGATAGTGTCCAGCACACTATTTTTGAGTGCGATCGATGGGCCCCAGAAAAAGATATATGGATAAACCAGACACGATCCGAACTAAAAGTGACAACATTTGTGAACATAATGCTTGGAACGCCTACCGACTGGGCGTACTCCGAGGAGATGTTACAAAACATAATTAGCGGTAAAGAGAAGGACGAAAGAACGAAACAAGACGTAGATAGAAATAAATTCTGAACCCCTAAACACTGATGTGAATGGGGGATGTAGGAATGGACCAGTACTTTAAAGCATATACAGCGACATCTTGAGGAAATGTTAATAGCGGTACCAAGATGCTCGTGTTTCGGGGGGGGGCTCTTGACAAGTTAACGTCTATCGTGTGCTACGCAGCCCTGACCCCCCATCCCAGTAAAAAGGCTTGTCTGTCTAGTCTTGTCTGCCTAGTCCTTTCTGCCTAGTCTTGTCTGTCTAGTCTAGTCTGTCTAGTCTTGTCTGTCTAGTCTTGTCTGTGTAGTCATGTCTGTCTTATCTCGGTCTGTCTCGGTCTGTCTCGGTCTGCCTCGTCTGTCTCGCCTGTCTCGTCTATCTTGTCTTGTCTGTCTACACTTGTCTGTCTAGTCTTGTCGGTCTAGACTTGTCTGTCTACTCTTGTCTGTCTAGTCTTGTCTGTTTGTTCTTCTCTGTTTCTTCTTGCCTCTCCCTCTCGTCTTAATCTTGTCTGTAGTTGTATTATTCTGTCCACTTCATTGCTCTTACCTATTATTAATTCAAAGCAAGTGGCACATAATTCGGCAGTGGCGATAAATTCCAATAAGATTTGTTTGACCAATCCATCATTGCAGACAAGTTTGACCAATTTTCGCGCTAGATTTGCCAAAATCGCTGTGAGTATCATGAACAGCGTCGAGACGATTAACGGATTCATTCCGAAAATATTCTTTTTCTTGCTAAAACAATAAATTCGAATTAATGTAAATAGTCAGTGGCCGATTATATATACACCATAGGCGAAGTACCTACGGCTACAAAAATATTTAATACTACCCCCCGCCAAGGACAATACTTTATCAACTTCTGAAAATAACCGGGGGACCTTGAATTTGTTCGATAATGCCTTAACTATACCATCTTAGAATTGTAACATTTTTGTAATTTGAAAGTGTATATTTCTACCTCATTGTCGTGCAGTACACCTCGGATTGTCAAAATTTTAAAATTGTTGTTTGTTTAATAAACAAACAAATGTTGTTTGTTATCCTACCTTTGTGAATTAAATCATGTGAACTTGATTTGTGTGGAAATAAAATGGGTGTGGAATGACTAGTGATCTATGCAAGAATGATTTATCATGTATAAGGAATTATTAAAAACATAGCAATTATATATAAACTAAATGTTATTACGAGTAAAAGTTTCACTTTGTGGCGAAGCCACAAACATTCAAGTTTATGACTTGAAAAAATTATGCTCTCGAGCAAACTATAAATCACAGTTTATGTCTTTTTTTCTTAAGTTATTAGATCTAAACTACTTTTCTTCCATAAAGACAAGTTAGTACTTCTCTAGTCTTTTAAACTACTATCAGAAACTTGAAAATACTATATTCTATCTAGTCTTATCTAATATCTAAATTATCATGTTCTATCTAAATTACCATCTGCATCTTCGTTACTATATCTTGATTATCTAATTTATTTGGTAATCCTCAATTTAGTTATCTAGACTAGATGAAGTCTGAATTGATTTAAGGAAGTAAATATAGAAATGAAAATGAAATAATTTAAATAAAACTCCCAGCTTCTAAATCCCGTTTAGATTCTAAATTGAGACTAAACGAATCAACTTAATAAACAATTAATACAAACCTACCTGAACCCAACAACCCCGGTTTTCTTGAAATACCTATAAGCCACCTTCAACATCTTCGACATTTTGCCTGACTATTAAACAAATCCCATGAAAGCTAACTCCAGGACTAATTTCGAATTATGCGACTGCTCTTGACGCATCCACAAGCCCCCAAACACTAAGGTTTCTTCAACTGGCTTGGAGATAAACTATAAATATTCACATCCTGGCGGGACTTTAGCCTATTTATAGAGGCGCCCAATTGGTCCAAAACGTGCGTACAACAAAAAATATGTCTACTAAATATTTATACACACACATGTTATACATTTTTTTTTTAAATACTAAAAGAAATTTCAGCATGGTAATTTGGAGAAACTGTTTCTCTTTCTTGGCAAATGTTAATAAGAGTTATTTACATTAAAACTTTGCTAGTAAAACGAATTCAAGATCAAATAAGAATTAGTAATATAAAAATATAGTTACGATTTGTTTTCTTTTACTACATAGATATTATTAGACAGGGAAGACTAAACAAATAAAATTGGACAAACAAGACTAGACTGACAGGACAGGACTAGTCCGACGACAATACTAGACAGACGAAACTAGAGGGAAAATATTGAACAGACAAGACTAGACATACTATACATACCAGACAAATAAGATTAGACAGACAAGACTCGGCAAAAAGACTAGATAGACAAGACGTGACAGATAAGACATTTTTATCACTTTGACTTTTCGTATGCGCCAACCCGGTATCGCCTATTTTGCATTCATTCAGGGTGGGCAGCCCGGACTGATAGTGAAAACCGCCCTAGTTGCCGCCTCCCTGACCAGGATTCGAAGCCGGGTCTCCCGCATTGAGAGGTGGGTATGTTGTCAACTACACTACCGAGGAAGATGAACAGATAAGACTAGACAGACAAGACTGTAGAGATAGAACTTAACAGAGAGGACTAGACAGACAAGACTAGACAGACAAGACTAGACAGTCAAGACTAGACAGACAAGACTAGACAGAAAAGACTAGACAGACAAGACTAGACAGACAAGACTAGACAGACAAGACTAGACAGACAAGACTAGACAGACAAGACTAGACAGACAAGACTAGGCAGACAAGACTAGACAGACAAGACTAGACAGACAAGACTAGACAGACAAGACTAGACAGACAAGACTAGACAGACAAGACTAGACAGACAAGACTAGACAGACAAGACTAGACAGACAAGACTAGACAGACAAGACTAGACAGACAAGACTAGACAGACAAGACTAGACAGACAAGACTAGACAGACAAGACTAGACAGACAAGACTAGACAGACAAGACTAGACAGACAAGACTAGACAGACAAGACTAGACAGACAAGACTAGACAGACAAGACTAGACAGACAAGACTAGACAGACAAGACTAGACAGACAAGACTAGACAGACAAGACTAGACAGACAAGACTAGACAGACAAGACTAGACAGACAAGACTAGACAGACAAGACTAGACAGACAAGACTAGACAGACAAGACTAGACAGACAAGACTAGACAGACAAGACTAGACAGACAAGACTAGACAGACAAGACTAGACAGACAAGACTAGACAGACAAGACTAGACAGACAAGACTAGACAGACAAGACTAGACAGACAAGACTAGACAGACAAGACTAGACAGACAAGACTAGACAGACAAGACTAGACAGACAAGACTAGACAGACAAGACTAGACAGACAAGACTAGACAGACAAGACTAGACAGACAAGACTAGACAGACAAGACTAGACAGACAAGACTAGACAGACAAGACTAGACAGACAAGACTAGACAGACAAGACTAGACAGACAAGACTAGACAGACAAGACTAGACAGACAAGACTAGACAGACAAGACTAGACAGACAAGACTAGACAGACAAGACTAGACAGACAAGACTAGACAGACAAGACTAGACAGACAAGACTAGACAGACAAGACTAGACAGACAAGACTAGACAGACAAGACTAGACAGACAAGACTAGACAGACAAGACTAGACAGACAAGACTAGACAGACAAGACTAGACAGACAAGACTAGACAGACAAGACTAGACAGACAAGACTAGACAGACAAGACTAGACAGACAAGACTAGACAGACAAGACTAGACAGACAAGACTAGACAGACAAGACTAGACAGACAAGACTAGACAGACAAGACTAGACAGACAAGACTAGACAGACAAGACTAGACAGACAAGACTAGGCAGACAAGACTAGACAGACAATACTAGACAGACAAGACTAGACAGACAAGACTAGACAGACAAGACTAGACAGACAAGACTAGACAGACAAGACTAGACAGACAAGACTAGACAGACAAGACTAGACAGACAAGACTAGACAGACAAGACTAGACAGACAAGACTAGACAGACAAGACTAGACAGACAAGACTAGACAGACAAGACTAGACAGACAAGACTAGACAGACAAGACTAGACAGACAAGACTAGACAGACAAGACTAGACAGACAAGACTAGACAGACAAAACTAGACAGACAAGACTAGACAGACAAGACTAGACAGACAAGACTAGACAGACAAGACTAGACAGACAAGACTAGACAGACAAGACTAGACAGACAAGACTAGACAGACAAGACTAGACAGACAAGACTAGACAGACAAGACTAGACAGACAAGACTAGACAGACAAGACTAGACAGACAAGACTAGACAGACAAGACTAGACAGACAAGACTAGACAGACAAGACTAGACAGACAAGACTAGACAGACAAGACTAGACAGACAAGACTAGACAGACAAGACTAGACATTTGGAATATTGTCTGGACCAGGTGCTTTCCCTGACAGTAATCGTTTTCTGGCCTCAAAGATCTCCTCTACGCTGAAAGGTGTTACGAGATTTTCAGTGGTTTGCCATTTTTCTGCCGGTCTTCGTTCGTGAACTGGAAATAGTGTGGTAACTATTTCTCTCATCCGTTGTGGGCACGATATGCCAGGTATCAGTTGTCTACCCATTAGTTTTTTCGTAGCAATTCGATATGGGAGGCCCCATGGGTCTTCATTTATGGATTGGCAAAGTTCGAGCCAGCATTTCTGTTTGCTATTTTTGATAGCCATGCGCAATTCCTTTGCGAATATTCCAAATGAGATCATCACAGAAGTGGTGGAAATGTGGCCAGAGTTGTTGCTGGAAACTTACAATGCGTGTCTTCGAAAGGGAATTTTCGCTACGCAATGGAAAAGACAAAAACTCGTCTTACTGAGAAAAGGGGACAAACCATTAGAAGAACCATCGTCATACCGACCGATATGCCTCCTGGACAACATAGGGAAACTTTTTGAAAGACTAATACTTAGGAGTCTTGAGACATATATCGAAAACAACGGAGAACTGTCCCAATGGCAGTATGGTTTTCGAAAAGGTCGATCAACCGTGGACGCTATTGCTGAAGTAATTAGAGCAGCAGAAAAGGTCAAAAATGGAACACGGCAATCGAAAGGTTATTGTGCATTAGTGACCCTTGACGTTAAAAACGCCATTAATTCAGCAAGGTGGGATGTAATCATGAAGGCATTAGCATCAAGGCAGACACCAGAATACTTGAGAAAGATGATAAGCAGCTACTTGAGCGACCGACGGTTGATATACCACACGGACGAAGGTGAAGTTGAGTATGAGGTAACGGCGGGTGTCCCACAAGGATCGGTATTGGCACCATTCTTGTGGAACATTATGTACGATGGCTTGCTAAACCTAGACTTGCCTAGAACAGCGCAAATAGTTGGGTTCGCAGATGACGCCGCGGTGGTAGTGACTGCAAAGGAAATAAGTACACTAGAACTAGCAACTAACGAAACCCTTCGGCGGGCAAATAATTGGTTAAAAGAGCAGGGTCTAACAATGGCAGTTCATAAAACAGAAGCGATACTTATCACGGATAAGAGACTATTCACCCCACCGAAACTCGTTCTGGAAGGGCAAAATATCCCTTTATCGAAATCATTGAGGTACCTTGGCGTCCAACTCGATAGCGGTCTGAGATACACAGACCATATAGCCAAAACATCGAAAAAGGCAGCGTCTACAGTGACAGCTTTGGTAAGGTTGATGCCGAACATTGGAGGACCGAGGGAATTAAAACGGAAACTTCTCAACAATGTGGTACACTCAAAAATTCTCTACGCGGCGGAAATATGGGCGGGCGTAACGAAAAAGATTGGAGCGAGAAAACTACTTACAGGAGTACAAAGAAGAAGTGCTCTAAGAGTAATTTCTGCCTACAGAACGGTTTCGGAGGCCGCGGCGCTGGTACTTGCAAGCACACCCCCAATAGACTTACTGATTCGCGAGAAACAAGAAGTCTACGAAGACCTGCAACAACACAGGGCGAAAAAAGAAGTAAAACACGAAAGAGCAGCCGCTAAGGAGAGAGCACGTAAGAGACTCATGGACCGATGGCAGACAAGATGGGATAACGACACTAGTGGCAGGTGGACATACAGACTTATCCCTAACGTAACAGCATGGTATGAAAGGTCACACGGATATATGAGTTACCATCTTACACAAGCACTCACTGGTCATGGATGCTTCAACGCATACCTAGAACGGTTTAAAAAAAGAGACACGGCGGAGTGTTTTTATTGCGGTCATATCCCAGACGACGCACAACACACTATCTTCATGTGTACAGAATCAGAGAACGAAAGAACTCGACTCGCGGAGACACTAGGCGGTACAAAACTAGAAGAACAGAACATCATGGAAGTTATGTTAGAGAGTGAGCATAACTGGGATGCAGTACAAGCTTACATAACCGAAATCATGTTGGGAAAAGAACAAATGGAGAGAGAATGGAAGGCGATTATAATATCACACGAAACACAAAGAAGCTAACATGGACGACTAGATATCTGACGAAAAGACCGAAAAATGGTTTATCACACGACTGCATAACTAATACGACAGAAGACGAAAGACGATATCGAAACGAGTAAGGGACAATAAAAATAACAGTAAGGAAACAATTGGTACAAACACCACCACCCACCTGAAGTAATGCTCACGCAGTTCCGGGTGGAGTGTAGTGTAGAGACAGAGGAGGGGGTTTAGTGGGTATGCTGGTCACGAAGAACTCGATCAGAGAGCCCCACACTACACGGGTTTGAATATCCGGTGTGCAACAATGCATTCCCCCTCCTCTCTGAAAAAAAAAAAAAAAAAAAAAAAAAAAAAAAAAAAAAAAGACAAGACTAGACAGACAAGACTAGACAGACAAGACTAGACAGACAAGACTAGACAGACAAGACTAGACAGACAAGACTAGACAGACAAGACTAGACAGACAAGACTAGACAGACAAGACTAGACAGACAAGACTAGACAGACAAGACTAGACAGACAAGACTAGACAGACAAGACTAGACAGACAAGACTAGACAGACAAGACTAGACAGACAAGACTAGACAGACAAGACTAGACAGACAAGACTAGACAGACAAGACTAGACAGACAAGACTAGACAGACAAGACTAGACAGACAAGACTAGACAGACAAGACTAGACAGACAAGACTAGACAGACAAGACTAGACAGACAAGACTAGACAGACAAGACTAGACAGACAAGACTAGACAGACAAGACTAGACAGACAAGACTAGACAGACAAGACTAGACAGACAAGACTAGACAGACAAGACTAGACAGACAAGACTAGACAGACAAGACTAGACAGACAAGACTAGACAGACAAGACTAGACAGACAAGACTAGACAGACAAGACTAGACAGACAAGACTAGACAGACAAGACTAGACAGACAAGACTAGACAGACAAGACTAGACAGACAAGACTAGACAGACAAGACTAGACAGACAAGACTAGACAGACAAGACTAGACAGACAAGACTAGACAGACAAGACTAGACAGACAAGACTAGACAGACAAGACTAGACAGACAAGACTAGACAGACAAGACTAGACAGACAAGACTAGACAGACAAGACTAGACAGACAAGACTAGACAGACAAGACTAGAAGACAGACAAGACTAGACAGACAAGACTAGACAGACAAGACTAGACAGACAAGACTAGACAGACAAGACTAGACAGACAAGACTAGACAGACAAGACTAGACAGACAAGACTAGACAGACAAGACTAGACAGACAAGACTAGACAGACAAGACTAGACAGACAAGACTAGACAGACAAGACTAGACAGACAAGACTAGACAGACAAGACTAGACAGACAAGACTAGACAGACAAGACTAGACAGACAAGACTAGACAGACAAGACTAGACAGACAAGACTAGACAGACAAGACTAGACAGACAAGACTAGACAGACAAGACTAGACAGACAAGACTAGACAGACAAGACTAGACAGACAAGACTAGACAGACAAGACTAGACAGACAAGACTAGACAGACAAGACTAGACAGACAAGACTAGACAGACAAGACTAGACAGACAAGACTAGACAGACAAGACTAGACAGACAAGACTAGACAGACAAGACTAGACAGACAAGACTAGACAGACAAGACTAGACAGACAAGACTAGACAGACAAGACTAGACAGACAAGACTAGACAGACAAGACTAGACAGACAAGACTAGACAGACAAGACTAGACAGACAAGACTAGACAGACAAGACTAGACAGACAAGACTAGACAGACAAGACTAGACAGACAAGACTAGACAGACAAGACTAGACAGACAAGACTAGACAGACAAGACTAGACAGACAAGACTAGACAGACAAGACTAGACAGACAAGACTAGACAGACAAGACTAGACAGACAAGACTAGACAGACAAGACTAGACAGACAAGACTAGACAGACAAGACTAGACAGACAAGACTAGACAGACAAGACTAGACAGACAAGACTAGACAGACAAGACTAGACAGACAAGACTAGACAGACAAGACTAGACAGACAAGACTAGACAGACAAGACTAGACAGACAAGACTAGACAGACAAGACTAGACAGACAAGACTAGACAGACAAGACTAGACAGACAAGACTAGACAGACAAGACTAGACAGACAAGACTAGACAGACAAGACTAGACAGACAAGACTAGACAGACAAGACTAGACAGACAAGACTAGACAGACAAGACTAGACAGACAAGACTAGACAGACTAGACAGACAAGACTAGACAGACAAGACTAGACAGACAAGACAAGACAGACAAGACTAGACAGACAAGACTAGACAGACAAGACTAGACAGACAAGACTAGACAGACAAGACTAGACAGACAAGACTAGACAGACAAGACTAGACAGACAAGACTAGACAGACAAGACTAGACAGACAAGACTAGACAGACAAGACTAGACAGACAAGACTAGACAGACAAGACTAGACAGACAAGACTAGACAGACAAGACTAGACAGACAAGACTAGACAGACAAGACTAGACAGACAAGACTAGACAGACAAGACTAGACAGACAAGACTAGACAGACAAGACTAGACAGACAAGACTAGACAGACAAGACTAGACAGACAAGACTAGACAGACAAGACTAGACAAACAAGACTAGACAGACAAGACTAGACAGACAAGACTAGACAGACAAGACTAGACAGACAAGACTAGACAGACAAGACTAGACAGACAAGACTAGACAGACAAGACTAGACAGACAAGACTAGACAGCCTATTTGTATTTTTCTTCACGTGCAGACTAGCGCATGAAGGCCAGCATTCCGTCCAAAAGGACACTATACTGGTTGTAACGCTATCAGTTTTACTTTTCTATTTTTATGATCCAGTCTAGATAATTGTTTGACGTGTTTATTAAAGACAAGCCACCACTCTCTCGATTTTGGTACTGTTAATATATCATCTTCATCCTTAGGCCAGGTAAGTTCATGCATCCGCATATTTGTCTCCAAAGATCGTCTCCATATTTCGGTATCTGGGCAATAAAATAGCACGTGTGCCGCAGTGTCATTTTGGCCACACTCACAGAGTGGACTTTCTCTATTACCAAATCTGTGAAGGCATGCTTTGAAATTACCATGGCCTGTAATGAACTGGATTGCGTGGTGGGACAGACTGATGTTAAAACCCCTCCAGGTCTTAATGGGCGGTATAAACAGCTTGGTGCACAAGCCTGTTGTAGCCACATCCCATCTGTCCTGCTAGAGCTTCTCGAAATGCCCTTTGTAGCACGATCTTAAAGCCTGTTAGGGCAATTTTCTAAAGAAAATTGGTCTGATCTTCCTTGTCTGCTGCTTCTTTGGCAAGCATGTGTGCTCGCTCATTGCCTTCGAAACCAGCGTGGGCATTAACCCAATGCTAACGGATCTTGTTCTTCCTTGAAACTCCGGCAGCTGTCTTCCACGTCTCCAACAATAATTCAGTGGATGCATTTAAGTTTTTCAGAGCATCCAGAATAGATCGACAGTTACAGATGATTGAACAGGGTCTGCTGCTGTTATTTTCCACATAACGCAAGGCTTGCAGTATGGCCAAAAGCTTAAAAAATTGAGCAATACTTTTCTAATTTAATAAGCTTATGGTACACTTCCTCTTCTTGAAAGTAGACGACGAATGCAGCCCCCGTACCTCGAACTCGAACCGTCCGTGTACACCCGGAGTTAAAATATATTACTCACAAGTACAACAAGAAGAAGATGCGCTGATAATCTCCACAGCGAATCGTCGAAACAAATGTTAAAAACGGCTAATAAATATTAATACTAATAAAATAATTGAATTGACAAATTAATAATTTCAATTAAAAAGTTAATCAATAATAAATAATAATAAAAGAGACATTTTTAAATTTTAAAAATTGAAAAAAAAAACGTCCCCACGGGGAATCGAACCTGCGATCCTCGTACTATGAACCCGAGCTCTTACCGCTGCGCTGACCGGCCATTGAAATTTATGCTAACATAGCGGGCTTATGAGTTGTCGTTGCTTGAGTTGTCGTTGAGTTTTTTAACGCTTGGCCATCTGGCCCTTCCGCTTGCGTCACTTTCATTTATAGTCAAGCCCTACATATACTGTAAATTTGGCCCAAATCGGTGATGACGAATTGACAGGGCCCCCTTGTCAGTGCCAAATAGTATGTAACCAGCGACAATGTTATTGTGAAGCGGGAATTAGTTCTTGGATATTTACAGTCAGTTCGAGCTCGCTCAGTGCATCTGGTAAGCCCATTATATCTCTAATAAGCGTATCGTCTGCGATATGGCGAGAGTTATGGAGGGCCAGCTGCCTGAGACGGATGTCGGCTGGAACGAGACCCGTAATGACACAGGCTGCCTCAGAGAAGACTGTGCGATACGCTCTTGCAGCACGGATGGTGCTGAGGTGCTGTGCGCTGAAAAGGCCTCTTTAGGCCTCCCACCACGCAGGGTTGGAGCAGGAAGCCCCTCATATTGGAGCAGCGTACAATAGTGCCAGTTCTATAGCTCCGCAATATCATCAGATCAATCTGCTGTGATCTCCCCAGACCCCACTCCTTTGTCGCAGCGATACCCAGCTTTATGCTGAACCGTTTTATCCCACCACAAGCCTGCTTCATGTGCTCTCTGAAGTTTAGGAATCTGTCAATTATGACACCTAAGTACCGTAGGTGTTGTTGGCACCTTTTTTTTGTTTTCCCGAGAGCAAATACGGGAGGGACTCTTTTGCTTCGAAGATCTGACGAAAAAAAGGGCCTCGGTCTTTTGGGCATTAAAATTAAGTCTGGTTTCTCCTTTAAGTTTTCTCCTTTAAGCCCGCGATGGTTTTGCTTTTGCAGAGTAGAAACGTATCATCCGCATAAGAAACAATTTCGCAATCTTCAGACAGATCTCTTTCGAAAATGGTGCCATATAATATATTCCAGAAACATGGACCTGACTTTAAACCCTGTGGACAACCTTTGCCGATGCTCTTTTCTATGTTTAACACTTATGTCAATACCCAGTCGTTACAACGTTCTTCAATACCCGGGTACCCGCATGGGTTTTTCATTCAATAAAATAATTTTAATACCCGGAGACTTTCACATTACAACTCGGGATTACCCATAGAATATTCCACTACCCGAAAAACCCTATTTCTATATAAAAAAACCGGCGGGTGGGCAAAGTATGGAATCAAAATATGGTGGATATGCGACGTCGAAAATTCATATCCATTAAAAGGTCAAATTTACACTGGCAAAATAACAACTGGCCGTGAAATAAATCAATGTGAAAGAGTAGTAAAGGATTTAGCTGCAAAATATAAAGGATCCGGAAGAAATATTACAATGGATATTTTTTTTACTACTTTACCATTAGCGAAGCATTTGACAATAAATTCAACCTAACAATTCCAAGCTTCCAAGGAAAACCAATAGATCCTACTAGCAGGGCAACAACATCAAGTGAGTCAGGCGGGTCTACTGAACAGACAGATTTTGCTTACTGAACAGACAAAATTGTTGTAGGATCATGTCATATTTGTTACCAGGGTGTTATATTATGCTATAAAAAAACGAAGAAAAACGCGAAAATCGTGTAAAGAATGTAACATCTAACAAAGAATTTAACCTAACCAGTTTGCGATGAACAATAAAAAGCAATTGTAAATTGTGACGCACGTTTCCAATAATAAATTGAATATAAAAATATTTTATGTATAATTTATAATGAGTTTTGTAATAAAATTAATTAAAACTTAAATAAATCCGTTTATTTATATATTAAGTAATATTTTTTATCCCTAGAAATAAGTTTAATTATTTATTTATATATGGGTACCCGGGTACCCCG
Organism: Phosphuga atrata; assembly: GCA_944588485.1. Lineage (NCBI taxonomy): Eukaryota > Metazoa > Arthropoda > Insecta > Coleoptera > Silphidae > Phosphuga > Phosphuga atrata. Next base: position 74,976,160 of record OX155893.1, on the reverse strand, counting down.
GGAATTGAACAACGGGGTATTTGACTTTAAGTCCAAAAAGTTAATATATTTTTTGGCACATTTTATTATTAATGTATATGAATCGATATCAACAGACTCAAATAACGAGGATCTGAAAGGATTTGATAATTTTTCGTTAAATACAAAAGATATGTAAGTAAGAACATGCAAAAGGGTACCCGTGTACCCGGGTATTGACATAAGTGATAAACAAGGTTCGCTGATTACTGCTCTGCGATCTACACAATAAGACTAACTTGATTAGATTCTCAGGACAATCTTTTTCAATCAGCCTGCAGATCATAAGCGGCCACCAGGCGTAGTCAAATGCCCCACTTATATCTAAGTTTATGACTGAACAATAAAGCTTCGATCTTAATGTCTTCTTGATAAACCTAACCGACTTTGAAATGGCCTGAACAGTGCCTGTGCCTGTGCCCCTTCTAAAGCCAAACTGGTTTTGATTCACCAACTTGTTCCGATAAGTGTTGGTCAATTCTCGAGATGAGAAGACAATCCAACACATTTCCGGCCACTAAAAAAATCAAACTTATTGGTCTGAAGTCTTTTATGGTTAGCGCTGGATTGTTGAGTTTTGGGATAATCTTGATTAGTTGTTCTTTCCAGCAGGGCGGGAATATGGACTTGTTCAAACACTTGTTATAAAGATTAAGAAACGTGCCGAGTTGAAGGCAGCCAATACTATGTCAGAGGTAATGCCATCCAGCCCAGGGGCTTTCTTCGTGCTCATCTTTTGTATATAGTGAGCATAGTGAGGCATATAGAGGCATAGTGAGCGGCATATCGTCTTGCCCTCCTTGGCCAGTTTCAGCAAATAATCTACCTATGACAAACGTGTGTTGCTGTCCTCCTTATCGTCCTGCGGAAAGAATGTCTCAAGAAGTTTATGAGGTTTCAAAGATATCTAATAATTTATTCTCAACCTTAAGGCTACTCAGGCAGCTTGTAGAGGTTTTTCTTCTTCTTAGAACCTAGAAAACAGGGCCCCATGGGTTTTCTTGTCAAGATCGAGTGCAGAATTCTCGCCACTTGAGTTTCTTCGACCCTAGAATTGCGTTTTTATATTCGTTTGATTTAGTCATTCAACCCTGTAATATTTATTTTATTTATTTATTTATCCAGCATTTTAAGCCCACTGCCGTCCTCACTCAGATACTGTTTCCATTTTTTCCCTAATATTCTTTCCTTTGCATTCCAACGACCTTTTTCACGCTCTTTGAACCAGTGTTGTCGCCTATCCTTCCCTTCTCCGCATACCACATATATTTTATACAAATTCTTCATCCATTACTTACGTCCACGTTCTTCGCATCCACAGCGAAATCTGGCTAGGATTTTAAACCAACGCCAAGGAGTTTAAACTCCTTGGCGTTTTTAAATATTTCTGGAGGCCTTCATGTACTTGAATTACTTCTATACTGTCTAAGGTATATGCTCTTCGTTATTTTATTTTTCCGCTCTTCCTTCAGACTCGTGACCGGCCTTTCCTCTACTCGAAACCCTTTCCCCCAGTGGAACTCCATCTCTGTTATTGACATACCACCTCTTTCATATATTTGCCTTTTTTTCTTCCCCAATTGGTCTCTTTCGTTTCATTCCTTCCTTCCCTACTTGCATCGCTGAACACTTCTCTAATAATTCTTTCTTCCTGCATTCCATTAACTTTCCGTGCATATCTTGCCACCCTTCTACTTGCATCTATTGACACCTTAAACGTATTAGCTCCTGTAAGACTATATAGGAAGGAGTCCATATGTCTAATTGCAGGGCCTTTTTAAGAAATTGCAGCTGAATTCTTTCAATCCTTTCTTCTTCCTTGACTCCCCACACTTCTGCTCCATACATCAATATACTCCGCAGACAAATCCGCTCGATAATTCAATTTAAACTCTTTTCCCCATACTTTCCAGAACCGTTCACCCGCTACCCACGCTTCCTTCGCCACGTACTCAATGTGCTCCTTGTTACTACATCCAATCCCAAACACATACCTTATGTACTTAAACTGATGCACTTGTTCTATCTCGCTTCCCTTCCATTTAAAACGCTCCTTCTTGCAGCTTCCGCTTTTCCTAAATCTTATCCATTTCGTTTTCCCGACATTTACACTCATATTTTATGGAAGAATCTTTCCAGCCATTTAATTATTTCAGTTAGTTCACCACCAGACTTTGCCAACACCACTACATCGTCTGCGGTTTTTTCCTCCCTATACCACACTTTTTTCCTCCCTATTAAAACTCCTCCAGCTTGACCCGCCAGCTTGACTCCTCCAGCTTGACCCGCCGCCAAAACTTTCAAGTCCGCCACATACATGTTAAATAGTGCGGGGCTTAGTGGGCAGCCTTGCTTCAGACCCCTTCGTACCTTAAATTTCGCCGATCTATACTCATTTACTCTCCACTCTAAACCACGTCTCTCTATACAATCGTTCTATACATTCTCTCATATTCTTTGATACATCCTTCGCTCCAAACATTCCCACAACATTCTCCTATTTACTGCATCATCCGCTGCCTTTAAGTCCAGGAACAGAGCAAAGAGCTTTCCTTTCGGTTTTGCGACTTCTTGATCTACCATATATCGCAGTGTTACTAGGTGTTCCATTGTTCCCCTTCCCTTCCTAAACCCGGCTTGAACTTGCGAAAACAGCTTTCTACCCTCCATCTCATCCCTTAAAAGTCTCTCAAATAGTTTTGCAAATATCTTATATGAGTTTATAAGTGTGATTCCCCTATAATTTTCTAATAAACCACCTCCCCCACCCTCTAACTTTTTGGCACGCCGGTCTTTCTGCCCCATATTTTATTAAATTCCTCCGTCACCCTTTGAAGACACTACTGGTCCGCCAGTAGCCAGGGCTCATTCGGTATTCCGTCCGGTCCAACTGCCTTTCCTTTCTTCAAGCTTTTTATTATAGTTGATAAGTCCTCACGTGATAATTCCGTTTCTTGACCCGTTTCGCCTTTAAGAAATCTCGAATCCTTCCTCACTCTCTTCTTGCCTACCTGGCTCTTCTTCTTCTGCGACATAACCCTCAAACTTGACGAAGCAATATTTCCAGTCATGTATGTGGAATTTATCTGTGCCTCCTTCCCTTCTCTCGCCATTTTTTCTCAGTACCTTCCATAGTCCTGCCTCAGTCCTATTTTTTTAAATTTCTTCCAATCGTTTCTTTTCGCACTTCTCCCTCATGGTTCTCATACATACATTGAGATTAATTTTTTTTTTTCTTAACTTCCTCTTTACTACTCTTTCCCAATCTCAACTTCCTCATTCCTTTGCAGAATTTTTTCCTTTTTTTCTTCCCCTCCAAACCATGTAGTTTTCATTCCTTGTACCTTCATTTTCTTTGATACTAAAGAGGCTTTCATTTGCTCGGAAATTTCTTCGAGGTCCTTAACCTTTAACCAGTCTACTTTCTTCATCCTCTCCATCTACGTATCATCTACGTATTTTTTTTAAGAATGCTGATCCCATCGATATATTATCTTTTCTTCCACTGCTTTGATTCCTTGGTTTTGATTTCTCCTTCAGCGTCACGATTACGGGCATATTATCTGAGTCACTTCTGCTGCAGAGTAAAATTTTCTCTATAGATTCCTTTGCTATCTGGTTCGCTACAACCAGATCTATGACGGATTCCCCACACGCTCCTACGAACGTAAACTCCCCTTCCAAATCTTCCTAATAACATCCATTAAGAGCATCCCACTGATTCTTATTTACCCTCCCTAACCATTTATTTTCGAGCGTGTTCATTACTTTATCTTAGGATCTGCTCATTATTACTCTTCCACTATTATCAGACCTTCGCACATCTCTTCATGCTTCCCTTTTTCCCTGAGGGTGTTACATATCCCTGTTATTATTCCTCCCTTAGCCCTTCCGAACTTAAAATTGTTTCTCGCAGGGTGTAGTGACTAGTGACCACTTATATATTCGTCTTCTTTTGACCAGGTTTCCACCAAGCTAATCACTTGGAATTTCGATATGAACTGGCCGATTTTTCTTCTTCTCTCGTTTGCAGTTTCCTTTTCAATCCAGCCACATTTCTTATAAGATAGGGCTCTTAGTAACTAAATTTAACACTCCTACAAATCTACTGTCACCTTATACAAACAGACTTGTTTATTTGCAACCACTTAATCGAGTTTTTTCACCAACTCCGGCACTTGCATTTACTCACCGTATACAAACACGTCTTACTCCCATAAGAGCAGAGACAAGAGCAGACAAGACTAGTCAGACAAGCCTAGACAGACAAGACTAGACAGATTAGACTAGACAGACAAGACTAGACAGAAAGGACTAGACAGACAAGACTAGACAGACAAGACTACGTGCTCATCCACGTGGACTCGCGAGCGCGGTGGCGGTCGCGGTCACGAAATATCAAACATATGGCGTTATATCGAAGTGTTCACGTACGAAACGCACGTGCGGTATAAGTAGTGGGCAAGCTAACGACTGAGGCGCGCGGCGCGCTCGCGGCAATATCAAACGCGTGAGATGTTTGTGTGTGTTCACGTCGAACTAGCGGCGCAACGCGCGATTCACTCGCGACGTCTGTAAGTTCAACCAGTACGAACTTATCGCTAGAAACGATAGCATGTTTTCATCATGTCTTTCAAAACAGAAGAGTTTATTATTGCTGTTCAGCTTAGTATACTAAGCAAAACTTAAACTTAGGTTAGTATACTAACCTAACCTAACCTGGCAACAGGTCACATCCGCGCCAACGCTTGGCGGCCAATGTGAATACGAACTCGCCACCGCGCCCGCGCTTTCTAACGTGAACAAACACTACTATAGATCGATCGCCCTTTTATCGGAAATAGCCAAGTTTATCGAATACACTATGGAAAGCAGACTCTCGTCATTTCTGTTTAAATACAATATAATTCCAAGACAACAACATGGCTTCTGTAAGAACAAATGCACAATGACGGCTATACAAGAATTATAGGGAAAAATAATTTCTGAGGTGGACAGTGGCAGTGGACAGTGGCAGTTATGCACAATTGTCATTTTTTGTGACTTGAGTAAAGCTTTCGACTGCGTTTCACATGATAAGGCGTTAGATAAGCTTGTCAGGTATGGCATACGAGGAAAAGGGAGGTGGTTTAAATCCTACCTAACTAATAGAAGACAATTTCTAAGGGTGGGGCAAATAAATTCCAATATTATTTCAACTTATGTAGGGGTCCCACAGGGAAGTGCGTTAACACCCATCCTGTTCTCGATTTAAACGGCCTATCCGATTAGTTTTGTGGGAGGATACAGGATTAGTCTCTATGCCGATGATGCCAGTGTACTTGTCTCAAATAACAGCTCAGAAGTACTCCAATTGGAAGCCGCTGACGTAATAAGTATGTTATATACGTGGTTTTCTGCAAATAACTTACTATTAAATGGAGAAAAAATCAAATATATTAGGTTTCAATCAGCAAGAAGGGTAAGATCTGCAGATTTATCACTAACTGTTGGAAACCATAATATACAGAGAACGGGGCAGATAAAGTTCCCGGACATACTGCTGGAGGAGCATCTTACGTGGAGTAAAATGGCTGAACATATTATCAGCAAACTAAACTCGAAGGCATATCTTATTAGAACTATACGGCAAATCTTACCTAAATCGGCAATTATGATAGTTTATCATGCAGAGATTAATGACACTCTGGCATATGGAATTCTAGCCTGGGGATCTTCAACACATCTGACAGTAATCTTTTTGGCTAAAAAAAGAGTAGTAAGGGCAATAGCCGGCATATCGAGGAACGTTTCATCATGCAAACCCCATTTTAAAGAGCTGGAAATATATATAATGTGACAATTATTTTTTTAAGTAAACGAGAATATGTTTCTCTGTAAACAAAGTATATTTTTTTTATTACATTTCTTTTATAACTATTTACATTCTTACGTGTAAACAAAGAAACGACAATTAACGTTCACAATTCACTTCTCTATTTACAGTTTCAAATCTATTTAACTTTTAACTTCTTCTTAACTGGACTTCACTTTACTTTTTCTAGTTTTATGTTTTTCACGTAATAAACACATATTATCTTTCGTCTCCATGGAAATCCTTCCAAAGCTATCTATTGAGGAAAGTATACTTTCCTTACATCTCCCCCTCCCTGGGTGAAAATTCGTTGCAATTTCTATTTTCATTATTTAATTCACATTATCTGCTGGTATTAATTTTGTTACGTGAAAGAAACAGGTTTCATTTCGTTTTCCTGTTTTGATTTTACATACTGTTGCGAACTGGTAATTTGGTATGGTACTGCTCCAGGATCAGGACAATGGATGAATTAATTACACGCAAATATGTCCTTTATATGTAATTAAATACTACTTATCTGCTAATATCTTACAATATGTACAACTAATCGCTAACTTATTACAATAATTACTAACTAACTTAAAAATAATAAATAATAAACAATACACTTAATTCTACGAAACTTATGGTCGAAACCCGGAATTTACTTCAACAAAAATACGGAGGTTCGTCTTCAAAACTCAAATTACTCTGATGCTAGCTCAATTCTGACTGCCCCTTTTTAACTTCCCCTCTACCTCATCACCTCGGTCTTGGTGTGAGTCCTCCCCTAATCTTTATGGAAAATTTCCCAAAACTCATAAAACAAAATCCTCTCGGCGTCTCGGCACGATCCCTAAGTTCGAGCGTCTGCCCGCATGATTTAGATAAAGCAGACTAATGGTCCTAAATAAACAAAAACTAATCGGGTGTTCACTTAGTTTTCTTTGCCGACTCGTGAGAAACTGAAATTCTTTGAAACCAAAATCGCGAGATCACAACACTCCCTCACTTAATAAAAAGTTGGCGCTACTCAAAGTGACAAATTTTTCATATTTTGCCACCGCGTTATCGTTGTCGTACGAATAATTTCTAGTCGCCGGTTCCTCTCCTGATGAATATGATTCCTTCCAATTTTGCATCTTACGATTAGTAACGGCCGGTCGACGGTTCAACGATGTTTTATAATATTCACAGACCTCTCTTGTTTCCGCTAAAAAGTTCGTCTCACACATTTCACTATTTGTATCAGAAATATTAGTCAATTTTATTTACAAACATATTATTTACTGTATTTACTTAACACTTAACAAAAACAACAAGATGGAAACATGTATACCTTTGTGTAACGTTAACGGCAAAATATTTCGCGACGGGCTCTGTAATTATGAACTTATTCGCAGGTAGGCTCATGAATAATGGAGTTCCAAACTCAAGATTCTAAACATCTAAACTAACAATAAGAGAAACTAAACTCGAGATTCCGCGATATTAACATGGCATTTTTTTATTCTATTTTTATGTACCTTGACGTACTTTCCTTTTATTTTAAGCGTACAATTGACATCTGAATCTATAGAAACTATCTTAAATGGTCCTAAATATCTTGAATGTAATTTTTTGCTTTTGTTCGTTTTGGTACTTTCATCGAATAGCCAAACCGAATCTCCTACTTCATATTCTATATTTGAACTACTCCTATCATATAAAACTTTCGACCTTTCCTTCCTTCTGATTAGGTTGTCTCTAGCTTCTTGTCTAGTCACGCGTAATTTGTGTTTCAAGTCCGTCAGATAATCGTCGTAATTGTATGAAAATTCTGGTGGAGCTGTAATTGACGTTGGTAAAATAGGTTGTTTGCCGTACCCTAATTCGAATGGCATAAACGTGGTGGTTGAATGTGGTGTAGTATTATATGAAAACAAAAAGTAAGGGACATGGCTACACCAATCAGTTTTATTTTTATTAACAAAATTCCTCAAGTATTCGCCCAACGTTCGATGAGATCTCTCGACCGAATTTGATTCGGGGTGGTAACTAGTGCAATTTAATTTCTTTATTTTCAAAAGTTTGCAAACATCTTTGAATAGCTCCGACATGAAATTACTTCCCTGATCTGTGACGATTTCGCTCATTATACCGAATTTACAAATAACTTCATTTACAAAACATGTAGCTATCGAAGCTGATTCTATATTGGGAACCGGGATTGCTATTAAATATTTACTCAAGGCATCCTGACACGTTAGTAAAAATCTGTTGCCATGTTCGGATATAGGTAACGGTCCTACGCAGTCAAGGTAACACTTTTCAAACACTAATTCGGGAGTATCTGTAATAATTAAGGGTGCCCTATGAGTCTTATTTTGAACCTTATTTTGTTGGCACTGCCTACATTTTTTAACAAATTCTCTTACATCTGATTTTTAAATTATCCCAATTATATTTGCGCCTAATTCTTTTGTACATTCGGCCTATACCTGGGTGTCCTCCGGTGGGCAGGTCATGATATTCCGTTAAAATTGTATTTTTTTCATTTTCACTAAAGTTTTCCTTCCGGACCTTGTTATGGCACACACAAATTTTGATTCCCGAATTTTTAAATATATATCTTAACATTAGCCTAACCTTACACCACTTCAAATTGTTACCAAAATTACTCCCTGCATAAATATTTGTTATGTTATGTTCAATAAGTTTTTCTTTTAATTTTATCAAAATATAAAATATATTCCCATATGAAACCTTCAAAAGAGAATTGACTGAGGGTACGAGACAGATAAGTTTCCTATTATTAGTGATATTCATTAAATAAACGTTTCCCCGTTGTACGTCAAGTTTGTCAAGATCGTCTTGACATTGTAATTTATTTACGACGTCAACATAGGTTTCTAATGGTCTCGCATTTTCGTCGAATTCTAAACAAAAATTTGCGTTAGCAGGCAAATCATCTAGAAGTGAATCTTGGCATTCTTGAATACCGTCGTCGGGTATAATCACATTACCTTCTAAATACTTGCAAAAAATTTCGTAATCGTTAATTACTTTATTTGTCAAATTAATACTACAACTGGGTTCTCTGATAATTGTTTGATCCCAATCTATTCTACTTAAAGCGTCCGCGTTTTTATTGAATTTGCCGGGCTTGTAACTAACTTCGAAATCGAATTCTTCCAATTTGAGTCTCATTCGAGTTAAACGGGAATTTGGGGACTTAATATTTTTTAGGTAAACTAATGCCTTATTGTCACTGTGAACGAAAAATTTGTTGCCAAACAAATACGGTCTAAAATAATTGCAAGACCAAACAATGGACAATAATTCCTTTTCGCATGTGCTGTAATTTCTTTCGGCCTTATTGAGCGATCTTGATGCGTAAGCGACGGGCAGATCCTGACCTATCTTACCCTGCGACAAAACACTACCGATAGCATAATCTGAAGCATCGGTCGTTAATATGAACGGTTTTGAAAAATCGGGATAAATCAAAATTGGCGAATTAGTTAATAAATGTTTTAATTCATCAAATGCAATTTGGCAACGTTGCGACCATTGAAAATGCACATCCTTTTTTAACAAGTTATTTATCGGGGAAACAACCTTTGAAAAATCCTTAATAAATCGTCTATAGTACGAAGCCAAACCTAAAAACGACTTTACTTGTTTCTGACATATTGGTACAGGAAAATTTTTTACCGCTAAGATTTTATCTTCGTCAGGCAAAATTCCTTCATCAGTAATTTTGTGACCTAGGTACACAATCTCTTTATTTAGAAATTCGCATTTTTCCGGACTTAATTTTAGGTTAAAAGATCGTAATCTTTCAAAAATTTCTTGCAATTTTTCACAATGAGTACGCAAATTATTTGAAAATACTATAATATCATCCAGGTAAACAAATGCGCGAATTCCCTGTATTCCCGACAACACGCTATTCATAAGGCGTTGAAATGATGCTCCAGCTGATTTTAGACCGAAAGGGATTCTTTTAAATTCATAGTGAGAAAATTGATGTGAAAATGCCGTTTTATGCCTGTCATCCGGATGCATTTCTATCTGATGGTACGCGTTCGATAGATCTAACTTTGAATAATACTTGGAATTCCCTAGTTTGTCTAAAATGTCGCTAATATTGGGAATTGGGTACGAAAATCCTACTGTAGACTCGTTTAGCCTCCTGAAATCTACAACAACGCGCCTATTAAGTTTACCGTCCGCACCTGCTTTCTTCGGTACGACTAATAATGGGGCGTTATAAGCGCTGTCGCTCTCTACAATGATATTATCATCCAACATTTTATCAATCTGTCTCTGTACCTCGCTCTTTTGACTTTCTGGTAACCTATACTGCCTAATATGAATGGGAGGTGAATCACCGATTAATGGAATTTTATGCTGAACTGCATCGGTGCAAGTCAGCTTTTCTCCATCGAGATGGAAAATATCAGAATATCTGTAAATCAATTCACCGATAGCCTTCTGTTCCTCTACATTCAAATGATCGAGTTTTATCGATTCCCTTAATAATTCGCTTCTATTTCGAAACTGATCGAATCCTACGTTATTGCAATTATAAATAACTGAATCGAAACTATCTGACTCAATTGATACTAAATCTATTGGCTCGAGACTGACATTGACCGAATCTGCTGACGTATTCAGAATTCCCACGAAACATTTATTTTCCCTAACATACGAAATTGAATTAGTAATAAAAATATTGTCGCTGATTTGGCGACCTTCACAAATATAGACGAATGAATCAGGGTTGTCTACCCTGCACGAAACTTGAAATATATTTTCACTCCGAGGAGGTATGTTTAATACGTTTCCTTCTAAATTATCTAAACCGACCTCAGTTTCAACAATGCGACCTTGACGCGGAGACGTCAAGTAATTAGTGTCCCTTATATCTAAATTTTCATTAAAACTCAAACACTTTTCTCCGAAAAGCATTCGTTTCTTTCCGAAATCCAAATTAACATTAAATAACTCAAAAAAATCACTTCCCAAAATACCATCGAAACATATAGGGAAATCGTTTGAAACGACGTGGAATAATTGATTTTTGTTATCTAATTTATCGAATATGGCTCCTAATGTTTCCACAAAACCATTTGTAATGCCCCGAATTTTCGTTTTCCTGCCACTATCCCAATTTAATTCATTCCTTAAAATTCCTAATTTAATAATGCTTATGTCGGCTCCCGTATCTAACAGAAATGTTGCAAAACCTTGTTTCGAAATTTGTAACGGTAAATGTACATTTTTTAAACCTGCTCCGTTAATGCTCTTGGAAACATATACCGACAATTCACTAAATTTATTTTCGATTTTTTTTTTAACATGTTCCGGGCTTAAATTGCTCGGTCCGACGACACGGAACTTACTGTCGGACCCGGTGCGTTTCCCGAATCACTAGCAATGTTATACGAATGACGCTCTTTAGTAAATTGTTGGTTTACTTCGCTTACATTTGTCTGCCGGTTTTGATCGTTGTAAATTCTTCTCCTACACTCGGAAATTCTATGACCCGGTTTCTTACAATAAAAACATATAATCGGGGAAATAGCTCGGGAATTTTGGGATATCTGTGCGCCGTATACTGAACCTTCACCTTTTATTCGAACGGTTTTGTAATTTTGAGGTGGTTCCCTGTTTCTATTTCTTAAGTGACAATCCTTCCCTAAATGACCGCTCTTATTGCAAACATCGCAAGATTTTACCCCACGTTTTATGTCTATTCTACTAAATGCACTATTTAACTGACACTCTTCCGATCGGGCAAGCTCAACCGCCTCCTTTAACGAATTTGGTCTTTGTGCCTTTACTATAATTTTTAAAGAATCCGACAAGCCTTGCAAAAATACATTTAATGCCTGAATATCTTAAATATCGTTGATCTCTTTAGCTATTGCTAAAGTCTTGCCAACCACAGACGCGTCAATCAAATTCGACAAACATTTCTCAACTCTATTAGCATAGTCAATTACACCTTCACCATTATATTGGTAAGTTGAATGTAACTCTATTTGACAACAGGAAATTGAACGTTTTTCTAAAAATCTGTCCCCTAAATGGTCCCTTAATTCGCCCCATGTCGAAAAATTTCCGTACCTAGTCAAATCTCTAGCCCTACCCGTTAATTTAGATGTTTTTATTATCTTAAATAATATATCTCGGACGTCTAAAGCTACAGCATCCATCGCCAAATCGCACGATTCTATGAAATCTTGCACTTTACCCGCCTGTCCATCGTACTCCTTGACATATCTCATTGCTACATCTAACGTCATAAGAGCCATTTTGATTATAACGTACAATTCGTCAACAATTATGCGAAATATTTTGCGTACGAAACAAAGATATACTTACAGTTTTTTACGAAATCTCAGACGTAGATTGTATCTAATCAACCGAATTGTCCTATTGTGGAGCTGCGTGATGTACGGCGAAACGACACTCGTAGATTCACTGCATTTCACGTAGACCTGGACAGAACTCGCTGCGACCAAAGGCAACCAAATTTCCAAGTCCTTTTTGGATACTTTCTGGATCCAACCGATTTTGAATTCCGAGGAATTCCACCAATTTCGGATTCTTCTGGATCCCACCGCTGCCACAAAAAATATAGTATCTCTGTTGCGAACTGGTAATTTGGTATGGTGCTGCTCCAGGATCAGGACAATGGATGAATTAATTACACGCAAATATGTCCTTTATATGTAATTAAATACTACTTATCTGCTAATATCTTACAATATGTACAACTAATCGCTAACTTATTACAATAATTACTAACTAACTTAAAAATAATAAATAATAAACAATACACTTAATTCTACGAAACTTATGATCGAAACCCGGAATTTACTTCAACAAAAATACGGAGGTTCGTCTTCAAAACTCAAATTACTCTGATGCTAGCTCAATTCTGACTGCCCCTTTTTAACTTCCCCTCTACCTCATCACCTCGGTCTTGGTGTGAGTCCTCCCCTAATCTTTATGAAAAATTTCCCAAAACTCATAAAACAAAATCCTTTCGGCGTCTCGGCACGATCCCTAAGTTCGAGCGTCTGCCCGCATGATTTAGATAAAGCAGATTAATGGTCCTAAATAAACAAAAACTAATCGGGTGTCCACTTAGTTTTCTTTGCCGACTCGTGAGAAACTGAAATTCTTTGAAACCAAAATCGCGAGATCACAACAATACTGAATCTGAAATTTTCTCTATAATTTCGAAGGGTCCAATTCTCAATTCATCTAATTTCTTTCTGTTTAACTTGTTGCCATTTTCTATATATACTAAACCTCCTGTGTTAAATATGAAGTTTTTTCTTTTCTTGTCAAATATTTTTTTGTTATAATCATGTGATTTTTTTGTTCTTTTCAGAGCTAGTTCTTTATGTCTTATCCAATCTTCTTTGCTATTTCTTCTTTTTATTTCTTCGGGTAGAATGCTGGTATTTGTGCCGTTTAATAAATATTTAGGCGTAAATCCGGTTACCGTATGCTCTGTTTTATTGTACTTATCGATACATTCTCTGGCGATGATTGTCCAGGCTCTCTTTTCCTTTTCTTCATTTATTTTGCATCTTACTTTATTAACAAGGGTCTGGTTTAGTCTCTCGTTCAGACCATTTGAAAAAGGCGCATTACCAGCCGTAAAAATTAGTCTAACGTTGTTTCCTCTCAGGAATTCCTTAAATTCTCTCGATTTTATTCCTGGATATTGATCTGTAAGTATTGTTTCAATTTTGTCCTTTTCTAGCACTTCGTTTACCAACTTGATGAAATCAGTTGCACTCTGAGTTTTGGATGTTAAGATAAACGCATATCTTGTAAAATGGTCCACAAGCAGGTGAAGATATCTTTTTGTTGATCTTTGTCCTCCGAAGCCTCCAATGGTATCAATTGACATTATTTCGAATGGTTTTGATGCCGGTCCCAATTGTGACATCAGGCCATATTTTTCTTGCCCTCTGGATTTGTTTCTAATACATATCTCACAGTTTTTACATACTTTCTTTATATTTGCAGTTATGTTTTTAGCTGTATAATACGGACATATTCTATTCATCATTTGTTTAATCCCTAATATATGGCACCATTGAGAGTGTATTTGTTTAATTAATTCTAAGCTTAGTTCTTCAGATACATTTTTTTTCTCTATTTCTAACTTTTCTATAGAACACACACCATCTTTTTCTATTAATTTTGTTTTGATTTTCTATTGTTCTATGTTCTATTTTTTCCTTGATCTGTCTTTATCTCTTTAATTTTTATTAGATTAACTATTTTCAGCAATTCTTCTGTATTTTCGAGTGGTTCTAATACAGGGTTTCTACTCAAACTATCTGCTTCCGTGTTATCTCTTCCCGGAATACATTTAACATCAAAATTGTATTGTGATAAGTAATAGGACAACTCACCAAGTTCTTCGTCAGTTCTAGCTTTTATATTCATGTCTTCTAACGGTTTGTGGTCTGAAAATACTGTAAATTTTCTTCCAATAAGCCAGTGTTGCCAATACTTTATTGCCTCTTTTATTGCCAGGCATTCTAAATAAATTGCTTTTTTTCTTTTTGTGCATCATTAAATTTTTTTGAGAAATATGCTACTGGCTTCTCTTTTCCATTATTTTGTACCTGCTTAAATATTGCACCAATACCTTCTAGTGACGCATCTGTGTAAATTCTTGTTGGTAAATTCTTATCAAATATTTCCAACACCGGTTGAGAACATAGTAATTTTTTTATATTTATAAAAGATTTTCCGCATTCTTCAGACCAAATAAACTTCTCATTTTTTCGTAACAGTTTGTGTAATGGATATTGAACTTTTCGGTATGTACTCATGATAAAAATTGATCCCAAGAAACTGTCTAATATTTTTTTGGGTTTTTGGTGTGGTAAAATTTTGGATTGATATTGAGTTATCTTTCACTGGTCTTTGTCCGAGGTATTTCACTGATTCTGCTGCAAGTGTACATTTTTTAAATTTTAATCTAAAACCCTAATTTATTATTGCTCTTATTACTTTTTCTATATGTTCTTCGAATGATTCCGAAAAAAATAAGATATCATCTATATAATTTTCTGAAAAGTCTCTTAATTTATGTTTTCTTAAGATATTGGTTAAAATTCTTTGGAAAATAGCTGGTGCTATTTTTAGTCCGAACGGTAGGCACGTCCATTGAAAATACCCCTCTTGTGTAACGAATCCAGTTTTCTGTCTATCTTCAATGCGTAGTGGAATAGACCAAAACGCTGAATTTATATCTAATGTTGTGAAGTATTTGCAATTTCTTGTTTTTATTATTAAATCATCTATTAATGGAAATGGTTGAGCTTGTGGTATAATTATTTTATTCAAATCGCGAAAATCTATACATAATCTTGATCGCTTGTTTTCAACTCTTTTGAATGCTAAACTTACTGGTGCGGCAAACGGACTGTAAGATTCTTCAATTAACCCATTATCTAATAATCTTGCTACTTTATTCTCAATTTCTTTTTTATCCTCTATGTTGCTATAGTCTATTCGAGCTTCGTAGTCTGTAACGGTGCCTACATCATATTTATTTTTTGCAAATACTGTGTTATATTTTTCTATCAGTTTTTCAATCTTCTTTCTTTTGTCTATACTGTACAAGTGATCTAAATTCATTACGAACTCGTCTGTATTTATATGTTCGTTAAAATTTATTTTAACTTCTTCTGTGTTTTCATTTTTATCCAATGTGTATCTTTTTTTCTCTATATGTATTTCCTTCTTTTGAGATATTTGTAAGTTTTCATCTTGAATTAGTTTAAATTTCTTTATAATGTCTAACCCGATAAGAAAATCTTCAAAATCGTCTCTTTCTACTATAAATACATCAATGTATTCCTCTTTCTCAAAAAATTTTACTTTCATAGTTACTAACCCTTTTGTTTGTGTCACACCATTGACTGTTTTTATAGATATTTTATTCACATCCTCTATCTCTTTTTTTTTCTTAATTAATTTTGAATTTTTAGAGAGACTTGGGAACCTGGATCATACGTTCCATTCACCTCAAACTTTTCTTCTAATAATATTTTTATTTTAATCAATGGTGTGATACTAGTTTTTTTTTCTGTATTTAGATCTACTTCTATCACTGCGTTGCTTCTAATTTCTCTAGCTTCATTTCCATTTTCCTTTTTAAACCAGCACGAGTCCTTTGGGTGATACCTAACACCTTCTACAAATTTCTTCTTATTGTCTTGTCTTTCATCTTTTTTTTGCATGTGATTACTTTTACCTACTAGATTTTCACATTTTCTAATTTCATGTAATAGTCTAGTTGAATCATCACAATTTTCTCCATCTATTTTATCTCTAACGAATCCAGGTAATCCAGCTGCTATAAGCAGCACTAGTTTCTGTGAACCAATACTATTGTCCATATCTAGCAGTAACTTCTCTTTCCTCATAGCATATTCCAACAATGAACCTTCTTAATATATGTAGGATATAGCATACATTCCTGTATTCCAAACTTTGTCTGCAAATGACTTCAAGAATTTCTCATTCCATTCTGACCATTTAGCTTCCATTATTCAACGTTGTTAATGTTGCTGAGTACCAGTTCAAACATGGTTTGTCCAGGAATAATCTTAATATCTCAATCCTTGTATTATCATGACTGATTTCAAATCTTCTACATTCTTTCTCAAATGTCTCCAACCATTGATTTGCATTCGAGTGTACATACAAATCTTTCGACCATAAACCTCTCTGCTATGTGTTTCAGATTTAGTTGATTTTCTTTCTTCTGTGTGGATTCTACCATACTCGTTTCCACTATCTGATCTAGATACAAATCGTTGAATATTATATTGTCATCTTGATCAAAATAAATCTTTTCCATTTAATTTGTGCATGTAATCCGTATTGTTCTTTCTTGGCCTCTTTGATTAAGGCTTTTTTTCACTCTTCTATAATTTTCTGTTTTTATTAACTCAACATGGTTACATACAAATCTTTCAGTTTCCGGCAAGACATATTTCTTATTGTCCAGTGTTGTAATAGATGTTATAGTAACCATACTTGTCTTTCTGTCACTGGGTGATGCCACATATTTAAATGAGATTTGCAGTTTTTTTTTCCATCATAAACATGAATTGTCGTTTTATTATGTGACAATTATTTTTTTAAGTAAACGAGAATATGTTTCTCTGTAAACAAAGTATTTTTTTTATTACATTTCTTTTATGACTATTTACATTCTTACCTGTAAACAAAAGAAACGACAATTAATGTTCACAATTCACTTCTCTATTTACAGTTTCAAATCTATTTAACTTTTTCTTAACTGGACTTCACTTTACTTTTTCTAGTTTTATGTTTTTCATGTAATAAATACATATTATCTTTCGTCTCCATGGAAATCCTTCCAAAGCTATCTATTGAGGCAAGTATACTTTCCTTACACACACACATATATATATATATATATATATATATATATATATATATATATATATATATATATATATATATATATATATATATATATATATATATATATATATATATATATATATATGTGTGTTGTATTGTTTTCTCGGGGATTCCGCGTTGATGCTGAGGGTTAAGTAAGTAAGTATGCGTCTAACGGTTGACCCGTACGGACGCATATATCTCTTGAGAATGGCGAATGTTAGTTCGCCGAAACGTCGAGAATCCGGTTCTTTTCAGAGCCAACCCTCAGCATCAACGCGGAATCCCCGAGAAAACAATACAACACAGGTATCTATCCGCGAAAACCTCAAATACAACATATATATATATATATATATATATATATATATATATATATATATATATATATATATATATATATATATATATATATATATATATATGGGAGGTAGCATGCCATACGCACAGGAACTTGGAATCCTTCAAATGAAACAGTGATAAGCATAATGACAACACCAGAAATTGCTTAAAATTATATACGCCAAAAAACAATCTCACACTATACTCCAGAGAACCCAATAGAATTGGAATAAAAATTTATTATAATAGCATCCCAGAAAATATAAAAGATGAGAAGACATACAAAATATTCCGTAAAAAACTAAAATGCATTCTTGTCGAAATGTGCTACTATAGCATTGAAGATTTCATAAGAAATGATTGTAAATAGAAACTAGATTTAGAACTTATAGCACATGTTTAAGTATTATTTTGGTTGGTTATTACTTTAAGGTTATTTTATTATTTTTAGGGTTACAGTGTTACATAACCTGCGCGGCCACTCCTGAAACTGTTCTGCTCTGCTTACAACTCCTGCTCTGCTTACACGTGCCATTTTTCGCTGAACTTGTGCGAGCTTCTGCAGGTTAATTTCTTTTTTTAGTTCAGGGGCCCATATAGGGGCACTTTTGGTCTTATTATTGCCTCTTCCACTTTAAATAATATGGGGCAAAGTTGTCTCAGTCCCGTGAGGAGGACAGTTTCAGTTTTTTGTGGTGCTAGATTCAGGTTTTTTTCTTTCAACCACGCACTGATTAGGGATGTTACATGGTTTGCTTTTTGCATCAGCTCTTGTTCTGTCCTGGGTCTGGTGACCAGTGCTATATCATCTGTGAAGCCGATTATAGTAGCCCCCACTGGAAGCCTCATTGTCAGAATTTCATCGTATAGTATGTTCCACAAAGTGGGTTCCAATATCGAACCCTGTGGAACATCACTACTAATTTTTTTCTCTTCAGTCCGTCGATCTCCCTGCAGTATGATGCTTCTCCCACTGAGGTAGCTTCGCAGCATCCGCAATAGATGGGGGGATATGCCTCTAGTTGTTAAACAGTCCATAATATGCTTAAACGATGCACTGTTAAACGCATTTCTAACATCGAATGTTAGGGGAGCACACATTTGCGTGGTTCTCTGGGACCCACTGCTGGCCTGTTCTGAGATTTCCAGTACAGCTTTTAGGGCCGTGATGGTGGATCGTCCTTCCCTGAACCCATACTGGTGCTTTGACAAGCCGACTCCTGTCTTGAGCTCTTCCTTCAATCTCGTAAGTAAAAGTTGTTCTAACAGTTTCCCACATACGTCGAGTAAGCAGATAGGCCTGTAGGATGTGGGATCATCTATTGGTTTATCCCCCTTCCTGATGAGGGCGAGCTTCGCACGCTTCCATCTAGTTGGAAAAGGCAAGTTTCCGGCGGTAAGCAAGTTATTCATGACTATCAGGGCGAAGTCGGATTGATGTGCAGCTGTTATCTTCACTACCTCCGGTGGTATACCGTCGGGGACTGGTGTTCTGCCGTTTCTAATGCGCTTTCTCGCAATAGAAAGTTCCTCTTTTGTGAAGTGGGGCGTATTTACGACTTCTGGTTGTAGCCAGTCAAAGGGAGCATGCTCTGGGAATAATACGTCCGCGACTTGACGTGCTCTTTCCAGCGACATTGGGAGATTTTGAGGACGAATCCTTAAGTTCCTTCTTATTGTTCGGAACGCGTCTCCCCATGTGTCCAGTTCCATGCACAGTTTCTTCCAGTGGCTTTGTTTGGAATTGTATATTAGCTGACGTAATTCCTTTTTTAAGCGTTTATATTCGTGTTTAAACAATTTAATATTTTCCTCGTTAGTTTTTTTGGTTCGGCACTGGTATTTTCTTCTGGCGACTATGCATTTAAATCTCGTGTCAGCAATTTCATCGGTCCACCAATATACTGGCCTCTGAGTTTTTTTATTTCCAAGCTTTCGCAAAGGTGATGTCACACGCTCTGCTCATCACGTGAGTCAGTGTCTCAGCGTTTTCGGTAATTTTATTTTGAAACTGCTCTGTCAAGCATTCTCGAATTTTCTCCTTATGCAGTTGTTGTGAGTTCCAGCCGCTTGTTGGTGACTTTGACATTTTTTGTGGTCTTAGATGTTGCCTTATGGTGTAAGATGTATCGATGGTCTCTCAGAGATTCTTTTTCGAGTACCCTCCATCCTAGGAACCTGTCGCTTATGGAGTTGGTAGAAAAGGTAAGATCTATGGTGGAGCCTGAGTTTCTCCTCACAAAAGTGTAGCTATCTCCTTTATTCTGAATGACCAAATCAAGATCCACTGCCCAGTCTGTCACGATGTTTCCCCTTTGGTCCGACAAGACTAGACAGACAAGACTAGACAGACAAGACTAGACAGACAAGACTAGACAGACAAGACTAGACAGACAAGACTAGACAGACAAGACTAGACAGACAAGACTAGACAGACAAGACTAGACAGACAAGACTAGACAGACAAGACTAGACAGACAAGACTAGACAGACAAGACTAGGACAGACAAGACTAGACAGACAAGACTAGACAGACAAGACTAGACAGACAAGACTAGACAGACAAGACTAGACAGACAAGACTAGACAGACAAGACTAGACAGACAAGACTAGACAGACAAGACTAGACAGACAAGACTAGACAGACAAGACTAGACAGACAAGACTAGACAGACAAGACTAGACAGACAAGACTAGACAGACAAGACTAGACAGACAAGACTAGACAGACAAGACTAGACAGACCAAGACTAGACAGACAAGACTAGACAGACAAGACTAGACAGACAAGACTAGACAGACAAGACTAGACAGACAAGACTAGACAGACAAGACTAGACAGACAAGACTAGACAGACAAGACTAGACAGACAAGACTAGACAGACAAGACTAGACAGACAAGACTAGACAGACAAGACTAGACAGACAAGACTAGACAGACAAGACTAGACAGACAAGACTAGACAGACAAGACTAGACAGACAAGACTAGACAGACAAGACTAGACAGACAAGACTAGACAGACAAGACTAGACAGACAAGACTAGACAGACAAGACTAGACAGACAAGACTAGACAGACAAGACTAGACAGACAAGACTAGACAGACAAGACTAGACAGACAAGACTAGACAGACAAGACTAGACAGACAAGACTAGACAGACAAGACTAGACAGACAAGACTAGACAGACAAGACTAGACAGACAAGACTAGACAGACAAGACTAGACAGACAAGACTAGACAGACAAGACTAGACAGACAAGACTAGACAGACAAGACTAGACAGACAAGACTAGACAGACAAGACTAGACAGACAAGACTAGACAGACAAGACTAGACAGACAAGACTAGACAGACAAGACTAGACAGACAAGACTAGACAGACAAGACTAGACAGACAAGACTAGACAGACAAGACTAGACAGACAAGACTAGACAGACAAGACTAGACAGACAAGACTAGACAGACAAGACTAGACAGACAAGACTAGACAGACAAGACTAGACAGACAAGACTAGACAGACAAGACTAGACAGACAAGACTAGACAGACAAGACTAGACAGACAAGACTAGACAGACAAGACTAGACAGACAAGACTAGACAGACAAGACTAGACAGACAAGACTAGACAGACAAGACTAGACAGACAAGACTAGACAGACAAGACTAGACAGACAAGACTAGACAGACAAGACTAGACAGACAAGACTAGACAGACAAGACTAGACAGACAAGACTAGACAGACAAGACTAGACAGACAAGACTAGACAGACAAGACTAGACAGACAAGACTAGACAGACAAGACTAGACAGACAAGACTAGACAGACAAGACTAGACAGACAAGACTAGACAGACAAGACTAGACAGACAAGACTAGACAGACAAGACTAGACAGACAAGACTAGACAGACAAGACTAGACAGACAAGACTAGACAGACAAGACTAGACAGACAAGACTAGACAGACAAGACTAGACAGACAAGACTAGACAGACAAGACTAGACAGACAAGACTAGACAGACAAGACTAGACAGACAAGACTAGACAGACAAGACTAGACAGACAAGACTAGACAGACAAGACTAGACAGACAAGACTAGACAGACAAGACTAGACAGACAAGACTAGACAGACAAGACTAGACAGACAAGACTAGACAGACAAGACTAGACAGACAAGACTAGACAGACAAGACTAGACAGACAAGACTAGACAGACAAGACTAGACAGACAAGACTAGACAGACAAGACTAGACAGACAAGACTAGACAGACAAGACTAGACAGACAAGACTAGACAGACAAGACTAGACAGACAAGACTAGACAGACAAGACTAGACAGACAAGACTAGACAGACAAGACTAGAGAGACAAGACTAGACAGACAAGACTAGACAGACAAGACTAGACAGACAAGACTAGACAGACAAGACTAGACAGACAAGACTAGACATACAAGACTAGACAGACAAGACTAGACAGACAAGACTAGACAGACAAGACTAGACAGACAAGACTAGACAGACAAGACTAGACAGACAAGACTAGACAGACAAGACTAGACAGACAAGACTAGACAGACAAGACTAGACAGACAAGACTAGACAGACAAGACTAGACAGACAAGACTAGACAGACAAGACTAGACAGACAAGACTAGACAGACAAGACCAGACAGACAAGAGTAGACAGACAAGACTAGACAGACAAGACTAGACAGACAAGACTCGACAGACAAGACTAGACAGACAAGACTCAGGGTAAGCTCTCACCAAATCCCCTATTCTACCTTGGCTTTTAGTATGCGCCACCCCGGTATCGCATATATTGCATCATTCAGGGTGGGCAGCCCGGACGGTTAATGAAAACCGCCCTAGTTGTCGCCTCCCCGACCAGGATTCGAACCCGGGTCTCCCGCATTGAAAGGCGGGTATGTTGTCAACTACACCACCGAGGAGGACAGACAGACAAGACTAGACAGACAAGACTAGACAGACAAGACTAGACCGGCAAGACTAGACAGACAAAATCACACAGACAAGACTAGACAAACAAGAGTAGACAGAAAATTCTGAGGTTCTATGTTCTATGACACATAAAACTTCAAATAACGACATAACAACACACTATGAAAACAACTAGGACCCCGAAAAGAAACCCTAGGGAAACATCACATCCTAAAATGACCCAATCAAAAACAAAATACTACAAATATATAGAAAATCTTTATCTTCACAAATTTCAGGATGTTATAATGTTTTTTATTTTTTTATTATTTTATTAATATTATATTATATTAATATTATATGTTGTGATATTTTCGACGATTCAAATTTTTTGTGTAGTTTACGACAGTGGTTGTCAGTGTTAGAAGCTACGATATAATTTTAAATCCACTAGATTTAAAAGTATTAAGCAAGTTAAAATGTTTTAAGTAAAACAAAGCGGAAATATGTTTAAAATTTGTATTTAGATGCCAATTTTAGTAGTTAGTGATTTTAAATTTCAAAAGCAATGTTGGCACTGCTTTCATCTGACAACAATACTTGACACTTATCGCTACCTAACCTCTTATTTTTTTTTGCCTATTTACATTATCTTTTTTTGTAGACACACTTTATATTTTTATTCGAACCATAGAAAAATATGAGTAATGGCGAAGAGAAAATATTGTGAGTTGTTATTGCAGTGCCTTTGTGTGAGTCTACTAGTGGGGTCGACATTGAGTAGTGATGATGAAACGACTTGCACACAAGTTTCTCAATGCCGTTGCAAGTTTGAAAATTACCTAACGATAGATTTACGAACTTTGGTGCAACCTGAAGAGAAATTCCTGGAGGCTACAAAAGGAAATTACACATTTTACTACCATGGATGTAAAGATTATAAATATAATATAACAATTAACGATGTTATTAAAAATGAATGTTCTCTGCAGAATCTAACGGTATAGTATTTTCTTCATTATTATATCTACAAAATTAATCTTTGTTTATTTGGTTGTAGTTGTGTTTATATGATGCCACAACTAGGAGTTTGACTAATTTTGGCAATAGTAGTTCTAGTCAGTTTAAAACCAATAAAAGTAATCCAAAGCTACAAGATCTTGTGTTTGTCAACAAAGATGTGTAAGTTATTTATTAAATTTCATTCTACTAAATTATACAAGATCCACCTATGATTAAAGTATTAACAAACTGAAAATAACAAAATATGAAGGAATTGCCCTTAACATTTCTTATGATTTCAGTATTGCACAACATTGCCAAATTTATATTTGCTTCTACCTTGTCTACATTGTAATTAGAAAATAACATTTAGTTTATCATGTGACACTTTTGTATTAGCATTTATTTATCTATTTGACCTTACTCTGCTCTAAACATCTAGTTTTTTTTTACAGAATCACTGTCTGATCAAGTAAAACAAATTTAAACAACCAGGTCTAGTTGCAAAAGCACTGCAGCACAAGGCCAAATTGAAGCAACAAAAAAGGAACATTTAATTGGTTGCCTTAGTCTTCTCTGTCTAGTCTTGTCTGTCTAGTCCTTTCTGTCTTCTCACTCTAGAAAAAAAAAATCATTGAGAAAAAATATACAAAACAAAGTAAAAGAAACCAGCATTAAAGATTTTTATGTCAGAATAAATTGGGCTTCTCTCAGTCATTTATATAGTATGATGAGGCATGTTATTTTGTCTTGCTAGATAATTATTAGATTTATTTTTGTTTTTAAACATTACAACAGCTGATTCATAAATGTAGAGATGACTTGAGAATGTAGAGAAATGTAGAGATTGTTACTGTTAATAGTTTTAGTAGAAATTTTTAATCTTCCTCTACAAAATTTTGGATTTGAAGAAAATACAATAACAGAAATGCGCCAATTTACTTTCTAAAACTGACACCAAGTGTTCCTAAACTTCACATCTACCATGCTCTCTTGAAGAGATTCGTCTCTCTTTATTTCAATACAATATTTATGTTATATTTTGCATATTTCGGGGTTTTGAGCAGTTCGGAGGGCGAGTTCAATAATCGCAAATAATAAAAAATTTTCGCACGCGTCCAAGTTTATAAAATGACGAGCGTATCGAGGAGTTTTCTAATGGAAAAGTGCGAAAAAGATGGCCTCATGAACGAGTTTTTTATACTATTTTTTCTATTTTACCCCTTGTATGCCATTTCTAAATAAAAAAATCGCTCATATATATTTAGAAACTTGTATCGCTGTTGGTAACACTGATAATTGACATTTCAATTTGAAATTAGTTCGAATTATAAAATCTCAATATGAGTGTGTGAGAAATTATCATGTACCCCATCTGAAATTCGCCAAATTTCTGAAAATACAGTGAGCAATTTATTGTTGAACAAATCACCTCCACAATATGGCAACCTTGAAAAATTAAATTATTAAAGCACTCAGCGAGCTATTAACGAACCCATATGAGTGCTTTAATGACTCCGTTTTAGATTTAAAATAGAAAAATAAGATTTAATCCATTTCAAACGAATTAATCTTATACCATACTTCTGAAGTTTTTTTAGTAGGATAGATCTATTGTTTAATCTATTGTTTAATTATATCATGCTTTTTAATAATCAATAAACAACCCAGACAGAATATGTTGGTAATTGATTGTGTATAGATTTTTTAGAAATACTGAGAACTTCTGCCTTTAATAAATCCGTGTTGGTAACCACACAGGATGCCATATTTTCATAAGAAACAATGCAATCAAACACTTTCTGAAATATTTTCGCAAAATATGAAATGATGCTTATTGGTCTATAATTCCCTAGAAAATGCTTGTCTTCGTTTTTAGAGATAAGGGTTATTACAAAGACTTTAAAACTAGTCTTGTCTATCTTGTCTTGTGTGTTTACTATTATTATTTGTTTAGTCTTGTCTGTTCTTACGTTCTTGTCTTAATCTTATCTGACTAGTCCTGTCTTTCTAGACTTGTCTTTCTAATCTTTTTTGTGTAGTCTTATCTGTCTTTATTTGACTGGTTGATTAAGGAGTCTATGTGTGTTTTCCATTTTAAGTTTTCATCTATGTGTACCGTGGGGTTTCACTGCCTAACACCTTCTCTGGAAATATGTCGTTCGGATTCGATGTTAAACCGCTAGGTCCCCCATATTCAATCTTAGTGCTGAGGTTGGATATGTGGCAGAGAAGAGGCCGGTGCCTAGCAATGGGACATAAAGGCTGGCTAATGATGATGATGATCTATGTGTATCCCAAGGAGCTTTTCACTATATTTTAGATCTACTATATCACTACCTGGTACTATTTGTGTTGGGTAGTTTAAAGGGGATATATTTGTCTTAAAAATGATTACATTCGTCTTTTGCTCATTTATTGTTTATTTGTACTTTTTGAACCAATGTTTTATTAAAATCAACGCATTGTTTGCATTAAGACTAACCTCTTCCAAATTTTTATTTGCTATGAGTAGCGTCGTATCATTTTCATAGTTTAGAACAGGGATGGCGAACCTTTTTGAGTAGTGGGTCAAATTTTGTTCATTATATTTTTCCTACTAGCTGGTGGGTCACCAGGCCAGTGGCAGATCACTGGGAAGAGAGGAGGGAGGTCAAAGACTACCTTTTTGTTCTCACTTTTAAAGACTTTTACCAAATTCAAGTCAATAAATGTATATCAATTAATAAGTCCATAAAAATTCCTGATGTAGTATACAATGAAATCTAATTACAGGACGTGGAATATTCTGCTTAAGATATTGAATAAAACTAATGTTTCTTAGAATGTTCAACGCCTCCGTGGCAAACATTGCTACTATCTGGTCATTGTCGATACAATCTAGGTAAACGTAGATTTAATCTAGATTAGATTATGGTTAGATTAAGTTATGCTAGAGACAGACAAATCCAGACTGAAGGGCTGAGATTTCTTGATTCAAAATAAAAAAAATGAATTAAATTTTAATATAGGTCAGAAAATTTATTTTCACTACGTCTATGTTTTTTGTTTAGTGACGTGAGTTGTTGCCATAGTAACAACAAATAGAAATCGTTTAATAATGAAACTCCATTTGATTTAAATTGGACTTTTACGCACGATTTGGTTACTTTTATATACGATTATAATAATGGCATCTTTCACATATAATAATTTACTTATTAATGTGTTTATTTTGGCAGCGCCGTCATTTGGATTTTGAGGCCCCGGGCATATATATTGAGGTGGGGCCCCCAGTAAATAAAAAAGTGAATAATTTCTTTAATTTTTAATACATACAAGAAAGTAACATATGTATAGAAGAAATATAATATAATAATATATTATTATTACCCATTCCAAGGTTAAATTTAGAGGTGAGAATTCAGAAGATTTTTTTAAAAACTTGAGTGAGACAAGGAGATGGACTTTCCCCACTTCTCTTCAACTGTGTCTTTGAAAAGGTCATGAGAGAATGATATCAAAGTGATATCTACCTGGGACGTAAGAACGATGGACTGGTTGTAGATTGCCTGGCTTTTGCAGATGACATGGCACTGTTTGCTGATTCTCTTGAGAGGGCAACAACAGGGCAGGTAAACTGCCTCAGAAAACAGGCTGCCAAAGTGGGTCTTCAACTGTCGCTAGAGAAAACAGAATTCTTCACCAACATCAAGAGGACTGAGAAATTTAAGTATCTCGGTGAATGGATTGAACCCAACTTATCAGAAAGAGCATCGTTATCCGAGAGAGTCAACAAGTTAGAACTAGCCTATTGACTGACTAAGAACACACAATAAGAAACGCCTGTCACGCAACCTGAAACTTAAGCACTACACATCAGTCTTACAACCAGAAGCCCTGTATGCCATGAAGTGTCTTTCCTTGAACCGAAGAGGTCTAGTAGAGAAATTGGAAATGAGAGAGAGGAGAATCCTGAGGAAGATCCTAGGCCCGGTAATGGAAGATGGAGAATTTCGAAGGCGGCATAAGTCTGACCACTAAGGACATATTGAGATGCTCTCTGACTGTGCAAGGAAAAGAAGGGTAGCTTTCTATGGCCATATTGCAAGATTGCCTCCAAATCAACTAACCAACCGTCTGTCCACCTTCTGGCAAAACAAGAAGCTTTGTACCACTTGGTTGACAGAAACCGAGAAGGATATTAAAGAACTTGGAATAACAGATCTCCAAAACAGACAGTCTGTAAGACGCACCCTGAAGGAAGTCCGTGGATTACAGGGAAAACCCCGTAGGAAACGTTTTGAAGAAGAAGTATATATTAATATAAAAGAAAAACAAAACTTTATTTTCCTTGCTTTAATTTTAGCAAAATGGGGGGAGGTTCCCCAAAATAGCCCCCTCCCCCACAGCCTCTGTGGGGGCCACCCTAGCTCGTGGGTGGCCACCCGGCCATTCGCCATTCGCCCGATTGACCGACGCTAACGACGCTACTGCATTTTGGTGTGAAAGTAGATAAACATATTTACAATATAATAATTGGAGAAATCCCGGCCATTCGCCCGATTGACCGACGCTAGCGACGCTACTGCATTTTGGTGTGAAAGTAGATAAACATATTTAAAATATAATAATTGGAGAAATTTCTTTTTGATATATTTAATATTCATATCTTCGTGGTTGCGAAACTTTAATAAGAAAATAATAGAAATAAAAAGAAAATAATAGAACTTCAATGCCTGGGTCACTTAAAAATCCGGTGTGGGTCAGTGTCTGACCCGCGGTCATAGGTTCGCAATCCCTGGTTTAGAATGTCAAAGGAAGTCTGACTTAGAACTAACGGCAAATGATTTAGGTCCCACAGTCTGCAATTACTTTAGTTTGTTGGGTTCTATCAATTAAGTAAGACCTAAACCAGGCGAGAGCTGTACCTCTAATACCATATTTTTCTAGTTTTTGTAGTAAGATATCGTGGTTTACTGTGTCATAGGCCGTTGAAAGGTCAATTAGAACACAGAGGATGTTATGATTTTCTAGCTGTTCTAAGATTTTGTTGATGAAATAAAAACAAGGTGTCTCTATATTACGTCCTTCAATATATTCACGTTGAGTATCGTTGAACAATTTATACTTTTTTAAAATTCCATAGTCCTATTAGCTATTGTTTTCTCAAATATTTTATTTAGCGTATGGCATAATAAGACACAAAGCATATATATGACAACAAAATTATTACAAACGAACATTCAACAAATTTATATACTCGAGTCGTAATTGATTCTGGAGTCGCTTGTAGGAAATCTTTTGGTCTGCCGTTGTAAGCCGTTTCAGGGCATTGCTTCACAATATGTTTGACGGTTTGGTTTTCGCCGCACTCGCAGGAGGGGCTTGGACTCTTGCCCCATTTGTGTAAAGTTTAGGCGCATCTGCCATGTTGCGTTCTGATTCTATTTAGCGTGCACCAGGTTTTCCTTGGTAAGTCGAAGCCTGGTGGTGAGTTAGTAATGCTTGGCATATCACTGTTTTGTTTCGACGTCCATTCCTGATACCAAGCGTCGGTGGTGCTCCATTCGTCTTCTATTTTCTAGATCGGAGGCGGTTGTGGTTAGCGTCCTCGATGTCTGTATATATCGGTAGTTCTCTGTTGTTCAGTATCTTGTTAAACGCTCTCTGCAGAGCGTTTATGCGGCGCAGGATTGGGGGTGGGATGTGACTCAGTACTGGAAGCCATTATGTAGGAGTCGATTTAATAACGCCAGCAATCATCCTCATTATATCGTTGAGCTGTGCTGTGTTGATGTTCCGCACGATTTTTGTGTTATAATGTTTCTTGTTTTCAGTTTCTCTGCTGATTTTGATAAGTGCTCCTTCAACGAAAGTGTTCTATCGAGTGTCACACCTAGATACTTTGGGTTTTTGTTATGTTTGAGAGTTGTGTTTTCAAACTGGACACTGAGTTCCCTATTTGCGAGTTTGTTATTAAGGTGAAAGCTGGTTACTTCTGTTTTGCTAGCGTTTGGTTGGAGTCTCTATTTCCCCAACTTCTCTAGATCAGCCGTCAAAATTTCCTCTGCTTCCTCGAATGAGCCGCATCTTATAGTAAGTCCCCAGTCGTCGGCATGTCCATATTTTATTGACCTAGTTTCGGGCATGTCTGAGATGTATAAGCTGAACAAG
The DNA here is from genome assembly GCA_944588485.1 of Phosphuga atrata. Classification (NCBI taxonomy): domain Eukaryota; kingdom Metazoa; phylum Arthropoda; class Insecta; order Coleoptera; family Silphidae; genus Phosphuga; species Phosphuga atrata. The sequence goes on along the minus strand of OX155893.1, from coordinate 74,946,378 downwards.
AGCGGTGCGAGCACCGCTCCTTGACGTAGACCGTTCTGGAGTTTTTTTTGGAGAGGTTGTGTCGGATCCCATTACAACTTGGAAAAGTCCGTCGTTCAGCATGTTGTCAAGCAGTCGGGCTGTTACTTTGCACGGAATCTTGCAGAAACTTGCAGAAACTTACGGATCATGCCCTCTCGCCACACCGTGTCGTAAGCTGCCGACAAGTCGATGAAGGCGGCTGTCGTTTTTTGTTTTCTATGGAACCCTGCTTCGATGTGTGTGGTGAGCGAAAGAACTTGGTCAACGCAGCTTCGTTTTGGTCTGAAACCCGCCTGTTCTATTGGAATTTCGTCGAAGATTTTTTGACTTATTCAGTTGTATACAATGCGTTCGAGCAGTTTGTAACCCACGGATAGCAGTGCTATGGGTCTATAGCTTTTGGGTGAGTCCACCGGTGTGCCTGGTTTCAGGATAGCTATGATTTTGGATCTTTTAAATTATTTGGGTAGATTTCCCGTCCGTAGTATGTCGGTGAAGAATTCGGTCAGCCATTTGATTGCAATTTTCCGCAGTATATTAGAAATTCAGGACTGATGTTATCGAATCTGGTAGCCTTTCCGGGCTTAAGATCTTGAATTTCTGTTGCGATTTCGTCTGCTGTGAAAGGTCGGGATTGAAAAGGCTGAGGTTTTAAGGTGTCTGAGGTCTCGTTTAACTTTTATTGTGTGACCTTTGTTCTTTGGTGCTCTGGACGTTGTTACTATGTGAGATGCTACTGCGTTTGGCGAGATAGTTGCTTTTGATCTTTGTATGCGTGATCCACTCCCTAGTTTTTTTAGGAGTGTCCACGCTTTTGTGCTTGAGTGCTGAAATTTCTACGGTTTCTGCCCACTTTTGTTGTCTTGCTGCATCAAGACTATGAAGGAGTTCTGCTATTTCTTGTTCACCAGAAGGATCACCGGAAGCGATGCATTGTTATTGCTGCTGGTTGACTTGAAGCACAGGTCAGGGTTATATTCTCTCCATGCTGCGCACTTGAATGTGAAGCGGTCTTTTGCATCGTTCATTCTGCATCATTTTGCATTTTGCTCGAGATTAAGGTTTTTATCTTACCAACGCCTCACCGTTAGCGTCACAGTTTCTGTATTTCCACTGCTCGTGGTGGATGTTGAAGTCACCCACGTAAAGTGCTGGGTGGGATTGAGTTTGGAGAACTGAGTCTGGCCAAGCTGTAGCGAGTGGTTTATATGAATTCTATTTCCAGTAGAGGTGTTTATCAAAGAAGCGTTTTCGATGTAGTGCCTGACGTAGGTTGCTGCGCCGTAGGCTTGGTGATAGGTTGTTCCGAGTAGGTCGTATCCGGGTATTTTGCCCCTTTTTTGTAGTTGTTCTTCTGATTGGCAGTGTGTTTCCTGAATAGCAACCAGATCAATATTGTCATTCTTTAAAAGCTTAGATAAATATTGGTATTTTGAGTAGCTAACATTCAGTAATAATCGTACCGGCGAGAGAATGCATCTCGTCTCGACGAGTTTAGCATTGTTCTGCGCATACCCCCACATTATTTCGAGTGCGCGGAGTTTAGTTGTTCGTGTTTGAAAAACTGACGCATATTTCTTAACTCAAACTTAGCTGCGCTAATAACACACGGTATAGAAAACAAGCGTATAGTCCCGCTATTGTTTGACTATAGCTGTGTGACCGCTTCGTATAGTTCAACTATACGTATAATTTTGGACTATACGAAACGGTCACACAGTTAGTCAAGCTATAGTAGACTATACGCTAGTTCTTCTATACTTTCTATACCGTGTGTACTTATCCTAACGTTCAGGGCATCCTTCAAGGCAAATATTTCAAATTTCCCTCCTTTACGTTACATTACTTTGCAGTACCTAAGGATTTCAAAAAGTATCTCACATTATTACGCAATACGCTTGTGATTTCTCCGAGTACACTTCTATGAAGTATATTGGTAATGTTTTTTTTGTACTTCTTAGTTTGACGTTCCAAACATTAGTGACTTGTCTATGTCCTTGTATTTCTAGTTCAACTTTTATTTCTTCTATATCTATTATTCTTCTATATCTTTTATATTCTTTTATTTTCTTCTATACTTTGAAACAGCGATCTTGTATGGGCCTGTAGGTATAAAATTCTGTATTTTTTTCTTGATGTTTTTTAACTATTTTTGTATATTGTTCTGTAGATTTTGGTTGTATTCTAACTTGTTCATTACGGAGAACTTTCAATTCATAGTTATCTGCAGCTACCTCATCTAGTATCTTTAATAATGGTTGGATATTACTCACTCGGTCTACATATATGGGTGGTGCTTTAGCAGGTTTTTCAATGATTTCATTGGTCTCATTGATTTGAGTGTTTCATTTCCTAGCTCAGAAAATCTGTTTGAGGTTGGTATAGGTTGGCTCAGCCAGTATGTATCAAGTTTCTTTTGTTTTTGCGCTTTGTTTGTTTCAGGACTTTCGCGCTGCCTTTTCTTCTCAGTTACTTCTGTCCATTGGTTGCTATCAGCTGTAAATGTGCCATTTTCCGCATTTGCTGGTGCTAAGCTGTCGAGGTTATTCAGTGACAGGGTGTTTTGATTGGTGATTTTAATAGTTTTAGTATTTTTTTGAAACTTTATTCTTTTTGTCTAATTGAGAAGTTTTTGAAAATCTGAGCTTCGTCGGCTTCAGTATTGTTTTCTATAGTTGAAGCGTTCAATCAGTATCCCTTTCGGCCAGAAGGAGCTTTCATAAACATCATCTTTAAGGATTGGATCTACTGCAATCTTAAACCTAATGTTGTCTAATACTCAAAGTTTAGGTGTTATTTTCTCAGCCACACAGTTTGACAATCCCGTTTTCTTCTTGAGGTAGTTTAAAACCATATCATCAGTGACGTGTTCTTTCTCACGAGAAATAAACTACCAATTTTTTTTTTGTTGTGTTTCTTACCAGCAAATCCTGTATTCTTATCTTCATCGTTTGTTTTTGCACTCCGACAGACGCACGATTATTTTTCTTTTTTTGGGCCACTGTGAATAATGATAGCGATTTATCTATACTTTTACTATTCGAATTTTTGTTAGAAGATGTATTTTTGGTTCCCTGCTTATCTTGAGGTACCATGATATTCGCGGTTGATTCTGATATATTTTCTAGCCGAGAAGTACTTATTGTTTCCAAGTTTTGGCGTGGAGCGGCGTTTTCTAGATTTTCTATAGATTAATTTAATCTATCTGGTCTTGTTTGCCTAGTCCTTTCTGTATTGTCTTTTCTGTCCTGTCTTGTCTGTCCAGTTTTGTCTGCCTAATCCTTTCTGCCTAGTCTTCTCAAGCTAGTCTTGTCTGCCTTTTCTCTCTAACCTGGTATGTCTAGTTGCGTTTATCTAGTGTTGTGTGTTTAGTCTTGTCTGTTAAGTCTTCTCTGTTTAGTCTTATCTGTCTAGTCTTGTCTGTCTAGTCTAGTCTCTCTAGTCTTGCCTCTTTAGTGTTGACTGTTTAATCCTCCCTCTCTAGTCTTCTCAGTCTAGTCTTGTCTGCCTAGTCTTGTGTGGTTAGTTGTGTCTTATCGGTTTAGTCTTGTCAGTTTAGTTTTATCTGTCTAGTCTTATATGTTTAACCTTATATGTTTAGTCTTATCTGTCTAGTCTCATCTGTTCAGTCTTTTCTTTCTAGTCTTGTCTGTCTAGTATTGTGTGTCTAGTCTTGTCTATCTAGTCTTGTCTGCCTAGCATTGTCTGCCTAGTCTTTTCTGTCTAATCTTGTCTGTCTAGACTGTCGCCGGCAAAATGCTAGAACAACTAATTTTAGCACGTTTAAAAAAAGAACTAGAGAACGGAATAAATCTGAGAGACAATTCGAATTTTGAGACGGTAGATCTACAATAGAAGCCGTAAAATACACACACACACACACACACACACATATATATATATATATATATATATATAGACAGTGGTGTATTGGGGGGGGGGGGGGGGTATGTGGCGACATGGCGGAACGATTTGTGTTGGCTATTCTACATACCATACTACTAAACTAAAAACTTCTACAATAGTACGAATGCGAAGTCCGCCGTAGTTCGAATCCCGTCAATTACTATTTCATTGCGAATTGTGCCAGTAAGCTGCTTGTGGAAAGTCGCGGACTATTTTTTTGCTCTCACCATGCGTTCCGTTACTTCGTATTTTACCAATACACCACTGTATATAGAGCAGAACAGGTAAAAGAAGGCACAAAACGGACCAGGAAAATTTAACTCGGCTGTCTGGTAGCACATCATGGTTGAATTAACGGAAAGAAATAGACCTCTATATTTACTAAGAATGATACGTGCTACCTCTGCGATTGTCGCATCATGCTTCGTGCTGAAGGGGAGGTTAGGAACTTCACTAGTGGTGTTCCATAGGGCTCCGTAATGGGACCAACCCTGTGGAACGTAGTCTACGATGGTGTCTTCAGGTTGAAGCTATATATAAATATTATTGGTTTTGCGGACGACCTGGCACTCACTGCAGTGGCAAACAATGTACTATGCTCAGAGCTAACTTGGCCATTGAACAAATTACTAAGTGGATGTCATCAAAATCCCCCGACCGGTTCTGTTAACGGGATATAAGTTGTCTTTTAAAGTGATTGGTGTGTATATTAAACCAAAGGACTCTCTAAAATACTTTTGCATCACAGTCGACAAAAGACTGTCTTTTACAGAGCAGATTAAAAAAGCGGCGGACACTGGCATAAAAACTGTCGCGGCACTGGAAAAAGTAATGCCCAATGTGGTAACGGTAAACGCAGGCTCCAAAGCACTGTGGCCCCCTCTGCTATGATCTATGGAGCTCCCATATGGGTACAGGCCCTTGACAAAGGAGGGTCATTCCACATCAAATTAACACAGGGTCTAAACCTCACGATCTCAGATTTTCCTGAAATTTGGCAAAGGTATACTATTGGTATAGAGTTGGAAAAATATGAAATTTTACTGAGATGTGTCAACTCGTTTTTGCATTACGGAGCTGCAAAGTTCTCATAATTGGACTCAAAAATAGGGAACAACTTTTTGAATTGCTGTAGAATATTTCGTAATTGAGCTAGAGACCTAGAAATAGTGGCATTTTACAGCATTTTTCATGCCCTTTCCTATGAGTTACAACATTATATAGGTTAAGGTAACAAAAAAATTCTTAAAACCCATTTTAAAATTTTGATTAAATTTTTTTCCAAAAGTACATATTTTAAAATTTCCAAATTAAATCCATGACAAGCTAGTATAGTTGTAAAACACAGGTCAAAATATAAATTTGTGCAATAAATGGCTTCATTGTTAACAAAAATAAAGACTGAACTTCTGTTTCCATTAATTCAACTCTGTATTCAAATCCAACAATGCTATATTGACATATTAATGAAACTAAAGAAAAGTTACTATAGTTACTATTAATAAAAGTTACACTATCAAATTATAGGACAAATGTTCATTTTAAGTTTGAAAAGGCTTCATTTGTCTGACAGATATCACATTCAAGTAGAACATAGGATCTTCTAGTGGGAGTTAGAGGATTCACTTTCATAAGGACATCCATTACTGACAATGAGACCCACAAAATATCAGCATTTCTTGAATATGAGAAGGATGTAGAGGGTCCAGCTGGATGAAGAAAAGTTATTTTTACTTCATCAAATTCTTCATTCTTCTGTAAAACATATCCAAGCCATCAGTTTTTATCATACAGAACAGTGATGTAACTTGATATGTCTGCTAATTTAAGCTTACCAGGAGACTTTGACACCTCCTTTTCCCAAGCTTCTGAATTTGTAGAAAAGTTTTTCACCAATATTTTGGAAGTAGTTTTGGACATGGTTCATTGCATGGTATTGGTGCGTTCCTTTGATAGACAGTGCTTGATCAAAACGATTTTTCAAGAAACATTCTGATTCAATATAGTCCTCTTGTGTTAAATATACAAAATCTACTTTGCTAATGTTTTCGACTGCCCACCCAAAAAGTTGTAGTGGGGTTTGGATTTGATATTCATAGGGCCTTTGCAAACTGGCATGAGCTGCTAGTCTCTTTACAGAACCCCGTCGTAAGGCCCTTTGCCATGTGCTGTGGCTGTCAAACCTATTTTTATGTTAGTAAACTTGTCCTTGCTGTTTATTATTTACATTTATTATTATACTGTTTGTATGCTTCTTTAAGATTACATAATATAAGTCTTCGAAATCTTCGATTTAGTTCCATCTGTTTCAGTAACTGTTAGATTAGATTAGATTATTTATTCATACCAGAGACAAATTACAATTTGTATAGTACAGGTCATTCTGGTATAGTACAGGTCACTTAATGTCAAAAGACTCATAGAGTGCTGTACATCTATAACATAAAAGACAAAAATGGAATTTGCAACTATTTCATTGTCTTTCATTTTACACGCATTTGCATTTTTAATCAGTAGGGAAACCCGACAAAGACGTACTGTACCTTCATGAAATAATTTACAGATTCCATTTTTGTTTACATTTGGACATATACACTGGTGAAACTAACTTTATATCTGCATTTAAAAAACTAGGACTGGAAAATTCTTTGGTTTAAATCATCAATTTTATATGGTTCAAAGCAGATTAAGTATCTGATAATTGTTTTTCTATAGTGAAAAAAGTTTTTCTACTCCTTAATTTTGCTAGGGAGCATATTATAAAATTCCATATATTTATAAAAACTGCCTTTTTCAAGAAGAGGTAAGATTAACTTTGTGTCTAGTATCATAAGAATGGCTGGACACTACTCCATTAAAAAACTGCTTATTTTTAAAAACAAAATTTACACATTCAGAGAAGTATATGGCAGGGAAAGTTAACAAATTTAATGATTTAAATTGTTCTCTACAGGACTCACCTATTTTGAGATTTCCCATGATTCTAATCATTCTTTTTTGGATTGTAAAGACTTCTTGACTGTGTGACCCACCCCAAAAAAGGATTCTGTATGACATAACTGAGTAAAATTGACCAAAGTATGCTGTTCTAAGATTTTCAGGATCTACCACTTTTTTCAGTTCCTTAAGTGCATAACAAATTCTACTAAGTCTGCCACACAACTGCTTCACTGTTCATAACCAGCTCATGTTCTGACCAACTCATAAATTCATTAATGGTAATTCCAAGAAAGTTTGTTTTGTTGGCATATAATATTTGTGTCTTATAAATATTGATGGAGTCTGGATACAGTGAAGTATTTCTACAATGTCTGAAAAGAATACAGTTTGTTTTGTATGTGTTCAGAACTAGAGCATTGTTTTGGAACCAATTTGCATTGTTTTCTGTGGCATTGATAGTTTTGTCATACAATAGGGTATAGTCCTTTTCTACTATAACCAAGTTAGTGTCATCAGCATATGAGGTTACTGCAATAGTTGGGTCTGTTATGATATTTGACATATCATTTACGTATAGGATGAACAAGATTGGACCAAGTACACTACCCTGTGGTACACACATAGCAATTGTTTTCTCACCTGAAAAATATGTTTTTGTATTATGCTTTACACATACTATTTGTAGTCTGTTGGAAAGATAAGATCTAAACCAGTCATGTGCCATTCTGCGAATCCCCATTTTATATAACTTGCACAGAAGTATTTCATGGTTCACACAGTCAAAAGCCTTCGACAGGTCCAGAAATACACCATGTGCAATATAGCCATTGTCCAGATAATGAAGGATCCTCTCAATAAAAGCGAAAATGGCAGTTGTAGTAGATTTACCCTTCTGAAATCCATGCTGATTATTTGTTATCACTCTATTTGCCCTCAAAAATGGAACGAATCTTCTGCACATAATAATTTCAAATAATTTAGAAAAGGATGAAAGTAAACTAATGGGTCTGTAATTTTCCACTAGAAGTGTATCACCCTTATTTTTGAACAATGGCCTAATAATTGCCACCTTCAGCTTAGTGGGAAAGATGCCTTGTCTAAAGGATTCATTCAGAATGTAAGTTATAGGTTCTAAAATATATTGACTGATATTCTTCAGTAAAACATTACTTATTTAATCGTCTCCCGATAAATACTTGTTTTTCAAACTATTTATCACATCTAAAACCTCATTTTGGGTTATCTCTGTTAAGTAAATCGATCTGTTGCATTCTGGCACAAGGTTATTTTCGAAATTATTTGCAGTATTACCACATATGAGACGAGAAGAGGTGGTTAGAAAATAATCATTGAATATATTACAAGCAACATCTGGTTCTGTATACAATTCATCATTAGTTTTTATTCCATTGAAATAGTAATTAGTGTTTTTTGACTTGCCTAGTTCTGAGTTCACAATTGACCAGACTGTTTTAGACGTGTTATCAGATTGAGCAATTTTGTCACCATAGAGTTTTTTCTTTTCTGACAGCAACAAGTTGCAGTAATATTTTTGGTATAGATTCAGTTCATGGTTTGTTATTTGTTTGAGGAGGTACATTTCTGATAACAAGTTAAGTGTATTTTTTGCATTCATAACAATTGCTGCTATCCACTTTGGTTTTTTCATTGAATGAATATGAACTTTCTTCAGAGGAAAAGCTTCATTCACAGAACTCGTGAGTTGAGCAATTAATCTATTATACATATAATCAACGTTTTTTGCACTGAACGAACGTTTCCATTCATGGGTGTCTTCAGAGATTCTTTCGTTTTTTACGCAGATGTATTGTCCATAATGATCAGATATATTTGTATTTATGACATTTACAGAATAAGTTATTTTACTGGGAACATATATATTATCCAAACAAGTTGTGCTGTGTCTGGTAACTCTAGTTGGTTCATCTATTGTGAAAATCATATCATAGGAATTTAACATATTGTTTACTAGGTCTATGTGCCTTTCATTTTTTGCAGTTTTTAACATGTCTATGTTGAGATCTCCAGCAATCAGAACACATTTATCACCTTCCGTGGCTCTTTCTAAGAGAAGATCTATTTTTTTAATGTAATGTTCAATACTAGTTGTTGGGGGTTTGTAGACTACACAGATGATGTAATGAGTATTATCAATTCTTATTTCAGCACCACAAAATTCAAAAACATATTCTTCACTTAAATTATTTATATCGCCACTTATTAAAGGATTCAATAATGTTAATGCATATAAGGCCATGATACTCCACCATGATCCTTGCTTTTTGCGACAAAAGGATGAGATCAATTTATAATTTTCTAAATGGAATGCTTCTAGAATGTCAGCTGTTTGCCAGTGTTCAGTAATGGCAATGAAATTTACCTTGAGCTGTTGAACTATTACACAAATATTATTTATACAATTTGAGATACTTCTAACATTTTGATGAAATAAACTTAAAGCTATATTTTCTTTGATACTTTGATCTGGAGATGAACAAGTTAATTGCTATACCTTCTTTGTTTTCTTTGCTTCTAACTCCAGAAGCCTCTTATAGCAGGGGCATTCAGGGTCAAACACAGTATGGTTTGTTGTTAGCACTTTTTTCAGTCTCTTATTTGTCTCAGCACAATTTATGCAATTAACGTTTTCGGGATCAGGGCAATCATTTGACTTATGCATACCTCCACAGTTGAAGCATGTTATGCTATTTTCACAGTTTTGAGCTGTATGTCCATATCTTGCACATTTGAAGCACCTCAGCACACTGAAAAACTCTTGCACCATACACCTTCTCCATCCAATGTTGATCCTACCCAATTCACATATTCTTTCCTTGAGTGAGACATCCACAGTAAGTACTATATTGCCCTTATCAACCTTGTCCTTCTGTTTATATTTCCTCTGCACCTCTATTATAGTAGACTTGTCGATATGAAGGTCATTTTGTTCTCTTATACATTCTATTATAACACTATCATCATTCTCAAAGTATTTTTCTTCAACGCCTCGAATAATAATTTTTGGATTTTTTTGTATTCCATCTGCCACACTATATTTATTTCCAAGGTCACTCTCCACCCTTTGCTTGATTTTCTGCTTTGCCACTGAATTAGTACAATTAAAGATGATTGAACCTCCTTTTCCTCTCCTCATGTTTTCCACACCAATAGCCAAACCCTTGGGGTCAATTTTTTCCTTTAATTCGCTTTTTGTTACATCACTGTCTTGCTTATCTCTTGGTTTGATCACTATGATTTTGGTATTTTCAATGACTTCTCGAGCTGCTGCGTTGGCATAGCTTTTACTGCTACCAGCATCATTGAGATTTGTTTTCTTTAGTATTTTATTTACACAATCTTTAATACCCGGCATTGCTCTACTAACTTATTCATGTTCATTAAATAAATGTACAATTTCAACTGTCTCTATATGCAAGTTTTTCCCTGGTTTTAAATTTGGGCCTTCTAAAAATCCTTTTTCTTTTAGAATTCTTTTTGATTGCCTAACTATGTAATTCAGTGCATTAAATTTCTAATGCTAAATGCTCCAATTTTCAGGTAAATATGTTAAAAGCATTAGCTTTTTCATACTACTTGTACAACTGGATAACTTAATTTTCATATTTTTCACAACTTCTGAATTTTCAATATCATTATCATTTTCTGATGACGAACTTTTAGCAGCAACCACAAAAATTTTACTTTTTATAGTTGAGGAAATATTTGTTTCGATGTTCCATATTTCTTGTATTTAATTTTTATCTTAGCAATGGGAGATTCGCCCAATTGCTCAAGAGATATATTAAGTGACTGTACAACTTCTGAATTTGTTATAAAGTCTGCGTCATTGTCCGATAATGTTTCTGAGTGAGAATGATCATTTTCAACATTTTTCACTTACAAAATTAGGACCTGTGCATTTTTTAACTCAGTAATTTCCTTCCCTACATCCATCACAAATTTTTGAGCCAGTGGCTATTTGTGGATACAATGCATGCATCCATACTGTGGCATTTCTCAACTTTCTTCTGTCTCTGACAAAGTGATTTGTTTTCTGTAACAGATTACAACACTGAATTTGCAGTGTATTATAATGTATAATCATATCATGTATAATCATATATTAATATGTATTACAATGTATTATAGTTTCCATATTGAAACCTAACCTCACTCATTGGTGAAACAATACACATAAACAATATAAATAATCACAATGAAGCCATTGCCCAAATTTATATTTTGTCTTGTGGTTTGCAACAATACTAAGTATTCATGGAATTAATTTGAAAATTTTAAAATATGTACTTTCTCAAAAAAAAAAAATTATTTTAGATTTTGTAATTTTTTTTCATATAAAAATTAAAAAATTAAAAATGCTGTAAAATGGCACCAATTTTAGGTCTCTAGCTCGATTAAAAAGGCTGCTACAGCGTTTAAAAAAATTAGTGTTCCCTTTTTTTTCACCCATTGATGAGTACTTTAACAGCACTATAATTCAAAAACGAGTTGTCGCATCTCAGTAAAATTTCATATTTTTCCAAGTCAATAACAATAGTACACCTGTGAAATTTCAAGAAAATCTGAGATGGTAAGGATCAAAATTGCATTTTTTTGTGTTGAATTGACATGGAATGACCCAGGTAGATTTAACGAATTAGCTGTATTTTAAAGGATAATGGCCGTACGAGTCTGCAGTGTCCACCGAACAGTATCGCGCCGCGCAGTTTTGGTTATTACAGGTATCTCTCCCATCGAACTGAAGGCAAAGTATAGAAATTATCTATATGAGGCAGCCAAAAAAAAAGAAACTCACTCGGGAATGGCAGGAAGAGTGGAATAACTCCACAAAAGGTCAGTGGACGAGAATCCTCATCCCGGATATTGACAGCTGGATTACTCGACGACACGGGGAAGTTTCATAATACCTCATCCAGGTCCTCACGGGCCACGGTTGTTTCCGAAATTACCTAACATCGAGAGAGATTGCGTACATTGTGGGTTGGCCGATAGTGTTATCCATACTATATTTGAGTGTCCGAGATGGGACAACGAGAGGGAAATGTTTTAGAACGACCAACTCGATCTCCAAAATATGATGGCGCACCGAGTTTATTGTAAATTTTAAGGATGCTATATTGGATTCTGCTATATTGAGTTCTTTCCGTAATTGTTAATTTGTGATTTGGTAGCAGGTAGAGTTCTTTATTGTATCGTGTATCTCTTGTAGTTGGTTTATTGAAACATGTGAATATGTCTCTATGTGTTACAATAAAGATAATACTTTTGTAAATATAGGTGCCCACAGTAGTTAATATGTTGGCTTTTCTAAACTGCTCTCTACACGATTCTCTGAAGTTCAAGTTATTTAGAATACGTAGGGCTTGCTTATGGATTTTAAATATATTTTTGATGTGTAATCCATTTCCCCAAAATATTATAGCAAACCTCAAATGTGAATGGAAGTTTGCAAAATAAACTATACTTAAAGTCTCTTTGTCGACATATCGGTTAAGGAATATCATTGCAAAATTTGCTGTATTTAATTTTTTGGTCAGTTGACTAATGTGTGCAGTCCAGTCAAGGGTTTCGTCGATGTGAAGTCCCAGCAGTCTAACTGATTGGTTCAGTTCAATAACATCGTTACCAATTTCAATATTTTGTGGATACAACGAGGTACATCTTTTTGTTTTAAAAATAATTACGTTCGTTTTATTTTCGGTTATTATTAAATTATTCCTTAAAAACCAAGAAACCATTGATGACATTGCCGTATTTGCATTATGTGCGATATCATCAACAAATAAACTATAAATATACTTAAAGTCAATCTTTTACGAGTCTTTTAACGGTCTGGTTGGTCAATAGGAGTGACGTATCATCTGCATAGTTTACCATTAAATTCTGTGTATAAATGGGTGTGTTGGGAAGGTCATTAATAAACATCGAGAATAGCAATGGACCTATTGTGCTTCCCTGTGGAATACCCAAGTTTACTAACCTTGAAGTTGTGTTTACGTAGCCATGTGGGGTGACTATTCTGGTTTTCTTTCTGTCACCTAAAAATGACCTTACCCAATCCAATGCGGTTCCCCTTAGTCTTGTAGTACCTTAGTCTTGTCTGTCTAGTTTTGTCTGTCTAGTCTTGTCTGTCTAGTCTTGTCTGTCTAGTCTTGTCTATCTAGTCTTGTCTGTCTAGTCTTGTCTGTCTAGTCTTGTCTGTCTAGTCTTGTCTGTCTAGTCTTGTCTGTCTGGTATTGTCTGTCTAGTCTTGTCTGTTTAATCTTGTCTGTATAGTCTTGTCTGTCTAGTCTTGTCTATTTAGTCTATATATTCTTAAAATTGTTATATGTTTTTATCCTAAATTAAAAAAAAAATTATTTGTGTATATTTTGTTGTTGTTTTTAGTGGAGCCATAATAACATTAATATGCACACCGGATTCTTTGGAAACTGAACTGGTTATTCATAGTGGAAGTAAGAGCGGCTATGTAAGTACGCTTTACATTTACAAACTTATGTTTAGCATAATACGTTTAGCAATCTAATAATTTGTTTTTAGAATCTACATATCTATTCGCCTAAAGTGTGCAAAACTTACGACCGTCAAGGACTCAGTACCGGCTCAAAACTCGTGATAATGTTTTTTGTCTTTGCCATCATCTACTTCATTGGCGGCGCTTGTTTAGCCTACTTCATACGCGGAGCGCGCGGCATAGAAATTATACCGAACGTTGGATTCTGGATGAATTTGCCAAGCCTTGTCAAGGTAATCTCAAACTATTATCATATTGAACTGTGTTGGTTTTTGAATAACAAGAATTGTGATAGTACTTACAAATGAGGGGCCGAAAAGGGACAGCTTAATCAATTGATAATACTGGGAGCTGCTGAGAATACTTCGAATTTGGATCTAATTTGTATGCAATTTCATAGATGAAATGTTTGTTCACATGTGTAATATAGTTACGAAAGTATTAATTAGGTAGTAAACATGAAATTTATTCAAAGAGGATAATTGCTTCAATATATTGTTGCCATTTCAAGGAAAAAAGGAAAATCCTTTAAAAAAAAGATTTTTTAGGCCCATCAAAATGTAAATGTCCATTCAACTTCGTTTAAATCTCAATAGGTTTTGTTTCGTTCGTAGTGTTTTAAACTGCGAAATAAGTCCGATGGTGAAAGATCAGGTGAGTATGGTTGATGCTTCAGAAGCTCGTAGCCTAAGTCGTTGAGTTTTTGCTGGCTTCTTTGCGCAACATGTGACCTTGCATTATCTTGAAGGAGAGTAGAATTGTGCGTATTGGTCAATGCAGGGTCCACTTGGACAAGTTTTCTGTGCATTTATTTAATTCCAGAACAGTGTGATTCTGTATGGTTCTGTATGGAACCACACGGTTCAGCCATGGGAACCCTGTGGAACATTGTCTATGACGAGGTCCTTAGACTTGAACTACCGTAGGAGGTAGAGATAGTTGGGTTTGCCGATGACCTAGCACTCGTGGTCACTGGTAGAAATGAACTAGGAGTTATGGCAAGAGCCAATAGACCAACTAAAAACTTGGATGGAGACTAGGAAACTAAGTTCATGCGCGGTGTGTGTGGTGCTTCCGTTCGCTTGTTTGTTCGTCCTGTTGGTCGTATATGTGTCTGGGATGTCTGGAATTGCATTTTGAGGGTGGATATTTCGGTTCTTTACCCGGATCCGGGTATACCCGGGTATTTGAAATTTGTAGTACCCAGGTACTATTTCATTGTGATACCCGGGTACCCAATTTGCTTAAAAAATTCATCAAAATTCTCGGAAAATTATTACTAAGTAGCGCCTTAAAAAGAATATTAGCAAATTTGCACTATAAACAATTAAAATAACTCTAAAGAAGGCGTTGAGTTTTTTACAAAAATGCAGTAAACTTGAGGTTAGGTTTGGTTATGTCGCCATGTTTTGTTTTTATTTCGTTGGAGTTTGATTAAAATATTGTTTGGTGAACGGTGGGTAATTGAATTAAATATTATTAATACAAAATCAAAAGTTGTATCATGTGAATAATCTGGGAAGAGTGGGGTGGACAGGACTCCTTAGCCATAGTGATGGCGACCTGTCTAGGGGTGACAACCCCGAATAATAAGCCTCCCAAGCTAACAACTTGGATAGTATCTTGGACAGTGGCTCGCCTCTGTCCCATGAAGAATATTCTTCAACTGAGCATGAAGGAAAATCTCGCTAAATGCAATACCCCAGGTGGTAAGCAATCCACCGTCACCTATGGTGACGTTTGCGGACCTTCGGATTCTGGGGAGTCCGCACCAACATGCTTTAAGGATGAGTCGGAGCATCCTGAAATCACCGGACGTAAACTCAGACCAAGACGGCAAAGCTTCTTCGCAACATTTAATGCCAACTCACTGCTAAAAGTGGGTAAACTGAAACATTTGACTGATTCACTAACACGACACAACATAATACTGACAGCAGTACAGGAAACCAGATTTACGGACGAACATGCATTCGAGTCCCAAGGCTACAGAATCCTCAAAGGAAAAGTTGGTCAGCGGGTAATGAAGAACGAACCCCACTTAGGTACAGGATTTATAATCAGTCACAGGATACTGGATTCAGTCACCGACCTTACCTCCCCGAGCAGTCGTGTATCCATCCTCTCTCTAAAATGCGCAAACAAGGGCTACAGTATAGTCAATGTACATGCCCCAATCAACCAGGACAACAGACGCAATCTAGACAGAACTGATAAATTCTGGGAAGACTTAGAAGATATTATCTCTAAACTTCCAGAGAGACACACTGTTATACTGCTTGGTGACTTCAATGCTCAATTGGGAAGAGGGAAAAAATACAGAAACATAGTGGGCAATTATCCGGCGCATAAGCGAACCAACCGCAACGGAGAACGATTGGTGGATCTGTGTAGGACTTTTGGGTTGATCATGAAGTCCACAGCCTTCAAACACTTGCCAAAGAAGCAGAAGACTTGGATTTCACCTAATACCCACCTGGGTGAATTCCAGATAGATCATGTGGCCATTTCACGAAAATCTCAAAAGGAAATACAAAACGTGAAAGTACTAAGAAACGCCAATCTGGACTCAGACCACTACCTCTCAAAGATCAAAATAAAACTCCAGCCTAGAAACACTAGATTACACAGAACCTCCAAAAGGTAAGACAGTCAAGAACTAAGTCAGAGACTGAACAACACAGACCTAAACAACTGGGACCAACTGAAGGAGGCCCTTGTCAAGGCGGCCAATGAACTCGCCCCTCTCGCTTGAAGAAGGAAGCATCTGTGGTGGACTGAAGACTGTGACATTGCAATAGCCCAAAGACAGATAGCCTGGGTGGAGTGGAATTCTAAAAAGACCAAGGAAAATTGGCATAAATTTTTGGAACAAAGAAAGGTTACAGCCAAGATAATTCGAGGAACCAAACAAAGCTTCACACAAAACCAACTAACCTAAATTGAAGAGAGCTTTGCTAAGAATAATTCCAGAGATTTCTTTGGAACCTTTAAGCAGGTACTCAGAGAATACGCTCCACCAAGCCTCCACTTCAAAGACTCACAAGACAAACTGGCTTATAACGACAAGGACAACTGCCACCTTTTGGCTCAGTACTTTAAAAATCTACTCAACTGTGACCCACCCAGCGATGACTTCGACTATAATCAAACCACACCAAACCCGGATTCGCTTCCCCCTTTATTGGAAGAAGTTGGCCGGATCATTCAACTTCTTAAGAATAATAAGGCAACTGGAGAGGACTCTATCGTTGCTAAACTGTGGAAAGGTGCTGGAAACAATGCCGTGCGCAAGCTAACCGAGATCATCCAGGACATCTGGGAAACAGAGAAATTACCACCCGATTTGAAATCTGCTCTGATCCATCCGCTTCACAAAAAGGGAGATTTTACGGATCTAAACAACTACTGTGGAATTTCTCTCGTCCCGGTAACATACAAGATTCTCTCGAAGGCGTTACAAACAAGGGCAGAAAATCAGTTGGAATGTCAACTGGGAGAATACCAGGGGGGCTTCAGGAAGACCCTATCCTGTGTTGAACAGATCCTCAATCTTAAAACTGTACTTGTATACTCCAAGATAAGAAACCGCAAGGTGGTCGTCACCTTTGTTGATTTTAGGAAGGCCTACGATATTAAGGCCCTCCATTGATAGAGAAACGCTTAACAAGGTACTCCAGGAACTAGCACTAGACAACAAAACCCACAGACTAAGCACTAGACTAAACACCCATTCCAAGATTAAATTTAGAGGCGAGATTTCAGAAAGCTTCGAAATAAAAACTGGAGTGAGACTAGGAGATGGACTTTCACCACTTCTCTTCAACTGTATCCTGAACAATTTGGGTGCTCAGAGTGGTATCTACCTGGGACGTAAGAACGATGGACTGGTGGTAGATTGCCTGGCCTTTGCAGATATGGCACTGTTTACTGATTCTCTTGAGAGGGCAACAATGCAGGTAAACTGCCTCAGAAAACAGGCTGCCAAAGTGGGTCTTCAAGTGTCGCTGGAGAAAACAGAATTCTTCACTAACATCAGAGAAGCAAACAGGGAGATGTTACTAGAACAGGGAAACATCAAGAGGACTGAGAAATTTAAGTATCTCATCGAATGGATTGAACCCAACTTATCAGAAAGAGCATCATTATCCCAGAGAGTCAACAAGTTAGAACTAGCCTATTGGCTGACTAAGAACACTTACAATAAGAAATGCCTGTCATGCAACCTGAAACTTAAGCACTACACATCAGTCTTACGTCCAGAAGCCCTGTATCTCATGGAGTGTCTTTCCTTGAACCAAAGGGGTCTAATAGAGAAATTGGAAATCAGAGAGAGGAGAATCCTCAGGAAGATCCTAGGCCCGATAAAGGAAGATGCGGAATTCCGAAGACGGTATAACTCTGAGCTCTACGAACATATTGAGATGCTCTCTGACTGTGCAAGGAAAAGAAGGGTAGCTTTCTATGGCAACGTTGCAAGATTGTCTCCAAACCGACTAACCAACCGTCTGTTCACCTTCTGGCAAAACAAGAAGCTTTGTACCACTTGGTTGACAGAGACCGAGAAGGATATTAAAGAACTGGGAATAACAGATCTCAAAAACAGACAGTCTGTGAGACGCACCCTGAAGGAAGTCCGTGGATTTCAGGAAAAACCTCGAAGGAAAGGTACCCCCTGGACAGAAGAGAGGAAGGAGTTACACCGGCAGAAATTGCGACAATACTGGGCAAAGGTCAAAGCCCAACAGTTGAACAAGTGTGGTCCAAAGTAGGCCTATTCGAAAGAAGAAGAAGTGGATAATCTATATAATTTTACTAAACGATGGTTTACTCTTCGTATGCAAAATGGATAGACCTGTTTCTGAAGTATGGAAATATTTTAAAAAACAGAATAAGGAATCAGTACAATGTTCAATATGCCCAAAAATGTTGTCCTATAAAGGCTATTCAACAAGTGTTTTATTAAAACATTTAGATAAAGTACATAAAGTCGAAAAAGAGAACTTTATGTGCGAAAAAGAAGTGCCATCGACATCGTCTTCTCAATCTGAATCTGAACAAAGTTCAAGTCTAGTTCTAAAAAGACCGCGAATAACAGTCTTTCGACCTTGACGGTATTTCCATTTGGGCCGTCACTCGTAGTAAATTCATCCGAGAAGCTTTTTATTATAAACAGCTAATTGCGAAGGGAGAGGATGGACCTAGTTCTAGAGCATTATGAACAGTAAGAATCAAGTATGGTTAACAAGTTGCAAACGATAATAAACTCTGATCGTAGATTCAGTCTAACTCTTGATGAACTTAAAAAACCGACGCTACTTAAACATAAACTTGCATTCTGAGGGCTGTTTTTTATCTAGGGCTGTTTTTTATACCTGGAAAATGAGGCGCAGTTGAGGTGAGAGATATGGTTTTTAAACATCTCGACAAATTCGGTTTGAAAATTTTCTCTTTTTCTGCAAAAGTTGCAAATACCCGGGTACCCGGGTAAATGAAAAAATAATACCCGATACCTGGGTATTAGCCGATAGTCGGGTATGCGAAAACCCTAGTGGATATAATTGGCCGCCATGCTGGGCGGAGTCGCAAAAAATCATCTCTCATGTTTAGGCAGTAGTCTTGTTTTTCTATCTCTATACCTTCTCTGTATACCCGTGACATTTCGTGGCTAATCTGTGCAAGAGTCCTTGAGTTTCTGAAATCCATCTAGTAGCCGGTGTTTGTAACTTTCTCTTTGTGTCTGCCTGAAACTGCATGTTCTTGAATCCTAGCCGCTTTTTTCTATTGGTACGTCTAATATAGGTTCGTTCACGAATGGGTATTCGTATATATGTTCCACTGGGTATTTCGTAACTTCCATGGGATTCTAACGGGATGGTGTCTTTAACGTTGCGTAGCATGGATTTTTTGGTTCGACTTGAAAATGGTGTCGATGTTGCGTCTTTTTAGGATTCTGGCGATTTTGTCAGTTGATCCATGAACATATTGTAGGTATGTTGCTGATGGATTTCTGACGTTCTTCAGTTCTTTGGTTACGGTTCTCTGTTCGACGGAAAGCTCTGGATATTAGGCTGTTTGGATATCCATTTGAAGAAAGAGCTTCTCGTAAGTTCTTCAATTCTTTTGGTAAGATATACTGGTCACCTTGTCTTTTGGATTGGCTGGTAAGTGTTGACTACAGATGCTAGTTGTTGGGGGTGATGGTGCGAAGAAGCGTTCAGATATCTGTCTGCATGCGTTGGTTTCCGGTACACTGTGTGACTCAAGGTGCCGTCTGGTTCTTCTGTACCAAAACATCCAAGAAAGGGAGTCGTTGATGCTTTTCTACCTCCATTGAGAATATGATTTGGTCATGTTGAGGAGAACGAACCCACCAAATCCGTATCTAACCGTAGATATCTGAACGCTTTTTCACATCACCCCAAACAACTAGCATCTGTAGTCAACACTCTCACCACCCAATACAAAAGTCTAGGTTACCAGCTTAACTTACCAAAAGAATTGAAGAACTTATAAGAAGCTCTTTCTACAATTGGATATTCAAACAGCTCAAACCAAAAATATCCTAAATTCTCCGAATCATTCTAAATAGCCAAAAGTCAAACCAAAAAATATCCTCCATGCTTCGCAGCGTTAAAGACACCGTAAGAATCCAATTGAATTTATAAAATACCCTGTGGAACATGTGAGCGAACCTATATTGGATGTACCAATCGAAAAAATATCAGCTAGGATGCAATTAAACATGCAGTTTCAGTCACAACACAAGGAAAAAGTTTCATCCGCTCTTGTCCAACACACCAAGGACTCTTGTACAGATTAGTCACGAAATGTCACGAGTATACAGGGAAACGAGAGATGATCATTTACCGATTACATCGGATCATATTCAACGATTATATCCACCCTCAAAATGCAATCGCAGACATTCCAGACACATATACGACCAACAGGACGAACAATAATGCGAACCGAAGCACCGCGCACAACACGCATCACCCGAAGACAGCTATAAGTAATCGGGTCACATGATCGAGCACTCAGTATGCGTCTAACGCGCACAGATCACAGATCTTAACTCGTACAGACGCATATATCTCTAGAAAATGGCGAATGTTAGTTCGCTGAAACGTCCGAGAATCGTCCGAGAAACATCCGAGAAACGTCCGAGAAGGTTATTTTCAGAACCAACCCTCGTCTAGGAATCTCCGAGAAAACAAATCAACACTGTTTAGATGTTTTCATCTGCGAAATCCTCAAGTACCACATATAGTTAGTTCATAGTCAACTCGAATTTTATGAACAGCTCAGACTTCTATTACTTCACGAAATTTGTTTGAGTCACAAAGCATAGAAAGCGGTGCGATGGGTCATGGAGTACTCCTGATAGAGTACTCTGACGAAACAGCAAGTTGTTTTCGCGCCTTAAGAAAGGTTACTTCAAGCATGAAAACGAGTTTCAGCAAGGAAGACCTGTGAAAGTGGATTTGGAATCTCTACGGCGACTTATTCAAGAAGACCCGAGATTAACGACGCGGTATCTAACAGAACAGCTTAATTGCTCTCATACGTCGGTGGAAAAATATCTCCATGATTTAGGGAAGATATGGAAATATGGAGTGTGGATGATGATTTAAACCCAAACCAATGGGAACGGAGAGTTCATTCTTGCGTACAACCGGTTACCGGCGACCAGAAGATGACCTACCTCAACCACGCTATGCAAAGAGGCTATACCAAAACCTGATGAAAATAATGTTGAGAGTCTGGTGGGGCATAAAAGGTGTCATTCATTGGGAGTTTTGCCGAGTGGCAGTACCACTTCCGGTTCCCAATCGCCATCGCTCTCTATCTGTCCAGTCTCCAAGTCTTAAGTCGAGTTCGGACATTGCTTTCTGCATTCCCCCATCCATGGGGTTTTTGTTTTTCTTATCTGTTGGGGTCCATCTGACTATCTGCTTAGATATGCGTGTCTCCTCCAACCTTTCTGCATGGCCGTAGAAAGTTGTAACAGTTGTACTTTGCATACGTTCTACTTGCACGACGTTTGTAATCTTTTCGTTCCTCACGTGGTTCATCCGTGCTCGTCGCCAGACGTCCATCTCAGTCGCTAATAGTTTACGCTCTTGGGCTTTGTTCAATTACCATACTTCGCAGCCTTTTTCTTTTCCTTGTTTAGGGTCTTCATCCATAGCACCAAATTAAGGGTTTCTATAGCCTTCTTTACTTTCACCACTCTTTCTGCTACTTTCTTCTCGCATCTTCCATTGTTTTTCATACCTAGATATATGCACTCTTCTCAGCTTTTAATCATTGTGGTGTTGTCTAGGCTCAGATATTCTGTTTCTCTGCCCACACACATGTATCAGGTTTTGTCCATGTTTACTCTTAGGCCCCATTGTTGGTACTCTTTCAATAGCTTCCTACTCATGTAGTCCAAATCTTCCCTGTTGTGTGCAATCAGGGAAAGTATAGTGAAAATTAGTCAGTAATTGGTATGCACATACCTTGGCATTTCCTTCTCCACTTGCACAAGGCTTGGTCCAGGTATATTTTTAACAGTGTTGGTGAGATACAACAGCCTTGATATAGTTGAAACTGGTCTAATGGTGGGTAGTTCTTGCAGGATGGTCCCAGGGTATTTGGACCAAATACTTACCAAATGGTACCAAATACTTCGAATCGATGGGAATCTACCCAAGCAACATCAAAGCAGATTTACATGTAATCGAAAGATATGCACTATTTAACCTCGACAGGAACTATCGCAAAAACGAGTTGATGTCCTGTCAGATAATCAAAAGACCACTAAGTCTATTATCTCATACACCATCAGATCTAAACTGGTATGGAACTGCATGGGAAGGCTAAACAAGCTTTAGCCAAGATAAAAAAATAACACTATACTGTCAGCAGGACAAACTGGTATAGAGGGAATCTAGTAATCACTTTATAAGTCTGGAAACTTTTTCCAGAAACAAGAAAACGATTGATAAACTGGATAGCTCTTCCAGGGTTAAGACAATTCAAAGTAATGCTGGGATCATTTAACCAGGAAAGAGCAAAAGCTTGCCTGAAACTAATTGGAATTCCTGACAATAGTCGTGGCACTGTAGACTTAGAAAGCACCTAGACCGTAGGCCTTGAGGAAGATGACAATTGCAAATTTTGTAGCTTAGTAGAGCAAACCCCCATACACCTGCTGAAGGACTGCAGAGCACTGTTCCGTGGGAGGATGTACCTTGGGGTCTACTGAACAAGAGGAGGAATGTCAATCCTCGAATCCTACCCAGAACTTGAAATTTGTAACGAAATCAGGACTAGAGGAGGACTTCTAAATGGGTAACTACACCCACAATTGGAGGAAGGGGGTGTAGTATATTGGATCTATAAAGGTCGTAGCACAATTCACTGAAATCTACAATCTACAGGATAGTCTCAATGAATCAATGGTCAGATAGAATTTGGATTATCTCACTGCAAGGGCGCACTTGATCTCCAGGTGGTAGGACTGTTGGGACAAAACAACTAGGGGCATTGGATGAAGCTCGTAATCGCTAAAATTGAACCATGTGCTACACCCAGCTACGGCGAGGTGGGTTATACTCAAGCGTTTACAGGCGGCGGCTGCTTCAAACAGTACTTATACAGCCTACGATGAACACCGGACGATGAGTGTGTCTATTGTGGAGAGGAGGACGGATGACAGTTTTTTTTTGAGTCGGATGTACGACAGAAAGTAACATTTTTACAGAAAAAACATAAACCTGCATTGTGCAGGTCAGTATCCTGCTAGTTTTCTGTTGCCATATGTGTTATTCACCACCAGTTATAATTCTTCCCCAAAAAAAGTTATGTTGTTCCTTAAATTATACGAACAGCAAATCTCAAACCTTTTCATTTCCAAATCTCATTTTTGCTCAAACCTCAAATATTTTTTCTCAAATAAGGAGGGATTTTTGCTTGAAACGCGTTGGAAAAATAGTATTGAGGCTAATAGTGTATATTTTGACGAATCAAATGGTTACTTAAATACAACGAAACAAAATATTGTTCTGCTGATAAAATCCGACTTTTTATATTTCACGACCTAATGATTATTATTATTTTATTACAATTATTATTCTTATACTTGTTATTCTGTTTATAGGATGGTGTCTTATTTGTCATGGGTGGATGTAGCCATCGAGTGATTTCAACGGCAGAGACTTACGACCAAATTTAATATGTAATAAATATTTCAATTTGTGTCGATGTTTGCGCAGGGCTTTTGTGACAAATCGTAGTGCTTTAGAATCCTATTTTATTTATACCTAATTACATAATGGTTAATCCTTA
This sequence comes from Phosphuga atrata, assembly GCA_944588485.1. Lineage (NCBI taxonomy): Eukaryota > Metazoa > Arthropoda > Insecta > Coleoptera > Silphidae > Phosphuga > Phosphuga atrata. The sequence continues at coordinate 74,922,617 of OX155893.1, read as the reverse complement.
ATTGTGTTGTGATGTGCGGATGATCCTGGTCGGCACTCAGGATCCATAAAGAGTGATCTGTTTTATTTTTCAATAAAAATGTATTATACATATTTGATTTAATGTTGGTTGGAACGTTGTGGAATGGTTGTTGATATGAAGTACTTGGTGCGTGTTGCCAAAGGATATATTTTAAAATGTGGGCAAGGAATATAAATGATGATTTTTATTAATAAATTTATTTCATTAATAAACAGTGCTGATTTGTTAAGTTATTAATAATTATACCAAAACATGAAGAAAAAAAGCGGAAAGTTTTCTTTGACTTATTGATGTAGCGTTTTGTTAATTTTAACTTGGAAACACTTCTTTCCAACTAGCTACAGAGTCAAAAAGTGTTAATAAAATCTTCATAACTATAACAGTATTCTGATACAAAGAAATTTGGGTGCAAATAATTTAAGCATTCCAAAGTTCGAGTCATTCAAAGAATATGGTTGTACTTGGAATCGATTGGAGACTGGTACAATAATTTTCTAACGTTTTGTCATCTACAAACAGAAAGATAATTTCCTTATTTCATAATACAAAAAAACCGCTTAACCTACGAACGTGAAATTTGGAAGGGACGTTGCTTTTATGACGTAAGCACCCACTAAGGAAGGTATTAATCAATATAGTAATACACTATAATCTATATAGTGTGTCCGCGGATACCGCGGTACCTAATAGGAAAAAAAATAGAAAAAAAACTTAATTTTTTAATTTTACGACCAAAAGTCATTATTTATAAAAAGTTCTGCTTGTTGAGAAAATGAATTGACGATAAGAAAATTTTAGATCGATTGTACAGGGTGTTGATGAATAGGGAATATGCAAGAGATTTAGATTTACTTGATTCTTTTGCCACCGATGCTTTATGATCTTGCAATTTCACCTATACCATTATTTTATTATTTAGTTTGTATTTAATTCCAAAAATTAAAATCAAAAAGTCCAAAATACGCGAGCGAAATTCAAATTTGCGAAACGCATCACCATTGGTCGAACCGAAACCAAGGACTGTGAGGCACACGTTATGACATAGAGATCAATATTCACTGTGTTTTTTTGCTGTGCAATATTACTGTAGTTTTTATTCTGTGTTAGTACCTAGTGCCATTTTGGTCTATAGTGACATTATAAATTATCAAGAACAATGACGGAAAGTGGTTTTGTTAAAGCACAATCGGACAATTTACCAAAAATAGATGCATTTATGATGTGCTCAGAGAATAACCAAACTGCATTGCTAATATGTTAAATGATTCATTTCTTTAATATTAGTATGTCTATAGTTAGAACTGGGATGCTTTCACTTAAAAGTTTTATTAAATGATATGATTGTTTGGGTTGAATTCGCATTACATTTTTTAAATGTTTTTCATCCTCCAAATCATCTTGCATCCAACTTAATTTAGATGAGCTACATGATGCATAATCAGGGGATATCACTGAAGAATCGGAAGAAATAGATATGCCATGCCACTATCAATTGGGTTATCTGGAAATAACTTCCTAGCTGATTTTATTGGTGACGTTGCAATATTTTGTAATGACGAAAAAAGACGAAAAAGACGTAAAAGGCGAAGAGGAGATAGAGCAACATTTTTCTTTTCCATTCCTAAATTTACTTGAACAGCTTTACTTCTGCACTTTGACTTAATATTTACTTGCCGAGCTTTGTCATTAGTATTACTAGAGGCTCAATCTGCCAGAGGTACTGGGCCTTGCTCAATAATCATCACTTCCTTCAATTTGATAACTACTTTGCCCGGCTTCATAGTAACTTGTTTTTGGTGATTCAATTTCTAAAGCATTTGTACTTTTGACAGCTGCTAGTGACAATCCTTGTCTTTTAATAGCACTTACTCCCTCTTGTTATGGTGGCATATTTTCTTTTCGCATAAAATTTATTCATCCAATATTCGATTAGAAGTATACAAAACTCAACATAAAATAAATGGATGAAGTTCTACAATAAATAGCTGGATAAATACAAAAATAAATTAATCAATCCAAAATCCGGTTACTTCATACAAAATAAATTACTTCATCCAAAAAAAGGTGAATTCATACAAAATAAAGTGTAATCATCCAATAATTGATTTTTTCTTACAAACTATGATTTTTCCTTACAATAATCGATTGAATCGTTCAACATATTCGAAATTCACCCAAAAAAAGTTTTTTATTTTAATAAGTGCAAAATGCAAATTTACGAGTGTATTTAATAATCTTCACACTTTTATTATATGTATAAAAATACTGAAAGGAAAAAACTGTTCACCTTATTGATGAGTGGATTAGCTCGGAAATAAATTGAATTATTCTATCTGCTTATATATAGTATATATAGTGCTTCTTATATATAGTGCATCTATCTTCTTCTTCTTCTTCTTGTTTCCAATAGCCCTACTTTAAACCACGCTTGTTCAACTATTGGGCTTTGATCTTTGCCCAGTATTGTCGCATCTTCTGCCGGTGTAGCTTCTTTCCCTCTTCTGTCCAGGGGGTACCTTTCCTTCGGGGTTTTTCCTGAAATTCACGGACTTCGTTTAGTGTTTTTCCTGAAATCCATGGACTTCCTTCAGGATGCATCTCACAGAAGACTGTCTGTTTTGGAAATCTGTTATTCCCACTTCTTTAATATCTTTCTCGGTTTCTGTCAACCAAGTGGTACGAACCTTCTTGTTTGACCAGAATGTGAACAGACTGTTGGTTAGTCGGTTTGGAGTCAATCTTGCAACGTGGCCATAGAAAGCTACCCTTCTTTTCCTTGCACAGTCAGAGAGCCTCTCAATATGTTCGTAGAGCTCAGAGTTATGTCGTCTTCGGAATTCCTCATCTTCCTTTACCGGGAATGCCTAGGATGTTCCTGATGATTCTCCTCTCTCTGATTTCCAAATTCTCTACCAGGCCTCTTCGGTTCAAGGAAAGACACTCCATGGCATACAGTGCTTCTGGTCGTAATACTGATGTGTTTGTTGAAGTGAATCAAGTCGTTGTTTGTAAAATTCGTTTATTGTGAAGATATAATTGTATTTTGTATAAGAAAAATTGTTTGTAAAGAGCAATCAAATTTTGGATGGATCAACCTTTTTTGTACAGTTAAACCTTTTTTTGGGTGAATTGATTTTATTTTGTACAAATCTATCAATTGTTGTACTAAACCATTATTATTTGTAAGATTCAATCGATCATTGGGCGTTAATATTTTATTTTGGACGAAGTAACATTTTTTGGATGAAGTAATCGTTTTTTGTATGAATAAACCGAATTTTGTATTTTCCAGATATTATTTGTAAAAAAGCATCTATTGTACGCAAAAAATCCAAGCCTTTTATTTTGGAGGAAGTAACCTTTTTTGGATGAAGTAATCTCTTTTTGTATGAATAAACCGAATTTTGTATTTTTGCAACTACTTTTTGTAAAAAAACATCTATTTATTGTACGCAAAAAATCCAAGCCTTTTCTTTTTGACAATGAAATATATGAGGCACAACTCTTTCCTTGAACCGTAGTATAACTTTTTGCCCTTGTTGTTTCATGATGTATTGAACATAATTTGTTGTATCTTCCTCAATCTGAAATAAATTCAACATTTAGTAAAACCCTGGAAGAAATTCACACCATATAAACTATCGAAATAGAAAATACTTACATTAAAGTGATCTCCACAACAGTATATACACGATTTTGGAGATATTTCATCTCTTCTTATAACTTTACACCATTCTTTGTGCATTTTCGCATTTCTTGGAATAAAAAAAAAACACTTTATCTGTTGTACTTATAATAGTGTTTTTGCATTCCGGTACAAAACAATATCTATTACATGGTTTTTTAGCGTTTTCCATTTTCGAAATAGCGATTCAAACTGTCAAAAGTGTAAGTAACTGTCAACATTGCAAATAGTAAACAACACTGAATGACAATAGAGAGCTGTGACGTCATCCAAAGCGCGCGAAAAAAAAAAATTAATCGGTATTTTATATAATTTTTTAAAAATAAATTGAAACACTTTCAACAATATTTAAATTTTTTACTATGTTAAAACTAAATAAAAAGTGAATTAAGCAAATAAAAAAAATTAATGTATATTCCCTATTCGGAAAGTATGAACAAGTTTCAAAGGGTAAGTATTTTTTACAAAAAATTTATAAAACATAGTTGTTTATAAACTAACGTAAAGTCTGAATACAAATGTTGATATACAAATTCGAATTTTTAATAATAAAATAATAACAGAGATTTTTATTTACTTGCATTTTAGAAAAACATGATCGGATCATTGGCCCATATTTTATAGAGGGAAATTTAAACCATCATGTGTATTTGAACATTTTGTCTTACCTTTTCTTAACACATTAGAGCCATAAGTATGTAATAATTTGTTTTGGCAACAAGACGGCTGCCCTGCACATTGCACAGCCTTGGTCAGACAATGGTTACATGATCATTTTGGCCAAAGGTTAATGGGATGTTTGGCCCAAACCATTACCCAGCTAAGTCGCCTGACCTTTCTTTATTAGATTTCTTTTTGTGGGGTGCCTTAAAAGGTTTGCCTGCAAAAGGTTTATCCAGATGATCTTCCACATGATAGGGAAATATTTAAACAAAGCATAGAAGAAGCAATTCTATGATCTGAATGTGCCGCGAACCATTCCAAGTGTACGGCAGATTTATTAAGTTAGCGGAAAAGTGTGTCGAGTTGTGAGGTAGCTATGTAGAATAATATTTAGCATTCAGACTTTACGTTAGTTTATAAACAACTTTGTTTCATAAAATTTTTGTAAAAAATAATAAATAATGCAACTTAGCCCTTGAAGCATTTTCAAACATTCCTAATTTATTAACACCCTGTACATTTGACCTAAAATTTTCTTATCGTCAATTCGTTTTCTCGGCAAGCAGAACTTTTTATAAAGAATGACTTGATCGTAAAATGGAAATTAAAGATTTTTTTCCTATTGGGTACCCCCATGCTCGGACACACTGTATCTCTGAGAACGAATATGCAACAAGAGTAAAAATTGGCAGTTGTATTCCTCTTTGAAAATAGAAAAATACGTGTTTTACCATTTTCAAAAATCCATCCAGATAAGGGGACTGCAAATGAGGTATAATTATTTCTTAGAAACATAGTATATGAGAGAAAATAGGGGGTTGAAATAGAGCAGGCTCAGGTATTTTTAGGGTTCTTTGGTATCTCTTTACAGAAAGTCTCCATCTCGTAGCGTTTAAAAAGTTGTTGCGGTAGATAACACTCGAAGACCATTAGCTCCTGACACTCGACAACAAAAGCCTCAGCTGTCTTAGCGTCTGAACTCGCAGCCTCTTAAAACATTACGTATTTCGCTGCTTTTCTTGCATGTATAAAATTATTTCGTACTCGCCTTGAAACCTTCTTAATTTTCTACCGAGTACCCACTATTTTATATACGAGACCGGCATACAAGACCTTGCTTTCTCGTACATTGTTTTCGGTCAATGTATCGTTTCTTCGTTAGTTCTTGTTTATCTTGTTTATTTTCTGCATTTTCTAGAATACGTGGCCGTTGCTTATATATCCTTAAAATTCCATTTGTTGCTTTTAGCCTCCTTATTTCTTCTTTAATATATATTCTTAAATATCCGGACATTTATTCCCTGTCATTTGTTTGCTGATTATTTGTTCCCTGAAAATTTGTTCCGCCAATCATTTATTCCCCAACAAGAAATCTACTGGAATTCGAATACTTGCATCAGTGAATTTTATTCACTTAATCGAAAAAAACAAGATTAATGTTAGCAAAATTGAAGTGAAGCTAAAATGAACAGTTATGAGCGATTCCGCGAAAGGAAGTCATTTCGAAGACGTGTTCCTATGAGAGACGCCCTTCTGGAGCTACAGTCCAGACACTTTTTGCGGGCTGGTCTAACCCCCAGCAACTGTTCGAGCTGCAGCTGGGTTAGATTAGATTAGGTTTGTACCTTCTGCAAAAATTTTATGAATCTCCAGATCGATGTTTGATGGGCGCCGATTGTTCAGAGAAAACTCCGATGTCACTCTTCCATTAAGTTATTAGGCTTCAGCAGCCTGTTCTAGAACAATAAAATGCCCAGCATTGATAAAATTCTCCGCTGACCCTCCCCAATTTTAGAAAATACTTTCATTTTTTTCTCCAAAAATGAGGAAATCTAGGTTCCATTTAACTGAAAATAATTCTAATGTTATTAGAATAATTATTATATAAATGAAATATAATTTTCACATTTATAAAACACTTTAACAAATTGTAGAATGAACTTAAGCTGATGTATACTAAAGAGTGCTTACCAAAATAGTATTAGGGCAATCTCAGAAGGTAATTGGATATTTAGACTGACTTTGGTTTCGTCTCTGTGGTAGTAATGGGCATAATCGAATGATTTCGATAATCGAAAGATTAGTAATCGAGTGATTTCAATAATCGAATGATTTCATAATCAATGATCTCTCGATTTTCCCTAAAAAATATTTTTATCAGTTATTATTGCATGTACCTATAATATTACCTGTAGAATGCAATTTATGTAAATTAAGCCAGTTTTCGACGAATAATTTGACGCATTTTCGGACAGTTTTCGCGGAAGTTAACGCGTATAGCGAGAATATTGCATTTTTGCAACACTATTAAAATCCTAGTAATTTATAACTGTAATATAAGAATATTATAAATGCATGTGCCTCTATAGAGAGGTTTCAATATTTCCAGCGGCTGTTTCTCCTAAACAAACATTTGGGTATTTTATAAATTAACGTGGGATGAAGAAGAACGTAAAGAAATCTTTGATAATCGTATTCCATTGTTATCATATTTTATGACAGTAAAATAAATACGTTGAAATAATATTGGATTCTAAATATGATCCATAAGACCATAAATACCAAATTTGAATAAATTTATATTAGTTCTCGTTGATAAGGGAAAGGGCCACTTAGTTTCACTGTCAGTCTCAGCTCAGTATTCAGTTGTCGAGTGTTGTCATGTGCCCAGTGTCTTCAAAAAGCTTTTTCAATACCGAGGCGAAGTGTTAAACGATCTTTAGTCTGGGATTACTTACGAAAAAAAGGCGACGGAACAGTTTTGTGTAACAAAAGAAGTGTAAAAAAACATTAAAATATTTTGGTAATACCACTAATCTCAGCCAACATCTTAAAAGATTGCATCATTTTCTCTTAATAAACCCTTCTGACAACCGTGAAAGTTCAAACGATGATGCTGATGACCCAGGTAATTTGATTCAAAATACACTTGTATCGTTACCATCAACATCGTCAATTGTTGATACCGTCGCTCGTTTTCCTTCGCCACTTCTTCATCCATTACGTCCACCGGCCACAAAACGAAAACGTCAACTCAAATTAATTGGTAGTACGAAAGATAGTAATAATTCCGAGAATGAACAGGCCGACATTGATAAAATTTTAGTCGAAATGATAGTTTCTGAATTTCAGCCTATATCGTCGAAAATAAAGGCTTCTTAAAATACACAAAGAAGTTTAAAAACGAGTTAGCTGTTTACCTTCACATTTGGCGATAAGAACGGATATATAGACATCATGTTCTACTCAATCGTTTTTAGCGGTTACTGCCCATTACATAAAAGAAAACGAAATGATGAGCTCCTTGTTGGAAACAAGACAATTATTTGAACGTCATTCAGCAGAAAATGTAGCCAGTGTCCTCCGAGGAATTTTGATAGAATGGCAGATTTTTGATAAAGTCGTCAGTATTGTCACAGACAATGCTTCAAATATGGAAAATGCAGTTAACGAGCACCTTAATAAGTATCATCACCCATGTGTGGCACATACTCGCAATCTGAGTACCATGGACGTCCTAAGGAACGACGATGTCCAGCAATTGCTCGAAAAGTGTAAGAAAATCGTGGCTCACTTTAAAAGAAGTACAGTAGCGTCTGGCGAATTGGTGAAAATGCAGCGCCAAATGAATCTTCCACTACTTAAAGTTAAACAAAAAGTTTCAACGAGATGGAATTCTTGTTTGTTTATGATAGAAAGACTTGTTTTAGAAAGTTTGTTTATGATAGAAAGAATATTATTGATAGAAATATGCAAAAAATATACATAAATGTTATATTTAAATAAAGAGACAAGTAGAGACGACTCGCTTCAAGAGAGAATGGTAGATGTGAAGTTTAGGAACCCTTGTGTGTAAGTTTTAGAAAGTAAAGTGGTGCATTTCTGATACTGTATTTTCTTAAAACCCCTTCCGAAACTAAATCCTGATCTTAACCAACTATAAATAAAAGCGTGTCCATGATATCGTAAAAATAACGTAAAGATAACTGATGAATATATTTCGGCGCTACAGGTTTTTATCATCGAATGTTAAGAGACACCATGTCTTTAATCATCTGGGTTTCACATTTGGCCTTTTCTGCATCTCAAGGATAGCAGTTAGAACATTGATAATAAATCCACCATCCATAAATCCATATTGGTTTTCCGACAATCTAACTCCCTCCTTGAGCTCTCCCTTTAGTCTCAATAGCAAGTGTTGCCCCATTAGTTTGCCAGACACATACAATAAGCAAATGTGCTTATAAGATGTGGGGTCTCATATCGGTTTATCCCATTATTCTAATGAGTAGGGCAACCAAAAATATGCAAATGCATATATTTTCTCATTTTACTTATAAAAGAATGGAATAGCCAGAAATGTGTTTCTGACTAAACTATGAATTTAGAGACCTATTCATAAGGGCATATTTCACCAATAAGAGCATAAATTGCATATTGGCTATGATAAAACATATTTCAAAATAACTGCATATTTTTAGTGCATATTATGCACAGTTTGGTAAAAATATTTATATTCATTTCTCTGCTTTATGTATAATATTTAAGCTGTGGTAGGTATAATCTTATTTTTTTTAATAAAATAATCTTAAATAGATTTATAAATAAGCCGACTAATCAACATGGTGTAAATCGACAACAGACAATGGTTGGTGGTATTAAAAATATTAATCGAAGATTTATTTTTATTTATAATTAACAACTGCAAAACATGTTGAACTTGTAAACAGGAACTAGGGAAGAAAATTATTTCTTTGGCGAATCTTCACGGTCTACAACACGCCCTCAACAGCATAAAACCCACAACTCTCATAGCAAAATATGTGCAAAAAAACCTGTAAGTCACAAACTACTCAATTTGAAGAAGATTTATGTAGTGTTCTTATTTCTGCCGACATACCATTATATAAAATGCGTAACAAAAATTTGCTGTCGTTCCTAGAAAAGTATACAAAGTGCCGTCAGAAACCATTCTTCGGAACAATTACGTGATCTTTACAAAAATACGATTAAATAAAATTGCGTCAAAAATATTTTTTTATGGATCTCAATTGATGAAACTACTGATATAACCGGGAGATACGTAGCAAACGCCGTCAATGAAGTTTTGGGCCACGATGAACTAATCTCTAAGCAACAATTTGTATTAAATACTGCAGTGCTAGACAAGGCAAATCATATCACTATCGCAATACTTTTTGATGATTCAATAAAAATTATGGGTCAAAGTTTCAATCGAGATTCGATTTTACTCTTTAAATCAGATGCCGCTCTATACATGGTAAAGCAGCTCGGGCCATACAAATATTTTATCCAAAAGTGACACATCTGATGTGCCTTGTACATGAACTTCATCGAGTTTTTGAACAAATCCGAGGAATTTATACTAACGTCGATCTAATAGCCGATATAAAAAAAAGTATTTTTCACCGTCAAGGGTAACGATTTTTAATGATTTGGCACCTGGCGTCGCACTTCCTCCGCAACCAATAACTACTAGATGGGGAACAAGGATTGATGCTGCGGTGTACTATGCCACCAACTTCAAAATAATAATTAAAAAAAGGTAATGGACGGTAAAGAGGCCGCATCAATCAAAATTACAAAAGAGCTATTAAGTGACGGTAAAATAAAATTTGATTTAATTTTCATTGCCTCAAATTATGGATTCCTTAGCGCATCAATAAATTCGCTTGAAACGTCTGGGCTACTGCTTGCTAAACAGATTGAGGTAATAGAACTTGCTCAGGATGTAATTAATGGCGGTAACGGTGAAGCAGCTAACTTTGAAAAAAAACTTGGAACGGTTATTTAAAAAAATCATGGTTTTTCCATTATGAAGGAAATTTCAATAAATTCGTCTAGGTCTAGTGGTTCTACAACAACAGACAATAAATATAGTATTATTGTAGTATTGTCATTTAAATTTGCGCCAATAACTTCGGTTGATGTGGGACGAAGTTTTTCATGTACAAAAATGTCCTACGATTAAACAGGAATAGGTTTCTTTTTGAAAACTTAAATGAGATGTTTGTCATTTATTGTAATAAAAATTTAAAACAAATCATTTTGAAGTTTAGCTGTATTTTTCTTTTGTATTTATGTTTTCGTACCTAGAATTTTTTTCGTAATTTTCGTAAAATTTTTTAATATATTTTATTTAAGATTTAATTTGCATGTTTTAATTTTTATAGAGCATGTTTTGATTTTTATAGAGAATATTTTTGTTGGTTGCCCTACTAATGAGTGAGTGTCCTGCTCCCATCCATGTATCTGGAAAGTTCCGGGCAGCTAAGAACATGTTCATTACTTCTAGGATAAATTCAGGTTGGTGAGACAGGCAAGACTAGATCAACAGGACTAGACAGACAACGTTAAACAGACCGGACTAGACAGACAAGACTAAACAGACAAGACTAGACAGACAAAACTAGACAGACAAGACTAAGCAGATAAAACTAAACAGACAATACTAGACAGACCAGGCTAGACAGACATGACTAAACATATAATACTAGACAGAAAAGACTAGACATATAAGACTTGAAAGAGTCGACTGGACAGACAAGACTAGACAGAAAAGGTGGCTAGACATGTTTTATTTGATATCCCCCAAAATATACATCTACCGTGGTTGCTAAAAAGGACTAAAGGAATAACGTCGCTTGATATATGTTAAGTCAGTCAGTAGTGTCTTTCTAAATAATAATAAACAGTTCTTCATTAAACACGTTTCTCATTCTTTTTCATTCATTTCATCAGGTTATGGGCCCAGACTAATTGAGGGCGCTTTTCTTTAAACATAAAAAATTAAAAAAAACCGGCCAAGTGCGAGTTGTGACTCGCGCACCGAGGGTTCCAAACTTGTAAGTAAGTAACTTGTAATCTTTTTTTTGTGGAGGACGATAGCTAGCAGATTCAGTTAACTTGTTAAGGCGTTGCTAGTAAAAAAACAAAACTCGTCCCAATTATCATATATATAGTTAACTATTGTAGCTCTCAAAAGCTGTGTTTGTCCAAAATTGGTTGAATTATAAATTGAAAAAGCTTTAGCATGAAACAAGCAACGGCCATCGCCGGGCATAAAAATTACATCGTGTACGATAATGTTGTCGTTAACGGTTAAATGAACTGTAGCCATAATTTATTGAGTAAGTAAGGATATGCAGGCCCAGTCAGCGTTGAATGTTGCATGAATGTTGCAGCAATGTTACTTTCGCAACGTTAAACATTGCTGCAACATTCCCGCAACATTCCTACAACATTCCTATGTCCACCTCTCTGCAACGTTCAGAAATGTTGTGGGAACGTTGCACGGAACATTGCAGGAACTTTGCGGGAATGTTGCGAACATTGCGGGAACATTACGAACGTTGCGGGAACATTACAAACGTTGCGGGAACATTACGAACATTGCAGGAACGTTGCGGGAACATTGCAGGAAAGTTGCGGGAACATTACGAACGTTGCGGGAACATTACGAACATTGCATGAATGTTGCAGGAAGATTGCGAACATTGCATGAATGTTGCAGGAATATTGCGAATATTGCAGGAATGTTATAGGAATATATTGAATATTGAAAAATAGAAAATTATATTTTTAGTTTTATTCTCTTTTATTCTTCTCTTTTATTTATAAATTTCACTTTCACTTTTAATATTTTTTTTAAAGACATGTACTGTTACTGTTCTCATTATTCTCATCGGAGGAAACTTCTGCATTTGCTTTTTTTGGCTCGACTCACACTTGTTGGAGTTTGAATAAGTCATTTCTATCTTCTATATCTTTTTTCGACCATTTCTCTCCGCCAAGTCTCTGTAAAATTGTAGGACAATATAAAATATAAGTAAAAATATCTGGCAAAAATATAAAAATGTTCACTTTTAAATATGTAAACGTCACGTAACGTACGTTATGTAAACGCGTTTAGGAGGGACTCAGCATTCATACACTTCCTTTTCCTAATATGGGGTTTCAGGAATTGCAATATTTGCAATAAGGGCCATTCTGGACGAGTCGATGCCGCTGCCCCTGACCCATCCCATCAAGCTCAACAATCCACGTCTCTTTGACAAACCTCTCACGAAGCGTTTGCCACCTGGAGCTACATCCTTTTACTGTTGCTGAAATAAAGATAGAAAGGATATAGAAAAGTATGAACTGTAAATTTCGAATAAAAAGATGCAACATAACCTACCATTCATTGTTTCGGCCACATTCTTCCATGCGGAGTCTTTTTTTGAAACCTGCATGCCCCTTATCATATATTTGGCGATACGCCCGCACACACTCAACTGACAAAACGTCATTAATCGACATTTTTTAACCCTTAATTTATAAACAACTTTTCGAACTGTAAACAAAGCGAATGTAACAACACAATGGAAAATGCCACTCTTGAATTCGAGTGCATGCGCGCAAGAATCGAGAGCGTTGATTGACTGAAAGATAAGGCGACGCGACGTGAAACTTTGGACATAGGTAGATTTCACATTACGTTAAGTTCGGATACTTCACATTACCTCGATCGTAATGGGCCGCATATAAAACAATGCGTTTTAGATTTCATCACGTCTCATCTCGTCACGTTAAGTTCATCATCGTAATCCCGCCTTAATACACTACATAAAAGTGGAAGAGAAGAGTACAGAAAGAAGAGAGAGCGTAGATAAATACAGCAACGTTTCATTGAGTATATACACGCATTGTGTATGCAAATTCCGATCGGCGGAAAATACACGCGCCGATTGGAAAAATAAGTAAAAATATAATACATTTTTGAGTATAAGAATAAAAAAAAAGTGAGACGAGTAAAAATAATCACAGTAAAAATAAATGAAAATATTAATAATGAAAAAAATAATTGGCGCAGCCTTACTGGAATGTTGTAGGAATGTTGCTACAACATTCACATTGTAATATTGCAACTGGAATGTTGCAGGAATGTTGCTGCAACATTCACATTGCAATGTTGCCACTGGAATGTTCAGGAATGTTGCTGCAACATTCACATTGTAATGTTGCAACTGGAATGTTCAGGAATGTTGCTGCAACATTCACATTGTAATATTGCAACTGGAATGTTGCAGGAATGTTGCTGCAACATTCACATTGTAATGTTGCAACTGGAATGTACAGGAATGTTGCTACAACATTCAAATTGTAATATTGCAACTGGAATGTTGCAGGAATGTTGCTGCAACATTCACATTGCAATGTTGCCACTGGAATGTTCAGGAATGTTGCTGCAACATTCACATTGTAATGTTGCAACTGGAATGTTGTAGGAATGTTGCTGCAACATTCACATTGCAACGTTGCCACTGGAATGTTCAGGAATGTTGCTGCAACATTCGGAATGTTGTGCAGCCTTCGGAACATTGCTGCAACATTCAACGCTGACTGGGGGAGTACGAAGTTATTGAATGCAAAACAAAATTTCGTATTTCTGCCGCTCACTACAAAATGGCCGACTTGGGCCTACCTCCCGCCCTTGTACTTGCCCCGCGTCGCCCTGCTCGTGCGCGTCTCGTTTTATCCCAGATACAAAAGAGGTCACTGAGTAGTTAGTTAGGTACTTAAACACGAAATCTTACTTACTTATATGATATGAAATTCTTGACGAGAGACCTATTTCAAATTCCAAGCCAAAACTAAAATATTTTAAAAGTTACCAAAAGAAAGCGAATGACGATTATAATAAATCGATTATGATAAATCTTTATTTTACTATTACCCTTACTCAGTAACTTACATTAAGAATTAATTGAATTACGCGATTATTTTTAAACTTATAAAAAGAAAACGAACAGACGATTATGATAAAACTTTATTTTAGTATTACACTTATTCACTAACTTATATTAAGATCTAACTATTTCTAGATCTAATATAAAGTAATATATTAACTATTTCTAGATCTATTTCGATACTCTTAACATTCAGTTGTTCAATTGACTGCTTTTGGGCAATTGACTACCAAAAAATATAGGAGGAGGACCTAACTGTATGCAACCCATATGCTTCTGGTGCCTGACAATACCACGCAACACATTAGTGTATTTTCATAAGTTTCTAATAGTAAATTCGCATTTTTCTTGTAATTAAACTACATATTTACGGTTTTCAGATTTCTCTCTTTACATGTGCTGTAAGACACCGCTTCTTGCCAAATTTCATGATTCTGGGTCAACGGGAAGTACCCTATAGGTTTTGATTCCCTTGTGAAATCGCAAAATATGTGACATAAACGGTTATATCTTTTGATCGCGTTGCCTTACAAGTTTGATTTTCACAGCTGAAAGAGACCGCAGACCCGAGTATTTGATACAAATTTCAACTTGTTACCTCTACGCGTTCCTGAGAAAAATGGTCTTGACAAACAGACAGACGGACGGACAACAAATTGATCCTATAAGGGTTCCGTTTTCGGTACGGAACCCTAAAAACGACAGCGTGGTTGGAATAACCTCAAAATTAGTGCGCGTGTTATCCGCGTGGAAAATAACTGAAGAGGTTATAACAAAAAAGACAGACGTGCGTAAAATTGTAATTCTTTTCGCGGAAGTTCGGAATCAGTGTACGCGATGAGTGCGAATTACGCTTTAAACGTGCCGAAACTAAAAACTACGACAAAAATGGAGTTTTGAAGCGGAAAATTTCTTGATTCTTAAAGGATTATTGAAATATATGAAACCAATGAGCTGAAGGGCTGAAGCAGTGCATCACGCAGTATTTCACTGAAATAGTTTTTTTCTCCTTCTTTAACTCCGGCTTCTTGCCAAGCCAGATCTCATAAGGTGTTTTGCTAGATAATCGTGATGTAACGGTCACGATTATCTAGCAAAACACCTTATGAGATCTGGCTTGGCAAGAAGCCGGAGTTGCTAATCTGCGAATATTTGGAAGTACAGCAATGGTACACGTCCCAAAAGCTAAACGACTTAAATGGAATAGAAAGTCACAAAAAATGTACTTCGTCGGATTTTATGACAACAGGAAGGGCTACCGATTGTTGAATCCAGCAAACAACAAAATTGAGACAAGTAGGGATGTGATAATTGTGATAATCGATGTGATAATAGGATGTGAAAATTCCAACCATTAACAACATTAGAGACACTTTGCACGATGGGGAAATGACATTAGCAATGCAAGAGGAGATATTCATGCAACTTATGTGGGAGATACAGATCGACAAGAAACACCACCAGCTGAGGAAGTGGAGGATGAATATCTGGATTTAGTGGGAGCACATGAAGACATCGATACCGCAGAGGATAGGGATAGTGACTACGAGAGCACACAGGATATTGCAATTTCTGTGACAAGCAGAAAATCGTCAAGAGTACCGAAAGCCAAGGTCTTCGAGGACTATGTTACCTACGGTGCCAATGATATTGACCTGGGAGATGAGCCAGCCACATTCAAGGAAGCCGTAAGCAGAGCAAGAAGCAAGAAACGTGCCATTGCTGACGAGCTGGACTCATTTAAAGAAAACGACGCTTGGGAGTTGGTGGGCACCTCAAACACAGGAACTGTTGTAAAGTGCAAGTGAGTGTTCAAAAAGAAACAGGACATCGAAAATAAAGTGCGGTATCGCGCAAGATTAGTTGCAAAAGAGTTTACGCAAAAACCAGGAATTGATTTTCATGACTGTTTTTCTAAAATCGTACACGGGATTTTGTTTTAATTTCGGTTCTGCAATATCCTGGGAAAGCCGGAAGCAAAGAACGGTGGCGCTTTCTACCGCTGTAGCCGAATATATAGCTACTGCTGAAGCATCAAAGGAAGCCGTATATTTGCGGAATTTGTACAAGGAATTATCATATACAACGACAATCAAAGTGCCCAATTGATGACTGAAAACCCGATTCATCATAAGAGAACCAAACATATTGACATACTATACCACTTTGTAAGAGAATGCGTAGCAAACAATAGTATAGAAGTGGTATATAAACCTAGTGCACAAATGACTGCAGACGTGTTAACAAAGCGACTGCCCTACGATAAACATGTCAACCTGATATATTATATGGGAATGTTAAATACTGTTACTATTTCGAATTATGTCTGCGTTTAAGTATATTTTGAAGGATATAGTGGGAGTGTTGTATTTGATATCCCCCAAAATATACGACATCTACTGTGGTTGCTAAAAATGACCAGTTGGTAGAATGTAGCCATCTTATATATATTTGATCAATAAAGTCGCTTGATATATCTTAAGTCAGTCAGTAGTGTCTTTCTAAATAATAATAAACTGTTCTTCATTAAACACGTTCCTCATTCTTTTGCATTCATTTCATCAGAGACATCAAGACAGAGAAGACTTTGCAGTTTAATTAAAAAATTCTATAAAAAACTAATACCTCCCATAAAAGATCTGGTAAATTCTTCTTAAATGAAATCGTTCCAAAGAACTTTAAAACTCCTATGAAATCCCAGTCTTCAAAAAGCAGAGATAAATCGGTCATGGACTACTATCGGCCAGAACCTATGTTCTCAGCTATAGCCAAGATGATTGAGTATTCCATGAAAATAAAACTGATATCAGTTATAGCAAAATACGAAATTATATCCATCCAGCAACATGGATTCTGCAAATGCAGATCGACAATGTATGCATTATAGCAAGTCTACACAAATATAATAAACGAATTAGATAAGAGAAAGTGCCGGCTGGGAATGTTTGGGGACTTGCCTAAAGTATTTGATTAGGTGGATCATAATAAGCTGATTGAAAAATTGAAATTATAAACTTGTCAAAACAGGGCTGGTTCCAATCTTACCTCTCTAACTAATTAACAATATGTTAAGATTAGAAATTCCACAACAATAATTCCAAACATTATCTATTTTTGTGGGATGCCACAAGGAATCGTCCTAGCGCCAATATTGTTCTCCATGTATACAGACTTGATAGACTACATTGCTGCATTGGATTATTGTATTCTGTGCGCGGATGACACCAGTGGCATTGTGTCTGGAACTACTTTACATGAATCTGAAAAGACTGGTTTGCCACAAGCAACCTACTTTTAAATCCACTCAAAACTTAATACATTATTTTTATTACTCATGTGTGCGAAGTACTTCCTGATGCACGTTTTTTTTTTATACGAGAAATGCCACTTCATGCCTTTCTACAAAATGTATACAATGCTAAAATCAAAGCGATTATAGCTCTTGGGATAATAATTTGGGAATCATCACTACACGTAAAAAGAGCTGCTGATTAACCAGAAGAGAATTATCCTCTTTCGGGAATTAAAAATAATAGTTGCAAACCGGAATTCTTAAAGTAAAAAGTTTTAACAGTGTCGTGCTTATATGTATGGGATAAGTTTGTTATGTACACAAATTCAAAGAGTTATTTTCCAAAAATGAAGGTATACACAAACTAAGGAAAAGAGATGCCTCTAATTTACGGACGATAAAGGGCAACTTCGCCTTGTCGTGCTCCGCTGTTAAAAATAAAAGAAAAAAATATATAAATCGTTTAGAAACAAACAAAAAGACTGTCTATTAGAAAACTCATTCTTTTCAATAAAAGATGGAGGTATTGTTATTTATTATACGATTTTAACGAGCGGATTTTTAAATTCGCCAATTAAACCTTATTTTTATCCGCAAATGTAATATAAACTTTTATTCAATTTTGCTTTCATTTTCTGTGTTTTTTTACAAGCATGTCATGAGGCCCTGATTTTGTTTGTTGTCATAACAACGATAAAATTATTGATTCGTACGTCCAAATTTTGTTTTGAGTATTGTGTTTAATTAATTTGTGTTTTTATTAATCATACATGGATACATCCGAAGAATTATTGTTAGATGGTGGGGCCACTTGTATGAAGACTACTCTCGCAGAAATCAAGAGTTTATACAAAAATATGTAATTATAACAAGTTTTGTGATTGGCGATTAAAGGTAGGCGTTCACAGTTTCGCATCGTACGTATCGGACGCATCGCATCAAACGGATCGTACGATCGTAGTATTCTTTCTATAGAAATTAATACAAGTGGCAACGGCAATGCGGATGCCGATGCTCCGAGGGGCAACTTTTACGATGCGTGCCGATAACGTCATACGGAATCTAGTATTTGCTGGTAGTTGTGTCGGAAAATCCGATCGCTGCGGATACTGTGGACGCACTGCAAAATATAATCCGTTGGATGCGATGCGTCCGATACGTTCGATGCGAAACTGTGGACGCCTACCTTAAAGAACTTCAGCGAAGTCGACATTTAAGGTTATGTTTGCCCGTAAGTGAGTTATTTTGAAGCATTGCTATGGATACTTTTTCATTTCTCTAGTGAATAAACCACTGTTTTATTAATCCATATCCAAGGAATTAAACGTGACTTTATAAGGCAAAATTGAATAAATTATTTAATTTACACAATACTCTAAACAAAAGTTTTAAGTTCGAATCAACTATTTTATCGGTGTCACCAAGGTTACTAAAGGGGAAATTTCCTTTTTCTACTGATATATGTCAAAATGGCAATTTTTTCACGGCTTACCCTACATGAAAGTGACTTTTTTTCATTCTAGAAATGGAAATATTTTCACATCCAGAGATGAAAATGAGCATTTTAAATTTATTTTCTCAATCAAAACACTAAACTAACCAAATTTGCATGGACTTTCTTATAAATTACTTCAATTTCAATGGAATATTTAATGTACAAACCTAAAACGAGCTATTTTAGAAACTATTTAAAAAACCGAAATAAAATTAGGACATTTGACTTGAAAAGTATCACCTTCTATGAGAATGCAATATGTTACCATGGAAACGACCAAACCAAAAATTAAATTTGTATTGACAGTTCGCTTCCAATTGGATTTATTGAAGTCGAATTATGGATTCTGCAAGCGAAATCAGTAGAAAAAATGCATTTACTACTCGAGATAAAAGCGTTTTTTTGGTTCGGTGTGATTGCTAACTCGCTGGCGCTCGTGAGCAAACTCTCACCTCACCAAAAAACGCCACTTTCATCTCTTGCTGTAAAATATACTATTACTTACCTTGGGTGTCACGACAACATATAACAATCCGCTCGTTAAGGCCTAGGCCGCACTACGGCTAAACCTACGGCGGTTTGCGAGCGCGTGATTTTGTGACAAGCGGCATCACTTGCGGTTCTTCCCGCGAGTGATTTTTCCCATAGCGTACTGGGTGTTTCTCGAGCCGTTTCGCGGTTATGGCGGTTACCGCTCGCGCAAAAAAAACCTTTGTGCGTAGTGCGGCCTAAACTTGGGATTGCAATCCGGTGTTATTTTCAATCCGGCCGGATCCAGCCGAATCCGGATCCGGCCGGATCGAAGGAAATTTGATTGATCCGAACAGGATAATTTTCCCTTTACGTTCCAAAATAAAGTTCCTGGATAATTGAGTTACTGTATTACATAGGTAGTTTACCCACACACATACACACACACACATTTATAATTAGACAAACAATTACAAATCTAATACAGTGTAGATAACTTGTTAAATTTCACTGACAGAATTTTAGTATTTAACTTTATTAAATCTAACATAATAAACTTTACTTAATCTACTGAGATCACAACAATTAGGTATTTGAACAAGCTAACAAGTCTTGTACTTATATTTATGACAGACATAATGATGAATCTGTCTAATGAATCGAACAATTATTACAATAATGAGTTTATAACTATTTAATTTATCAATTTACTATAAATAACGTATTTACCGGTGTGTTAGACGCACCCTAAAATTCAACTTACTTTTTGTGCGCCTATAACGCGGACCTACGTTTTAAATACACCGGCAAATACGGTAATTATTTTAAGTATACATTATTTATGACAAAATCAATTTTGGTTTTGAAAAAACTATGCACACCACGCATTTAAAGTACCTACTCATGCAACAGCGCGATTATTTTACCATAAATTAGTTTCACCGGATCCGGTATATTGATACCGGATGCAATCCCTACCTAGGCCGCACTACGCCTAAACCAAACCGCCGTGGTTTTTAATCGCGTGATTTTGTGACTCAAGTAAGGTAATACAAGCAGCTTCACTTGCGGTTTTTCCTGCCACTATTTTTTTCCATAGAGTACGGTGTGTTTCTCGAGCGATTTCGAAGTTATAGCGGTTCCCGCTCGCGGGAAAAAATCGTAGTGCGGCCTCGGCCTTTGGCCTACGGCTAAACCGCCGCGTTTTTTAATCGCGTGATTTTGTGACTCAAGTAAGCTAATACAAGCGGCTTGTGGTTTTTTCCCGAGACTGATTTTTCCTATAGCGTAATGTGTGTTTCTCGAGCGGTTTCGTGGTTATAGCGGTTACCGCGGGAACAAACCGTAGTGCGGCCTCGGCCTTAATCTCGATTTTATCCGCTTTTATAGGGTATTTCAATAGGGACTTCCGAACTTTGACTGTTGGTAGCGGCCATAATGTTGAAGCTACTCTTGTTGAATTGGCTGTCATTTATTCAGTCTGTTTTGCCGAACGGATATCAATCGTGCTACCGAGAGGACTATTCGCAGTGTGGTGGATATATTTGAGCCCACTGGTTCAGTAAACAATAAACCAACATCTGTAGGACGACGAAACGGAAGCTTTGCCGAAAACATCGCCGATGTCCGTGAGAGTGTGCAGGAGTATACGAGGCAGTCGATTTTGCGTCGCTCACAAGAACTCGGCCTTTCGTAGACCACAACTTGGCGAATTTTGGTTGGTAACTTGAACCTGCACCCGTACAAATTTAAACTGACTTAGGAGTTGAAGGTAAATAACTATAGGCAACGACGTGTTCGCTGAATGGTCCCTGGAAGAGTTTGAAACTCAACCTACTTTTCATAAAAAAATCATCTTCAGCCCATCATCATTCTCATGAAGCTCATTTATGGATGAATGGGTACGTCAATAAACAAAATTGGCGAATTTGAGTCGAAACCAATCCACATGAGTCCAAGAGCGTCCAATTCATCCCGAGAAAAGGCTGGCGGCGTCATCGGCCAATATTTATTTGAGAACGACGTTGGCCAGGCCATCACCGAATACGGCGAGCACTATACGTCGATGATTACCAACTTATGTTGGCTTGAATTGGATAATATGGACACCAACGACATGTGGTTTCAACTGGACAGCGCTACGTGTCACACAGCTGTCCAAATTGGATATTCTGCACGAGCGATTTGAGGGTATGGTCATCTCACGTGGAGGTTTTTTGTGATGTGAACTGACCACCGAGATCGTGCGATTTGGTCATTTTTTTGTGTGGTTTTCTTAAGTCGTATGTCTGCGAATACGTCACAAACCACAGCGACCCTGAAAGCCAACATAACTCATGGCATCGGTTAAATTCAGCCTGATTTATGTCATGGAAAATTGGACATTTCGGATGCGCGCCACCCAGCAAAGCCGCAGCAGACATTTGCAGGATTTGGTTATATTCCGTACATAATGGCACCGATAGCCTTTCAAACAAATAAAAAAATTCAATGATATCGCACACACACTTTGTTCTATTTAAATTTAAAGATAGGAAGCCCTTAATGAAAGGCACGCTATAATAATAATTACTACTACTTGTACACTAGCGAACAAAAAATTTAGTTCACGTAAGAAATTGCAAGTAAACTAGCTAAAGCAGAAAACTACTTCGGACGGGATCGGGCGCTAACGAGTCACCACCCAAAGAGATTACCGTTTTTTGGTGTCCCCAAGTTGGCGAAATGAAACATCTTCTGCAGTAGTGCTACAAAATCAACTTCAAGAAGTTAGAGATGTAAATGTTAGTGAATGGACCGTTAGAAGTTGGCTTCATGCTTCTGGACTATCTTGTAGAAGGATGGCTACAGGTCCACCATTACAATTCTGGCATTGAATTGCAAGACTGCCTTTTGCCAGAAATCAATTGGCCTGGAATAATGATGACTGGAGCAACGTCCTATTTTCAGATGTGTCGCGTTTTGTAGTATGTAGAAGACCCGGAGAAAGATACGTTCCAGTTTGCATTGACAAGCGACTTCCAATTTTCGGTGGCTCGGTTATGGTTTCGGCAGGAATTTCTTCACGAGTACGAACTGTGTTGGTCTTCATACAGAATGGATCCCACCGGACATGAATCTCACCGAACATGTCTGGGATGAGTTGGGACGACGTATCTGAAGGTATACACTCCAAGAATTGCTCAGGAGAGTTGCTATTGCAGGACTGGAATAAAACATTAACCAAAATTTGATTCTTAATTTAATTAAAAGTATGCCTCGTCGCAATTAAAGTTATTTTTTAAATTATGGTAAGTTTGTTTTTCATTTTCTTAGTTCCTTATAACAAAAAAACGAATTACATTTTAAACGTAAATTAATCGCATTTCCATAATAATTCATAAACCAAAAAATTTGCTTTCCAATTAAATACTGAATATTTTATTAGCCTTACAAACAGAAAATTCCACGAAAATATCAAATTATTTGCAATTTCCTAAGTGACCTACATTTTTTGTTCGCCAGTGTATAATATATAACTATTACTATAACAGTTGTTCTTTCTGTTTATTCTTATTTGATTTGATTAAATTAATTTTTAGTAACATTAAAACAAATTAAGAATATTTTCCTTCTGTTTATTAGAATTGATATGATTTAAAAACAAATTTTAGTTATGTAAATTTGAGTATATTTTCGTTCTACTTATAATATTTGATTTGAATAAGTTTATAGTTTGTTAAATCCCAAGATATTTAGCTTCTTTTAATTAGATTTTATTTTATTGAAATATAATAATTTTTTAGTTATGTCAATTTCCAATTTATTTTACTGGTGCTGCTAATGTTTCCGTTGATTTAAATTAGTTTAGGCAGACACGACTCGTCTTATGGATTATCTATTTTCTATTATTGATCGCTTACAAAGTGTGAACAAAATGTACCCAAAATATAAGCTATTAGCAAAATACTGCAAATACTTATCTGCACTTTTTGATTTCACTAGACAGACAAGATAACTAGGCAGACAAGGTAGCTAGACTGTAAGAGTAATGACCAAAGAAGGATTAGATTCTTTAGCACCATTGTTAATAGATACAGAAAAATCATTGTTAAATTTGACGAAAATAATAAAGAATGTTGTTGATTTAAAAGCACAAAAAAATTCTATAGAATATTGGAATTTGTAAAAAATGTTTGTGATTTGTATTAAATTAGAGACTAAAATTATTTTATTAACTTTATTAATTTGCTCAAAGTTAATTATTTTTTTAGGGGTGCAATTTCAATATTCGCAAGGGACGCAAGAATCTCAAAACTCAATGTTTTTCTATGTTTCATGGTCGTTTCTTTTTCTAAAGTTTATTTAAAATATTAAGTTATATATAATACAATATTTGTCAACAGTTCACAAAGCCTGGTAAAAAAATTCCGCGTGAAACAATAGATAGCGTCGTATCATGTTCAATGACACAACAAAAATTATACACAAAATGACACTCCAACATTAAAAACAATTGAAAACAAGCCCAACAATCTCGAGGGCATCAAAATCAAATCTAACGTCGGAGAAATCTAATCAAAAACATTTACGCACATTCAAATTAAAATAAACAAACACGCATAATAGTGTGATAAAGCGAGAACCTTGATCATGAATTATAAACATTATTAAATTGTTCTACAAATAAAACGAGTAACGGCGTGAGTGGAGTGAACGCGCGTCAACCTCTAGATTTCACGTGAAATTTCGCCACAGCTTGATATAACTCAAGTCGGTTACAGCGAAACATTTGGTTAAACCGGCGAGTAAAATGTGACATTTTCCAGTCTAAAATAAATAAATCTAGAATATAAAATGTCGATTAGGATCGTTGCCAAAAACGTCTTTGCAGGTAAAAACAAATGTCAACAGGTGTCATTGTGACACTAAATATACACAATTTCTAGGTTATAATATTGATTTTTTAATATAATTTTAGTGCCCAGGAAAAAATTATGTGCAAGGTCGTTTAGTCTTCACAAGTTGTCGAAAGAACACGTCCAGTTGAAGGACCTGGCCAGGAAATTCGCCAATGACAAATTGAGACCAATTGCTGCAGAGTTGGACAAACTACATCAGTTTCCTGCTGAACAGGTTATAAAATGACAGTTTGACAATCATTCGTATGACAGTTTTTTGACAATTAAAGATATTAAATAAATATACACATTTAAAAAAAAATGCTTAAAAATATACGTTAAATCACTTTTTAACATAAAATTACATATTTTGATGAATTTATCAATAACAAAATTTACTTTAAAAATATTTTTGAATTGTTAAAATGTATTCTGTTTCGAATTCGAATATTTAAGGATTTAAACAATGTATATTTATTGAAACATGATTCTTCTGTGTCTTGCATAAGGTGACCAGATTTTGACTTATTTATATTTGTTTTGAAAAAAAAGCGGGATTGAATGCAAAAAAATGAAAAATGGTTGGCAACAAATTTTTGAGTGAAAATACAAAAAGCCGGACTGAAAGAAGAATACAAAAAATGTATGGCTACAAATGTTTAAGTTAAGTTTTAAGTAAAACATTAATATTTCATAAAACGGGACTTCACGAAAAAACTTCACGGAGCGCGTGACTGGTCCTTAGTCATGCACAAACATTTTTTAATTAACAGTGGTAAAGTGGAGTGGGGTAAATGCGATATAGTTTTTAAATAGGTGAACTTTGTAGTGTTCCAAAATTATAAACTTATTAACAAGAAATTACAAAAAAATGTAGCATATGCAATAGCATTGTTACAGGGTTGTGAATCGATATTGAACCGTAAAACCAATTAGCAGATAATTTTTGTTAGGTATTTTTTTTAAACGTGGTCGATATATCATATTTGCTTAAAGTGATCACATTTTCATTGAGACAAAGCGGGACAAATGGGATGAAATAATAATTATAATTTAGTTATGAAAGTTACTATGTTCTCTAATTCACTTCAATAAATATAATTACAAGTACGATTTGGTTTCCTGCACTTTCGTGCTATGAGAGACCATGTGGATTGCTAAAAAATACTATAACCTGATAAATATTAATGATAATGAACATTATTATTAATAACATACAGAACACACGGAACACAGAAACGCGTCCATGGATGTTCATTATTATTAATATTTAAATAATATATAAAAAAATTATCATTTTCTTTCACGGTCAAATTTTTTATTCGAGTGAATACTTTACAATATTATTCGGATCATTTATTAAAATGTGGTGAAATTTCTCACATGAATTGGTCAAATTATTTTTTACGCTTACTGCGTTTTTTCAGTTGTCCATATTTTATTGATACCCGAAAAAACATTTTCTGTTGCTGCATTCGTTCCTAGAAGGGAGCTAAAAATTAAGCAATAACTCCGTCCATTTTTTGTCTGTTTCCACATTTGCAGACAACCAACATTTAATGTTTTCATCAGTAACGTATCTTTTTACCAATAACACCTCACCAAAAAGATCATTTTCGCAAATATTATTTTTCGGAAAATGGTTACTAATATATTCAAATGATTTTTCCACATATTAACATAAAATCTCCTTTTTTAATGTCACCCAATGAAAACTTCAGAACAAGGTGCTATTAAACGTCCGGATTTTCTGAAAGAAGTCAAGAGGTGCATTCGCTTTGGACGCTTACACGCTTTGAGCGCACACAAACGTCGTTTTCAGGGTTCGACTTGATGCCGTGAGCGTCAAAAAATCACGCTCGTGGCTAACTTCGGGTTGTAGATTTCGCGCTCACAGACGCTCACGCTACAGAGGTAGGGCAGCAAAAGCGTGAACGCCAAACTTCACTATTTATCAAAACGACTACCATGTGAGCGTAAGCTAACGAAACATTTATAGGTTTGATAGTTACATGTCATGGAAACATGACTCAAATTATTGAAACATTTAATTGAATATAATTAATATAATCTATAAATTTAAAATAGAAGGTAAAGATTAATAATTTTGGAATATTAAATGTAAAATTATATAATAATCACCTAAAGTGAGATTTAAATTCTTAATCAGTAAAAGATGGTATAATCTCTTCAACAAAATTTTGAAGTCTCCTTAAACGTTCTTTTTTACAAGATAAATTTAATGATTCAAAGCGCTTATAGGCCAACAAAAACACCTATAATCCGAGCTTATAAGCTTGAGCGCTCAAAGCTTATGAGCGCCCAACGCGAATGCACCCAAGGTACTTACGTATTAACGCACCGCAGCGAGAGGTCTCGCTTCCGCAAAATATGTAGTCTGGATTTATCTGCTCTAATATAACCTAATCTTACCTTTACGCAATATTTTTTTTCTTATTTCGGATCGAGAGTTCGCGCTGCCGCGCGCTATGTGGTCTGAATTTATCTACTTCGTTATAACCTAATCTAACCATCCATTTGTTCAAATCTGTAGCTGCGGTGGCGTTAGTACGTAAGTACCGAAGTCAGAATTTATTTTATATTTTTAGTACAATTCGAGGATATTAATAAAAATCATTGGGTGACATTAAAAACGAGATTTTATGGGAATATGTGGAAAAATACGAAATGCAGATATTTTCTAAAAAGCGGCACATTTTTAAAAATCGCCGGGACGCGGGACTGTCCTCCAAAAAGCGGGACTGTCCCGCCAAAATCGGAACGTGTGGTCACTTTATATTTGCCCCTCGATTTATGGCAAATGTGATAATGGAGTATATTTTGGTAGACGTAATTGCTGCATAAAATAACAGGGCAAAGACATAAAATTTAGACAAAACTGTAAATTTTGGTTTTTATTTATAAAGAAAGCTGGAGGTGTAAAAAAGTTTAAACAAAGTTTAAAAAAGTAAAAACAAACTTTTTAAAATTCTGAACGCAAAAGGAAAATAAAGAACGATTCTTAAAAGATAAATAGAGGCAACAATTTCTGAAACAACTAATAATAATGTTCGATACCAGAAAGATAAAGGGGCAAAAGCGACATACTGTAACACAATTTCCTGGTCATTGTATAACACATTTGCCCCATTATAATATTTTCAGAGGCAAATGTGACAGCCTCAAAAACCTAAATATTTAAATTTTGAATAGATATTATAGATAATCAGATAAACTTAATAAAGACGGAACAAAGCTTGAATATATAAATATACTCAACCTTTCCGGAACACTATAATACTAATGAGTCTTTTTAGGACTACCAAAAACAAATCTCTTATGAAATTTGTCAGTTATTCTATAGCTTTCAGTCCACCTTCGTGGCACTCAACAAAAACCATAAAAATAACATTGATTTTTAAGATCATGTCTTTCCGATACCTTGAGTGGATAGCCATCTGTGGACGCGTTTCGAGATCTATCTCTCATCAGCACAGCTTTGCTTCCATGAACAATATTTTGTAAATCACTCACTTGAAAACCCATGTGTTGATTAGGGTTAGATGTTTTTAATTTTGACATATTGTGAGAGAGACATGAACTTAGCAGGTTATTGATGTAAATGATAAATTTTGAATTGGTAAAACCATACAACATTATAGATAATCAGATAAACTTAATAAAGACGGAACAAAGCTTGAATATATAAATATACTCAACCTTTCTGGAACTCTATAATACTAATGAGTCTTGTTTGGACTACCTAAAACAAATCTCTTATGAAATTTGTCAGTTATTCTATAGCTTTCAGTCCACCTTCGTGGCACTCAACAAAAACCATAAAAATAACATTGATTTTTAAGATCATGTCTTTCCGATACCTTGAGTGGATAGCCATCTGTGGACGCGTTTCGAGATCTATCTCTCATCAGCACAGCTTTGCTTCCATGAACAATATTTTGTAAATCACTCACTTGAAAACCCATATGTTGATTAGGGTTAGATGTTTTTAATTTTGACATATTGTGAGAGAGACATGAACTTAGCAGGTTGTTGATATAAATGATAAATTTTGAATTGGTAAAACCATACAACATTATAGATAATCAGATAAACTTAATAAAGACGGAACAAAGCTTGAATATATAAATATACTCAACCTTTCCGGAACTCTATAATACTAATGAGTCTTTTTAGGACTACCAAAAACAAATCTCTTATGAAATTTGTCAGTTATTCTATAGCTTTCAGTCCACCTTCGTGGCACTCAACAAAAACCATAAAAATAACATTGATTTTTAAGATCATGTCTTTCCGATACCTTGAGTGGATAGCCATCTGTGGACGCGTTTCGAGATCTATCTCTCATCAGCACAGCTTTGCTTCCATGAACAATATTTTGTAAATCACTCACTTGAAAACCCATGTGTTGATTAGGGTTAGATGTTTTTAATTTTGACATATTGTGAGAGAGACATGAACTTAGCAGGTTATTGATATAAATGATAAATTTTGAATTGGTAAAACCATACAACATTATAGATAATCAGGTAAACTTAATAAAGATGGAACAAAGCTTGAATATATAAATATACTCAACCTTTCCGGAACTCTATAATACTAATGAGTCTTTTTAGGACTACCAAAAACAAATCTCTTATGAAATTTGTCAGTTATTCTATAGCTTTCAGTCCACCTTCGTGGCACTCAACAAAAACCATAAAAATAACATTGATTTTTAAGATCATGTCTTTCCGATACCTCGAGTGGATAGCCATCTGTGGACGCGTTTCGAGATCTATCTCTCATCAGCACAGCTTTGCTTCCATGAACAATATTTTGTAAATCACTCACTTGAAAACCCATGTGTTGATTAGGGTTAGATGTTTTTAATTTTGACATATTGTGAGAGAGACATGAACTTAGCAGGTTATTGATGTAAATGATAAATTTTGAATTGGTAAAACCATACAACATTATAGATAATCAGATAAACTTAATAAAGACGGAAGGAACAAAGCTTGAATATATAAATATACTCAACCTTTCCGGAACTCTATAATACTAATGAGTCTTGTTTGGACTACCTAAAACAAATCTCTTATGAAATTTGTCAGTTATTCTATAGCTTTCAGTCCACCTTCGTGGCACTCAACAAAAACCATAAAAATAACATTGATTTTTAAGATCATGTCTTTCCGATACCTTGAGTAGATAGCCATCTGTGGACGCGTTTCGAGATCTATCTCTCATCAGCACAGCTTTGCTTCTATGAACAATATTTTGTAAATCACTCACTTGGAAACCCATGTGTTGATTAGGGTTAGATGTTTTTAATTTTGACATATTGTGAGAGAGACATGAACTTAACAGGTTATTGATATAAATGATAAATTTTGAATTGGTAAAACCATACAACATTATAGATAATCAGACAAACTTAATAAAGACGGAACAAAGCTTGAATATATAAATATACTCAACCTTTCCGGAACTCTATAATACTAATGAGTCTTTTTAGGACTACCAAAAACAAATCTCTTATGAAATTTGTCAGTTATTCTATAGCTTTCAGTCCACCTTCGTGGCACTCAACAAAAACCATAAAAATAACATTGATTTTTAAGATCATGTCTTTCCGATACCTTGAGTGGATAGCCATCTGTGGACGCGTTTCGAGATCTATCTCTCATCAGCACAGCTTTGCTTCCATGAACAATATTTTGTAAATCACTCACTTGAAAACCCATGTGTTGATTAGGGTTAGATGTTTTTAATTTTGACATATTGTGAGAGAGACATGAACTTAGCAGGTTATTGATATAAATGATGAATTTTGAATTGGTAAAACCATACAACATTATAGATAATCAGGTAAACTTAATAAAGATGGAACAAAGCTTGAATATATAAATATACTCAACCTTTCCGGAACTCTATAATACTAATGAGTCTTTTTAGGACTACCAAAAACAAATCTCTTATGAAATTTGTCAGTTATTCTATAGCTTTCAGTCCACCTTCGTGGCACTCAACAAAAACCATAAAAATAACATTGATTTTTAAGATCATGTCTTTCCGATACCTTGAGTGGATAGCCATCTGTGGACGCGTTTCGAGATCTATCTCTCATCAGCACAGCTTTGCTTCCATGAACAATATTTTGTTTTATTTTTTTAACACGAAACAATTTCGGAAATGTGTGTTAATAAAAAAAAAATTGTAAATTAAAATCGGTTTGCATTATTTATATAGTTTTGCGGAATTCGTACGCGTTTTTTTGATTTTATTTAAAATTATTCGGGCGTGTTGAATATCGAAAATTACATCAATTTTGTGGAAAATTAAACGCGGAAATGTTTTGTTAATAAAAGGTCTGTGATTTTATTTTGAAAACTAGACTAGACAGATTGTAGATTGTAGAGACTAGACAGACAAGAATAGACAGACAAGACTAGACAGACAAGACTAGACAGACAAGACTAGACAGACAAGACTAGACAGACAAGACTAGACAGACAAGACTAGACAGACAAGACTAGACAGACAAGACTAGACAGACAAGACTAGACAGACAAGACTAGACAGACAAGACTAGACAGACAAGACTAGACAGACAAGACTAGACAGACAAGACTAGACAGACAAGACTAGACAGACAAGACTAGACAGACAAGACTAGACAGACAAGACTAGACAGACAAGACTAGACAGACAAGACTAGACAGACAAGACTAGACAGACAAGACTAGACAGACAAGACTAGACAGACAAGACTAGACAGACAAGATTAGACAGACAAGACTAGACAGACAAGACTAGACAGACAAGACTAGACAGACAAGACTAGACAGACAAGACTAGACAGACAAGACTAGACAGACAAGACTAGACAGACAAGACTAGACAGACAAGACTAGACAGACAAGACTGGATAGACAAGACTAGACAGACAAGACTAGACAGACAAGACTAGACAGACAAGACTAGACAGACAAGACTAGACAGACAAGACTAGACAGACAAGACTAGACAGACAAGACTAGACAGACAAGACTAGACAGACAAGACTAGACAGACAAGACTAGACAGACAAGACTAGACAGACAAGACTAGACAGACAAGACTAGACAGACAAGACTAGAGAGACAAGACTAGACAGACAAGACTAGACAGGCAAGACTAGACAGACAAGACTAGACAGACAAGACTAGACAGACAAGACTAGATAGACAAGACTAGACAGACAAGACTAGACAGACAAGACTAGACAGACAAGACTAGACAGACAAGACTAGACAGACAAGACTAGACAGACAAGACTAGACAGACAAGACTAGAGAGACAAGACTAGACAGACAAGACTAGACAGACAAGACTAGACAGACAAGACTAGACAGACAAGACTAGACAGACAAGACTAGACAGACAAGACTAGACAGACAAGACTAGACAGACAAGACTAGACAGACAAGACTAGACAGACAAGACTAGACAGACAAGACTAGACAGACAAGACTAGACAGACAAGACTAGACAGACAAGACTAGACAGACAAGACTAGACAGACAAGACTAGACAGACAAGACTAGACAGACAAGACTAGATAGACAAGACTAGACAGACAAGACTAGACAGATAAGACTAGACAGACAAGACTAGACAGACAAGACTAGACAGACAAGACTAGACAGACAAG
The DNA here is from genome assembly GCA_944588485.1 of Phosphuga atrata. Taxonomy (NCBI): domain Eukaryota; kingdom Metazoa; phylum Arthropoda; class Insecta; order Coleoptera; family Silphidae; genus Phosphuga; species Phosphuga atrata. The sequence goes on along the minus strand of OX155893.1, from coordinate 74,890,659 downwards.
ACTAGACATACAAGACAATTGTTTCATATATATATATATATACCGTCTTTTTCCGAAAATAAGACACCCTCCGGGAATACGCCCTACGCTGATTTTCGGGACATTTTGGAATATAAGCCCTCTCCCAAAAATAAGCCCTAGTTAAAATAATGTGAAAAATATAGTTCATTAAAAACTGCTGTTGAATTTAGTAGATATTCTCTACCTGCCCTACTATTTCAGAAAAATGTTTGAAACAAAATATTCCGAGAAATTCTTTGTTTACCTCTACAGTTCGTTTCAAGCAATGCACAGACACGTGTCAAAATTAATTCCTGGAATTTATAAAGAAGAACTTATCTTAAAAATACAATACAAGGCAACAGTCTACATAGAGTGACAGTGCTGGTACAACTTTCGTGCATTTCAGTCTTGTAAGTCTGATTATTACCTAACATATAATTTTATTATTTAAAAAGTGAAAAATTTTGAACCCCAGATAAAATGAGTACAAAAAGAAAGAGCTATTCCGTCGACTGCAAAAAGGGAATCGCGGATGACTCCAGGGATGTATATCTTGTAGCCTTCTCTAAAGAGAAGATGTTGGATCTCCGTATGGTTCGAAAATGGCGTGCAGACTACGATAACCTGTGTCAACTGGTGAACCAAGGAAATTAGAAAAAAACGCAGGGTTGGATCAGTTTTGCCCTTGAAATTTCATTTGAATTTGATATATTAACAGAAGAATTTAAAGCATCGTCACACTGGATGGATAACTTCCTTCAAGGACATGAACTGTTTCTAAGGAGCTCAACAAAAATGTTTAAGCTGGAAGACAATGAAGTTGTTAAACGTGCACTGGCATTTAATCGATTTGTTGATGGCATCGACTCTTCGAAATACCAACTCTCTAACATCACCTAGGTATAACCCTGAACACCTTAATAAAGCTACCAATAAGTGCAAAATGGCATTGATGATGGCCAAAAGAAAACTTTAATGTTTCAAGATTATAAGTTCTGCTTACCTGTACGTCCTGCTCCCCTGGATATCTTGATCATGAGTGGGACAGCCTTAAAATGGGAGCCTTAAAAGCAAATGTAATAGAGGCTCTGGCGAGGCCAGGGCACACCACAACAACAAATGTAATATCAGAGCCAAACCTTAATATTGGGGAAGACTCAATGCCAAAAAGACTATCATTCCATCTACTCTTTAAAACACAAATGCGTTGGGCCGAAGGCATAAAACCAAACACATATTTTGGTGGGCTGGACTGGTATGCAGACGGCTCCAAAAAAATGACAGTGGAACTGGCGTAAGAATCTATGGACCATTCCCTGGATTATATTTTATTGTGGATCACATGTCACGACATTCCAAGCGGAAACACTCGCCATCATGATATGTGCCCGTGAAAATCTAAAGGACTACTAAAATAACACAATACTAAATGGACAACATTTTCACGGAGAGTCTGGCTGCTATTAATGCTTTTGGGTGCGATGAAATTAAATCTAAAACAACATGGAACTGCCTTCAGGACCTTAAGGCTTTGGCGAAACACTACAAGGCCACACTTGTTTGGGAAACTTAATGACGGACAAGCTAGCAAAAGATAAAGGTAAAAAAGCAATTATTGGACGCTTTAACTGTTGAAATCCTGCAACTCTCAAGAAAGCGGATTACAATTGTCGCAGGGCTACTCACAGGACACTGCCTCTACGAGTATCTGGAAAGATGAACCACTAAGCAGACTATGCTATGGAGAGGATGAAACTGCCTCTCATATAATTTTCCATTGCATAGCAATTTCACATAGGAGACACAAGCTTAACATTGCAGCAAAATAGATCATCATGAAGAACATAGCATATAGACTCCTAAGACCTAATACAGGGGCTGGACCTATTTGCACGAATGGAAGAATTTTGGGAAATGCAATAGGTCAGTAGGCTACCGTATTGTAAGGGCTAACCTCCCTGGACCCACGTTGGTTGATGTGAAAGAAAACGTCCAACACGCTGCTCGCGACCTTACTTTTTGCAGCTCTCGGAGCGGATCTCTAAATAAAGGGTTTCGTAGTCTGTAATCAAGTCTCTAGTCCACATATTAAGTCCCTAGTGCAAGTATTAAGTCTGTACTCGAGATATTAAGTCTACCCAACAAATTTCCCACAATTTCGCAAATTTCCTGAAGGTGTCTCACAATTTCCGCAATCGTCTCCGATTCGTTGCTGCATTGCGGAAGTTTTAATACCGAAACGCGGTTGATAGTCTTATTGGTTCAAGAGTTATTCTTTTCCACCAAGGTTCTCCAAACCGCGTTTTCCGCGACCTTGAAACACACGTACATTAAATCTGTAGTGCCGATATCAAATCTCTAGTCCAGATATTAAGTTCCTAATGCAAGTATTAAGTGTGTAATCGAGGTATTAAGACCGTCCAACAAACTTGCTATGGATGAGACCAAGGAGCTAGGTATTTCCAGGCCAAGGAGCTCAAACGACGGTTCACCACAAGGCTTCCTCGTCAATTTACGTTCCTTCTGCCTGTTCCGATAGTGCACGTGTTACCTGTATTTTGGTGATTCGTCTAGATGGCAAGAAAGTATCACCATTTATAACCACTAAAGGTAAAAAAGACAAGATTAAACGCGTTTCAGGAATTTTTGTCCTTGAAAGTGAAAAAGCCTAGTGTACCCAAGCAGTTATAAGAAAGTGGGACGATTTCATGCTACCACCACTGTTGAGGAGTCGAAATAGAGGTTTACTAGTTTAGATTCAGCCAGTACTAACCGTGCTACAGACATGAAAACATTTATTGTTGAGAAGAAGATCGATCAAATAATGATTCCGGCAGGAATGAATGGCTACCTCCAGACATTTGACATTGCAATAAACAAGCCATTCGAGGATCATATGCGGATGGAAATCAATTAATATATGGAAAACGGGTGTCATGGAAGGAGCTTCCACGCGTGCATTTTCTGCTGTATATCCACATGCCGGCGTCCCCTGGTAACACTGTCCCATTAGACAGTGGCCAATCCTTCCACCACCGGAAACAACCGGACACGAAAAAAAAATATGGAAAACAGAATGGTGAGAAATCAACGAGATAATTTTGTAAAGCCAGGCTTACAAGAATTTGTGAATTGGGTAAAAAATTCACGGAACAAAATAACTGACACTTGTGTTTCCAATGCACTACGAATAGGTTACTTAGACAAGAAGTTTTCATTTAACGATAGCTATATTGCAAGACATGAGAGATTCGGAGATTCTACAGGAAATGGATTTGGAGGAACATCAGAACGGAATTCAAAATTTGATAAATTATGATGATGTTCCAGAAGAAGATGAAATGATTGTATTTGAATATTAAACAAAAATATATGAATCTACTTTTTGGAATGTAAGCCCTCCCCCGAAAATAAGCCCTAGCACGTATTTTGGACCTAAAAAGAAAGTAAGACAGTGTCTTATTTTCGGAAAAAGACGGTATATATATATATATATATATATATATATATATATATATATATATATATATATATATATATATATATATATATATATATATATATATATATATATATATATATATGGGTGTTTGCTCTGCTGAGCTGCAGAATAAATATGTATTAATAATCTTCTTCAAGGTCATGAAGTGCTTGCTAAGTCTGCAGTATCCCGTTACAATTGCTGTCAGAATTCTAAGCTTGTTCCTGTTTAATGAAGATGATGGTTGCGATCGTTACTACATTCAAATATTGACATTTACCACAACTAATTTTGTTTTGTCGAAATTATAAGAAATTTACTTGTAAAACCAATTTGCAACCACCTCATAAAAGCAGAGCTTTATGAGTGTCTAGAAACCTGTGTTAACCAAAATTACTTTATATTTAATAATACATTCTATCAACAAAGAACAGGTCTAGTAATGGGATCTCCATTAAGTTCACTTTTAACCGATTTATTTATGTCAAATATTGAAGAACAAATTTTCAAACTAGATTTCACAAAAAAAATATTTCATTTGGGTACAGATACATATGTCAATGAAGTAAAAGCGTGTTTTAGTTCTACAACACACCAATTGGATCAATTTATAAATATAATCCATAACATTCATCCCAAAATTAAATTCACTTTTGAGGTACAAAACAGCAGAAAAATAAACATTTTAGACCAAACTTTAATTCACAAAAATAACAAAATCGAGTTTGATGGTGGAGTTCTGACACACCCTGTATGTGTGTCAGAACTCCACCGACAAACTTTCAGTGCTGATGATCCAAAATAAGCATAAAACTCTTAATACATATAGGGTCAAAAAATCTTTACAAAAAAGCTTTACCCTAACACAAGCAATGGAATTGAATTTATTGATAAAATTTACAAACAGTACAATTTACAAAAATCGTTAAAAATTTCGTCCTCCGTGTTTAATGCACAACCGACATTGTAGCAATAAAGAACGACTAACGCGTCCAAAAAACGGCGCGCATGTTTCAAACTATTACACAACACGCTTCAGTTACACGTGGCAGTAGCTGCTTAAGTGCTCTGACTGGAGTTTCATACAACATGGTTTTTAGATGACCCCATAAGAAAATATTCGGGGGATTCAGATCTGCGTAGCTGGCCGGCCATTGTATCGGACAGTTTGTTTGTCTATTTATCAGGATACCTCGCATCGAGATATGCACGAGCTGTCGACTAAAATGTGCTGGTGCACCATCATGCATAAACAACATTTCATGTCTCAGTTGCCGATCATGGAAATTCGGACTTTGTTTGTTGCAGCCGTGAAGAGATTTGTCGTTTTGCTGAACCAGGTTCGAAAGTTTTTTAGCCACGATATTCCCCTTCTTATTGGCCCTCTTTTTCCATCTACTCTTTCTTGTAGTATAAGTTGCAATAGACCGTACCGTTGACTGTTCCTCGTTATATGGCCAAGGTATTCCAGCTTCCTTGTCTTTATTGTTAGTAAGACCTCTCGTTGCTTGTTTGTGACGTGACCTGCTTGTTTGTGACGTGAGCCGTCCAGAAAATTTTGCGTATGCGGCGGTATAGCCAAATCTCAAATGCCTCGAGTCTGTTCGGTATCCTCTGTCAGAGTCTAGAACTCCAATCTATATAGATGTACTGTAAAGATGTAGCATCTCAGTAGCCTCATCTTCCCTTGTATATTCAGGTGATGTGCTTTGACGTTTTATCCATCGTGCTTTATCCATTGTCGATTGTGCCTTATCCATTTTCAGGAATGCGGATCTCGCTTTTTCTAACCGACATTTGAGTTCTGAGTATATATTAAATAATGTCGGTGATAGTATACATCCCTGGCGCACGTCTCTCTTGATTTCGATGTGGTCCGAGCTTTCTCCTTGAATGCGTATTGAGGCAGTTTCTTTCCAGTATAGGTTGCTGATTATTTTTATGTCTCTGTGTTCTAACCCTATCTCTTTTAGGATACCTAAGAGTTTATTATGTTGTACTCTGTCAAGAGCTTTCTGTTAATCAATGAAGCATATATAGACATCACAATCCATATTTCTACATCTCTGCATCAAAACCTGGGCACTGAAAAGTTCCTCCCTCATTCCTAAAGCGTTTCTGAAACCAAACTGGGTGCGGCTGATGTTGTCTCCGCAAATCTTAGTTATTCTTCCAAGAATTATTTTTAAGAAGAGTTTTAGCACATGGCTCAGCACATTAAACTTATAGTGCGATAGTCGCTGCAGTATTTAGCTTTCTGTTTCTTTGGGAGAGTAATAAATAATGAATGATGTCAGCCATGGTTTTGGTATTTCTCCTTAGTATACACCTTGTTAAGCATTGTTGTTAATCATCGGATTCTTTAAAAAAATTCGCTATATATGTTGTCTGGTCCTGTTATGTTATTATGTTGTCTTATTGGTTTTGTGACTTCCTCTGTTGTTATTGTCATGCTTTCTAGATTAATAGTATCAAAGGGTTGTTCTGTCCAGTTATCTTCAGAGAGTTCACTGATGTATATCTTCCAGGTACTTCTAGGGTTGCCATCCGTATTGTGTAATGTTCCTACGTTCCTACTGTGTTTGTTTTGTAAGTACCCGCTGTCTATCAATTTTTTCTGTGCATGTTAAATGTGTCGTATTTCTGTTCTAAAACCTCTATTTCTTTACATTGCTCTTTGATCCAGTTTTCTTTTGGTTTTCTTATTTCCTGTCTTATTTGTCTTTGCAGGGTATTATTATTTCTCTCTTCTCGTTCTTTGCCTTCCTTCTTTCTTTCATGAGTCCTAATATATTATCGATCATCCAGTTCTTCCTTTTCTCTTTTTTCTCGCTAAGGTGTTCGTCTCCAATTTCTTTGGAAGTTCAAGTTAGGTTAGGTTATCTAGGTATATCTAGGTTTCTACGTCACCCAAGTTTTACATTTTTCATTTATTAGTTTTGCCCTTGTTTCCTTTAATTCTTGTTCATTCAGTTCCCTCATATTCCATTTTTTCTTAGCTGCTTTCCTCGAGACTTTTTTCATTTTTATTCTAAACGTTCCTCCTACCGGGCGGTGGTCTGATGAAATATCTGTCCCTGAGTAGGTCTTGCCTGATATGCAGCTATTTCGAAATCTCCGGTTCACTAGTATGTAGTCTATTTGATTCCTCATTATGTTGTCTGGTCTATCTTGTAGTGATCTCCATGTATAGAGTCTACGCATCGGCAATTTGTAGAATGTATTTAGTATTACGTATTCCTTCTCTTCCGCAAAGTTCTTTCGTCTATCTCCTCGCTCGTTTCTTGTAACTAATCCGTACTCCCCAACAGAGTCCACACTTTTTCCTTTCCCGACCTTGGCGTTTAGATCTCCCATGATGATTGTCACATCTTGCTTACTGAGTTATTTGAGAATATCGGCTACTGACTCGCAGAATTGTTCTATTTCTTTGTCTGCCTTATCAGCGGTAGAGGCATATATTTGTATGATGTTTAGTTGTACATAATACAAATATCGACCGGGTCTAATCCATTGAGGAAGTCATCTTTCAGAAAATGTGTGTAAGCGGTCCCTGTTAAGCTATCCGGCACCACAAATAGACCTATCAAATAGTTGCCAACAATCCCACACCAAATATTAATGGAAAATCGGTTGATAACCTCTACCAAGTATTGCGTGACGATTTTCTTTAGCCCCAGTGCATGTTATGGCTATCGAACATTCCCTTGTAAACGCGGCCTCATCGGTAAAAAGTATCATATGGACCGTTTATTTTGAAAGTAGTGCAAGTCCATTTTCTCTTGTTTCAAGAAAATTAAAGGTTAACATATCCGTTAATTAAAAAATTTAGGCAAATTATATGAAGTCTGGCAATGTTTCTACTGTTTTATCAATATGTAATTTGGTTATATAAATTTGTTTTAGGCGTATTTTACTAAACTGATGTATAGTTACGGGCTGCAGATGGACTTACACCATGTTCAAAATTAGACAATTGTAAAAATCGTTTAATTTAAATTTTTTAAAATCAAATATCACTTGAAATATAATTCAAATTAATCCAATTTTATTTACAAATAACGACACGACATAAAATAGAAGTAGTATTTTTAATTTTAGACGCTAATTACATTGTTAAAATTACAAGATATTGATAGTATTTACTTATGCTCTGCATGTGGCAGTGTTTCGAAATATGCATGATGCACCCGAGGTATATAAGGTAATAACTGCTTGATGTCTTTATTTTTTTCATAAGTAATCAGCCTGGCATCTTGGTACAAAAGGGCCAGGGCGATTTTTTTTTTAAATTTTAGCGGTTTTCTAGGACGTGTAGGTAATAAATTTATAGTTTTAAATTCTTTGTCCTTCATCGATGTTTTATATAAAATAGTGTATGGTCACTAGTGTAATGGTCACTTGTGTATATATCACTTTTGAGAAACATCATCCAACATATTTGCAAACAATTTGCCTGTTCTCCATTAGTGTTTTTCCTTATCTGCATTTTTAATCGCATTTTGAAGTTTTTATTGAAACGAAATTCTCTCGTTTCATTTCATGTAAAATGAATTTATCATGTCTACATTGTGTTATTATATGGTGGCATTATTTGGTGTGTACATAAAATTCTTTTTTCGCAATGCCATTACTATGATGCCAAAATCTGCATTATTCGGAAGGTATGAATGCCCCGAGAGTATAAATTTGTGATTAATTTTGTCAATGTTATTTTCCAACGACTGGACAACCTTCAGCCACTCATGGCATCAATGCCATTTGTAAATTTAGATTTTGCCCAGTACACATGTCACTGTAGGCAATAACATGGCAATTTGTCGTTACATTTTCTAAATGTCTCAAACAGCAACAGTAACTCTTGACACATATAAAACAAATGTAAAATAACAGGATACTAATCGGCAAGCATCGATATATCTGCCAATTGGACTTACACCACTTTCATAATCGATGATTACCCAATTTCATTTACTGATCAATTTTAAATTGTACAAAACATGGGAATTTTTTAAGAAATTAAATACGAACTTTTTATACATGACAAATTTACATTAAATTAGGCATGAATTAAGTGATATCTATTTTTTTTTAAAAATGGACTTATACCACTTTCAAAATAAACGGTCCATATCTGGAAACCGTTCATTCTGTTGTGTGCTGTTGAAGAACCACCTATAAAACTGTACTCGTGGAGCAAAGTCAATACAATTCAGGGACTCGACTTTTTGAATTCTTAAAAGGTGTAAGAATTAGTCACCGTGTTGAAGCACTGGTTCCAAGTTCGTGTGCTACGGTTCGAACATTATTTCTCGGATTATTGGCAACAGCATCCAAGACATTTTCCTCTAATGCCACAGTACTAACCATTCTATCACGTCCTGTATCTGTCATGAAACTCTTAATATTTTTTTTTCCACGTTCTCGAAGACGTCGATGAATTGCTACAAAGTTGTATGTTGTATGATGAGGGTGCTGATTATTCGGAAAACGTTCTCAGTAAATCCTTGGAGCTGCTCGGCTGCTAAGTTGCCGTTAGCCTTATGGTGCTGAGCTAAATACATATCTGCTAAATATGTATTTTTATATATGTATATATGTATAATATGTATCTTTAAATATGTATATATATCTTGTAAAGTGATAATTTTTTTTATAGCAACGGTAAAGAAACACCGATTATTTTTTGGTACAAATTAGAGCTAGCGTGCACGAGTGACTTTTGTCACCGTGACTGTTTTTGTCACTCTTGTCCGGACTATGAATATCTTTGGAGATGCACGCACGTTACGTAGTGCCAACCTCGTGACACTTTCGTCCGCGGACCCACGAACAAGCCCGTGACAAAACTGACATCGCAACGCTAGGTTTCAATAGACTCCGAGTCGTCGACGATTCTCCGAGTCGTCCTTCATTTGCATGCCGACTATCGAGATCGTAGCACACAAAAATGGCGTTAACGTCTTCTCAAAACGTGACGGTGCATGAAGACTATATTGATAATGATGTACTTATAGAAGAGGTGGAAAAAAGACCACCAGTTTTCTATACAAAAAGTCTTTGTTTAGCTGGGACAGACAATCTCATGTTCGTATTTTTGTATGTTAATGCAGGTCCTAAAGTTCGAAGTAGTTCATCAAAACTTCCAACACTCATTCTAAAATATTAAAAACATTTCTTTGGATGTTGTAGAAGTTAATAGAAGTAAAATATATTACCCATGTACTCATGAATACCCAGTTATCTTTTTGTCGCTTTTCTTTGTCTCATGAGTTCGCAGATAACAACTGTCTCTTCGAAATCCATTTATACAAATGACGCTAGGATTTCAAAAAAGTTTGGGGACTGTCATCTTTCGTGAGCGCACTCCACTTTGATGACGAGACGTGACAGTGACAAACAGTCTTAATCGCTCCATATTATTATTATCGCTCCATTTATTAGTTCTTAATCGCTCCATATTATGATTTGTGTATTATTGTCCGTTTTCTTTAACGGAATGTTATTTCCGTTTTTTTTTGTCGAGTATCTCGCAAACTAAGCGTTTTTGACCCCATATGTATTAAGAGATTTATGCTTATTTTGGATCATAGAATCAGCCCTGAAAGTTGTCGGTGGAGTTTTGACACACCTGGTATATAGAAAACGCACAAATGTTAACTGTATAATTCCTTTCTCACCCAATCACCCCCGCATCTTTTTGATTTGCAAATTAAATTGTAATTATATATCAAATGACAACTGTCAACTGTTAGATTTGCAAATGTGCATTATTAAAAAAAATCTTTTTAACTGCATTTTCTGAAAATTGTAATTCACTATAGAATTTTTATAGAATTGAAATACCAATTTTCCCATCTCTCGCATATCTAGTTATTAAATTTTTTTCAAAAAATGGTGAAAAAACTTATTTTGAAAAGAAAATTTTTATAACAATTTTCATACATTTTTTAAAAACTTTGGGCCCTCTTTTCACTCAAGAAACGAAATTTTCAAATATCCTTACTTACAATTAGTGGGTGCTTACGTCATAAAAGCAACGTATTTCAAATTTCACGTTTGTAGGTTAAACTATTTGAGGCGTGCGTTGATGAGTTAGGCAGGCAGAACACTTAGTTTTTGAAAAAACGTAATTTTTTTGTTTTAGTTTATCAAAATGACAGTTTTTCGCATTTTTTAACTTTTAGCAAGTTGTTCCTTGCAACTAAATTTTGAGACTAAATTCATGGAAATCGGTTGAAAGTCTAGGGTATGGATTTTAAAATACTCTCACTGGCACAGCTTTCAACATTTTTTTTTACTTTTGTTTATATAGTCATTGAGAGTTTTTGGACGAAATTCTTATTCCACTGTCTGACGAACTTGTAGTAGTAGCCCACGACCATCAATTTTCACTTCGCCACTTTTTAGAAGTAAAGCACGTTGAGCAATATTCGTGATTTCCAATAATAATAAATATATTAATATCTATATTTAATTATTTTCGATTAGATTCAAGAATTGGGTCGTTTGGGTTTGTTGGCCGTGACGGTTCCTGAGAAATGGGGCGGTTCCGGACACGACACTCTGGGGTTGGCGCTGGCTGTCGAGGAAATCGCCAAGGCTTGCGGCGGAACCGGAGCCATCGTCTCCATACACAATTGCCTGTACGTCAGCCTGTTGGACAGGTGCGGTACCGACCAACAAAAGCACACATTCTTGAAACCATTCACGAACGGCACCCTCGGATGTTTTGCCCTCAGCGAACCAGGTAACACTTAAGGGAAATTTTTGTATAATTATTAGACATAGACATTAGACATTTTACAGACGGCGTCATTACAAATGTGAACATCGTCAGAGGCCGGTCCCTTTTTAACCCTTAACCACCTGCCATACGTCTCAGGTAGGAGAAAATTACTGCTACTTTGGGTCTGAGAGACGAATGTCAGGTGGTTAGGTGTTAAGAGTTAATAAAACTTTATTACAATTATTATTGTGAAAAATAGAAAATATAACAGAATTTTGAAAGCAAAATCGCATATTTTCCGGTTCAAAATACTGCTCTGGGCTAGTTTTTTCAAAGGCAATTTTCCAAATTCTTGTTTTTCCGAGGGTCTTTTCTAGGAATTTTCTGTTCCTTTGGTCCTTAGATCCAAATCTCAATTCCGACCGTTAGCAGTTCCGAAACACAAATGTTCTTCCTAATTTCGAGAGTTACTTTGCAAAACGCCAGAAATTTCGAAAAGGCAAAATATTTCGGACAATTCCTCAGTTTCGCAAGACTTGTTCCAAGATCCTAGCTGTAGTTTTAAAAAAAGGAATTACGAATTTTCCGACTATTTCTTCAGTTCACCATCGTCCAAAGTCTAGGCATCAAATTTTCCGAAAATCGAGGGGAAACTGTTACAACAAGTTTTTTAGTTACCCAGTGTATGGTCCATAATCAATATAAAGATATTTTTCAAAATCTAGTAAAACTTCACTTTCCTTAGTTTGGTCCAAAATAATGGAAAAACTTAAAATTTTCCAATGACGCCTTTTGTTCCTCATGGTCTGATACAAACTGTGAGTAGAGATTCTCGAAAATCACTAAACTCCTTCAGTTCCCATGATTGACTTACGCGAGCTCGTGATTATTCATACGTCTATGATAACTATGAATTAGTTCTGCAAAATACATTGTTATGTTGACAATTGAACGTTATATTAACACGTTCAATGCCCGGGACCCAACGTGACCTTTAGTACTAGTTATTCTACAGTTTCAACACGCCACTAACTATACCATTGTGCGCGATATTAAAAAAAAAAAAATGTGAGAAAAATAGAATAGAAAATAGAACCGGTGTTTCCGGAAATACCTTCCTCTGACAGAAAAAGTATACGCGGCAAATTTTTTGGATATTGAAAATAAGACGCAACATATAATGAAAATAAATCAAAAATGAAAAACATTGTTCAAATCTATCATAATTTGCGCGGAAGCATGGATCAAGACAAAAACCTGGCTTAAATGGACAACTATTTTTTCTCTCACACCAAAAATATACATACACCTTCTTTCTTCTCATGATTTTTCCGCGTTCGTCGTTTTCAAAAAAAAAATAATCGAAAACTATCCACCCAATTCCTTATCGGCAGAAACTCCATAACTAATGATTTTCATTGCTAGACCATTTAATTTTACTGTTGAAAAATGATACGTGAAGATAAGTGTCTTATTTTACGCACACTTGTATCACTCCTCGACGCTATTATTTAAATGTTAAGCTCTGAATCAAAAATAAATTATCACGTGACATAAATTGCAAAAATGAAATTTATGTCACATGCATCTTCCCCATCAAATGCATCTTCAAGAATCGCTTTGGTTCAAATTTATGGTCCCCATATGCAGCAGAAGTCCTAGCCGCATTTTAAATTCTCTGATTGTTATGTCATTCCAATGTGAAATGCCACTATGCTCTGAATTTGACAATATTTCAACCGCATATAAATTTTGTTCTACCACAAGAGTCTAGAATTCATTATCAAACAATAAATTTAATGAATTTGCTAATTTCTCTCACTATTCACTTTTTTTCCCGGCGTTCTTATAAATGGGATATTCTGATATTGAACAAGGAGTTTGACCAGATTCTTGTAATTGAAGAATTCGCGGATCCGTTTGAAGTACGTGGGAATACATCAAAGGGTGTACCGTTTTCATCTCTGTTACCATCTCATTCAGTTTAAAACCCATTATTAATTTCGAAATCACTATGTGTTCCATATTCCGGTTATTATTTCCGGTTATTCCGGTGAATTTTCACTGCATACGTTTCACCGCGGAATATTCACCGCAAGAACTTTCACCGCAGGAAATTTCACCGCTGTGCAGTTTCAGCTGTATCAATTTATTTTACTATATTTTTCTTTATGTATTTTTTGAATGGGATGCGGTGAAATTGACGAAGGATGAAACTTCGCTGAGGTGAAACTGCTCAGGGCTGAACGTCCCTGCGGTGAAAGTTCTTACGGTCAAGATTCCGCGGTGAAACGAATGCGGTGAACGTATCGAATACCCCATATTTCACATCATCGCCATAAATGTTGTCCTCTAGGCTTGATCGTTTGGCTGCTGGGGTAACCATTTTGAATGAAGGTTTCAAATTTAGCTGATCTTAAAAAGCCAAAATCTTTGAAAACCTTCAAAAAAAAACAGACAGTAGTGAATGGCAGGGGAGACAGAGGCGTGGTGTACATTAGTTAATTAAATACATCAGGAACTCTCTGTTCGCGTCAGACGAGTTGTCAGCAGCAACGATTGTGAACAATTACGAATATTGGTAGTATAGAACGTGTTAACATATAAATAATAGCAATATACAGTATGTCTTCGTATAAAGCGGTGTTCCTACAACGCGAATTTCCTCCCTATAAGACAGTAATTTCAGTAATTTCCTCCATGTAAGACACTTATTTTTATCTCATGCGCCATGATAAATTAAAAGCTTCCAAAGATCGTTTTTATTTTTAATACTTATTCATTTTTATTGTATTACATAAAATTAGCATAACGCGTTTTTCACGTTCTACTGTAATTGTTCATTAATTCGTTCATTAATTTTAGCAACTATTTTTTGTGATAATAGCTTTTTATCCTAGTCATGAAAGTGATACTTGTACTGTCAACATTTGTTGTTTAGATGCTGGAAGTGATGTCGGTAGCATGTTGACCACTGCCAAGTCGGAGGGAGATTCGTATATTTTAAATGGAACCAAATCCTGGGTGACAAGTGGACCTGTAGGCAAAGCCGCTGTTATCTTTGCAACAGTTGACAAATCATTAAAACACAAAGGTAAATAAAAAAATAACAACAAACTTACTACAATCTAAACATAAATTGTTATTGAAAAGTTTTAATATCATCCACTTTCGGACAGCTTTACTAATTAAATCAAGGGAGGGACACGGAAATCTTCTGTTACTCTTTAGCACACAGCGCTCAAGATGCATTGTGTGAGCGTTTCGCTACGTCAAAGCAATTAACGAGAAAAGACCTAATATGTCAGGGGCTGAAGGCCATAGGTTTATGTACTAGTAAAGTAACATAAGATAGTTAGAATTTGTTTAACCTCACTCCTTAGGTAAAACGAGAAACCTCACCTTTGTTGGCGAGTTCTTCAGCAGTTCCTCGTCTCCAGTTCCAGTTCTTCCTCTGAAGAACTCGCCAACAAAGGTGAGGTTTCTCGTTTTACCTAAGGAGTGAGGTTACACAAATTATAACATCTTATGTTACTTAACTAGTACATAAACCTATTTCTTTCAGCCCCTGACATATTAGGTCTTGACCTTTCTCATTACTTGCTTTGACGTAGCGAAAGGCTCACACAATGCATCTTGAGCGCTGTGTGCTAAAGAGTAACAGAAGATTTCCCTGTCCCTCCCTTGATTTAATTATTAAAGCTGTCCCAAAGTGGATATTATTAAAACTTTTCAATTTTGAGTGGGCAATTGTCTATGTGACTGTTATAAATAGTTAGTAAATTTTTATTTTGTGGATTATTTACATTTTTATATTTTTTTAAACATATAGTTGTTATATGTTGTGGTAGCATTAAAATATTAATTGCTATGTACAGTTTATCAATTTAGTTCACCTCACACATACGAGGGGTGTTCAAATCGTTTATGTTTCTCTGGACCCCTTTGGAAAAAAATCATAGAGCTTTGGGTCATAAGTGTATTACCATAGTTTAGGAACAAACAAGCTTTATTTAGTACTCCTTTCCGATTCACACATTTGCAAAGCGAAAAGATTTCCCTTCCACTCTAATAAAAAATACACAGCTCACAATTAGCGGGCCACTAATTTGTGCCTCCATAAAATTCAAAAGGGAAATTATATGCAAATAAAATTAAGGACATCTGAAAGACGCTCTATTTTATTATTTTAATTAACACGTAGGGAATTATCAGCATCGCATACTTCTGGAGTATCCGTAATAATTGACAAGAACTACCAAAACTAAACTGCAATAATGCAGGTATACCAAATTAGATTGAAAGAGCTATGATGGGCTTTTTTAGATCAATATATATAGAAGAAAATGTTTGCAACTGACAGTTTGACTTAAGTTAATTGAAAATGAGGCATCTCAAAGAAGTGGAAGTTGTCCGTTCTATAACATTAATTGAAAATGGCGAAAGCCTTCGACATGTTTCAAGAAACTTCAACGTAAGCCTGTCTGTTATTCAGCGATTGTGAAACAGCAAGGTCGCAAAAGAAAAACAACTCAAAATCAAGACTGATTTTCTGATTTCGAGTCTTCGCAATAGAGTTTCTACGGAAAAAGACCTCTTAATTTCCCTCAAGACGTCACATGGGGCCACTGTATCAGACCAGACAATTTGGAGTAGGTAGAAGGAATCAAATTTGAGGGCAAGACAACCCGTCCAACAAACCCTCTTCAATACGACGCCACAGAATAGCAAGGATGAATTTGACCACGTTGAAATGAATAAATTTTAAAAACAAAAAGATTTGTAGGTACTGTTTTGGGCCACATTCAAACTTGTATTGTATTTGGCCCGCCAGCCAAATACGATCCAAGTTAAATGGCCAGTACCGCCAGTTGGACACCCCTGACTTGTACAAAACATGTATAAACTGGTGTTCGTGGTCTCCAAACTTTTTGATCTTTTTTGAGTAGCAGATATCTATTGTTTTTGATAGCGCAATTTAATCATTCAATGATTTGTTCATTTCTCGCGTACTCTCTAGGGTTCTAAAGCCCACTAATCTAAAGCTCTACTTATTACTTTATATTATTTTTTTGGTTAGTAGATTGTTTATTATTTATTGCTTTTTACGTTCTACTGCCAAAATCTATCATCAAAGCTTACTTAGCTGCTTATTTGATTTTAAAATTTCGTTATTTTATAGGTATAACCGCATTTCTGGTACCTGTACCAAGCGAAGGCCTATCATTAGGCAGAGTAGACGACAAATTGGGTATTAGGGCTGCTCCGTCCTGCAATTTCATATTGGAAAATGTTCGCGTGCCAAAAGAAAATGTTCTTGGCAAGGTGGGAGATGGGTTTAAAATTGCAATGGTTCAATTGAACAAAGCTAGGGTTGGTATCGCCGCACAAGCCTTAGGCATTGGACAAGCAGGTTTGGAATTAGCCGTCCGCTATGCAGCGCAAAGGAAAGCTTTCGGAAAACCCATTAATCAACTACAGGCTGTCAAGGTAACTATATTCCAATATATTTTATATTGAGTGGCGTAACTAGTAACGAGTGTTTTATGGGAAGGTATACTTTTTTTGAATACCTTTATTAAATAATATTCACTCACTATATGGTAATTAGTCGCTTTTATTGATACATTATTTCTTCTCAATATTTCCTTAATGGCTTAATCGACTATCGAATTCTTCCATTGTATATTGTCCACGCTTGAATTCACAAATACCAAATAAAAACTATGAAAAGTATACCAAAATGGGGGTCTGTCAAAGTAACCTTTCTATACAATCAAGAATTGTATATCGTCTTTAGGTACCCAGAAATCTCGACAGTGGGCAGGTCTCATACACTGAATAGAGGACAGAAGAAGGGTAATCCAAAGAATAGAGACGTTGTCAACCCAAAAAGTGCCAAGGTGGGAGATATGATTTCACCTACCTATATTTTCGTATTTTACAAATCTTCGGATAAGAATCTGGCTCGTTGAATTAATTTTTCCATTGGATAATATGAATAGGATGGTTGCCACAGTTACTTCGTGGTAATTGATACTTAATGGTGGTAATTGGTAATTCACACAAACAAGCGAACAAATCGCAAATGTCCTTCGGAAGCAAAATCTTCTAGTAGCATTTCAACTCTCCTCAAAGTTGTCCCACATACTGTTTAATGCCAAAGACAAAATCGACCTTCTCAAAAAATCCGCCGTATACGAAAATCATTGTTCCGAATGCAATAGCGTGTAAATAGGTCAGACAGGACGAAGTTTTTCAATACGGTTTTCAGAAAATTCTCGCGCTTTTCGTCTGAAAAAAGACACTAGTTCTTTTTCAAACCATTTTCTCGAATGCAATTATAAATTCCCAGAAATAGATAATCTAAAAATCTTGCATAATTGCAACAAAGGCCCGAAACTAAATCTCATTTTCAAAAAAAAAAACGTAATCC
The DNA here is from genome assembly GCA_944588485.1 of Phosphuga atrata. Taxonomy (NCBI): domain Eukaryota; kingdom Metazoa; phylum Arthropoda; class Insecta; order Coleoptera; family Silphidae; genus Phosphuga; species Phosphuga atrata. The sequence continues at coordinate 74,873,010 of OX155893.1, read as the reverse complement.
CTCAGTTAATCTCCTAAACGAGCCAGCCGACCTAATCTTTTCCCAACTTTTTAATTCTCACCCACGTCAAGCACGTAAGGCCTCATCTACGGACAGACACCGCCCCTCCCCACCAAAACTAGAGGATTCAACCTCATCAATTTGTTAAGTCACTTGAAAATGACCGTCAAACGTCGAAACACGAGTCGTGATATGTGTAGAAATTTATATAACTGTGAATAATAAGTTATATAACATTTTTACATATTATAAGTGTAAAAACATAGTAAATTTTTCAATTCAATGTAGGCATTGAATAATACGTAATTCAGCTATTTTAGTTATAGAATCAATGATAAAGCAGAATCACAGATTGCCAATATTCGAAATAAGAATAGAAAAGTCAAAAATTGAAGAAAAATATGTGTCTACAAAATGGAATTATTTATTTATTTAACAGATTGTACTATTACATATAATTTTTATAAAATAAAATTATTTCTCAGAGGAATATTCCTGTGCGTGAACCAGCTACTATACTAAATAATTTCTCGCAAGATTTTAAATTGGTTGAAATAATTGTTTTAAATCTTTGTCATCGAGGGATCCATTATGTCTCAAATTTTTCACATTTCTGCAATACATCATATTTTATTAGTTCACATTGTAATATGTTTAAGGCCTTATAACTAAAATAAAAATTTAAATTTCGCCCCATTTGTACGGTTATTAGCTGTGGTATTTCGAATAAAACAATGCAGGGTAACAGCTAGCAGTTCAGCGTTATTAAAAATGGAGCACCACATGAAAGTACAACGAGTTTTCATCGTTGAGCAATATTTTGTAAATAATAAAAGTTTGGCAGCCACAGGTCGCAAGTTTCGTACAAAATATGGTCGGAATAATGATTTAAGTTCATCAACTGTGAAGAGATTAATTAAAAAATCAGGGAGACTGGATCAATTAGTGATCTTCTATTAGTAAATTTGCATCTTCAAGCAGAAATGCACCAATTTACTTTCTAAAACTAACACACAAGGGTTCCCAAGCTCCACATTTACCATGCTCTCTTGAAGATAGTCGTCTCTACTCGTCCCTTCTGATTTCAATATAATATTTATGTTATATTTTGTGATATGTTATATTTCTAAAGAAGACTATAAAAGTAGAAATATCCGCAATCTCAAGGACAGTCAGGTCTTAGCGTGAAAGCGTAAATGCCTTAGCGTAGAGATGAGCATGGGACGAGTTTCTCGTCCCAGATCCCATCCCGTGGAACGTATCCCAGTCACTGTCCCATCCCATCACATTTTCGTCCCACTGTCCCATCCCACAAACGTAACATTTTTTTTGGATTATTGTATATTTTCAATCTAATCGTTAAAATCGATAAAAACAAAGCTGCACCATTGATAAAATAGGACTTTTCTTTTTCACAAAAGAAAAATACCAGCCGAACTGCGCAAACGCGATTCGGTAACCGACAAATTGCCGCGCCGTGTCGTGAAAAACTTAACTTAAGCCCATACAATAGATATGCGCTGCAAAAAAACAAAAACTTGAAATACAACAGTGATACAGATGTATTGGTAAGCCTACTTGTGTCTACACGCAAATGAAAATAAAAAGATTCTTATATGAAATCAATTAATTATGCCCGAATTAGATTTACTAGATTATCAAAATCCGTCCCACTCCGTCCCATACAAAATTGTCGTCCTATCCCATCCCACGCGACGTTCATGCCACTCATCCCATATCATGGGACGATGGGATCCCATGCTCATCTCTACCTTAGCGTGCCATGAAATTAAATCAAAAACAACATGGAACTGCCTTCAGAACCTTAAGGCTCTGGTAAGACGCAAAAGGGTCTCACTTGTTTGGGTACAGAGCCAAAGTGGACTGCTAGGAAACGAAATGTCGGACAAGTCAACAAAGGATGCTGTTAACAAAGCAAACATCAGTGCTAGCAGAGACTCCTACATTACTAAAACCATGGCCCGAAATAAAATTAGTAAATAGGTAGCTTACTAAGCCCCGACTACAGTAGGATATAATAAATGGTCATGAACATAGCAAACAAATGATAGAAAATGTATCGGTTTCTTCAACTGCTGAATTCCTGCAACTGTCATGGAAGCAGATCGCAATTGTGGCAGTCCTACTTACAGAGCAACTGCCCTCTACGAAAACATCTGCACAAAATGGGGATCTGCAGTGATGGACTACCATGCAAACTATGCTATGAGGAGGATGAAACTGCCTCTCACTAATCTTCCATTGCGAAGCAATTGTACGTAGGAGACACTAGGTTACCATTACAGCAAATTAGTTCCCCTGAAGAACATGGCACCCCTAGACCTAATGCAGGGGCTGGATATGTTTACATGAATGGAATAATGTGGATAAATACAATAGGCCAACAGGCCGTAGTGTTTTTTAAGGGCTTAGAGAAAATGAGAAAAAAAAATTGGACTGAGCACTGTTCTCTGAGTTATACACACATTTTACAACCAATTCATCGCTTGTGACGTCATCAACTATATGTTTTCGTTCCGTCAAATAGCTTTCAAAGAACTTTGAATTCCTGATTATTAGTATATTACGTGACAAGAGTTGTAAGAAGCATATTACGTACGAGCGGAACAGTTTCGAACGAGCCGCATAGCGGGGTGTGCGTAATTCCGCGAGTACGTAATTGTCTTACAACTCGAGTCATGTACTATACTTTATCTACGACCAGTGTTCCCTCTAATTTTTTGTGACCCGTGTGCGCACTTTTTTTAATAAAAAAAAAAATTAAAAAAATAATTAATATTCAGCTAAATTTTGTACCTACTTACACATTGACTCGATTTTAGTGACTTACAGTGACATAATACAGCATAACACTTGTAGGTACTATATATATATATATATATATATATATATATATATATATATATATATATATATTTCGGCGGAACAAAATGAAAAAACTACTCAAAATTCATATCATTAGTTCGCGAAGACATAATTTAGCTGATTACTGTGGCTTCCCCTTTTCAATCAAATGAAAAATAATATAATTTAATAATTACGTTGTCTTGTCTAACTTTTTCAATTAGCACATTTGACAAAACAAGCAAACAATTCACAACTACTTATTATTGAACAATTTTAGAATAAGGATTAGATTTTTAATTCATGGCATTTATTATACAACTTCTTTCTCTTGTCTTTTGGTTTTAAACGCTATGTATAGACTTTACTTAACTTTACATTGTTTCCATCGATTTCTTTGTTTCGTTTTAATCAAATTTCGTTTTAAACTAAAACCGCGATCCCAATCCGCACTACTGGCCAGAAAAGTGCCACCGATATCTAGCAATTTGGATAGATATTTAATTGTTCATTATTTAAACTATGCATAACCATTTCTTTAAAATCTTTTATTTGTTTAATTTTTTCCCGCATTGCATATTTAAAATCATTATACTGTTCGCTTATAACAGATTTATCTGTAGATTTATCTGTTTATCTGTAAGAAAAGTTCCGCTAGAACATAATTAAATTATGTAATCCATCCATCAAATGATATCCATCTTCTACATTCGTTGGAAACGTTTCTTCTAAATTTTCACATACTTAACATAATAAATTACTTAACATATCATCTGTTTTTATAGTTATATTTAAATCATTAGCCTTTTCTAAAAGCATGCATATTTTGTTGCACCATTCCATGTCTCCAAGTTATTTTTCTTTGATTTTATTAATTTTTGCATTTGCAAATTGAAGCATCTATGGGTGTTAATTCACTGCGTTGAAATTTGACATAAAGTACTGAGTTCTTCTAAACTTGAAGACGAAAGTTCTAAATTTATTTAAAATTCAATTCAGTTTAGTTTTTTTAATCAAAATTTGGAAATTTTTACATCTTTATCTTGATTAAAATATTCAATTAATGATTCATAATTTGTAATAATTGCTTTTATTGCTAAAAGGTCGGCAAGTACCTCACCTCATTAATAGCCTCGAAAGCTATAAAATTATTTTGTGAAGATTCGATAATCTCGATAAGCTTCGATAATTTAGATTTGCTTGTTTTCATCGCAGATCTCAAGAATAATGTATAAACAGTTCTCACCACTGTTTCGATTTCTCTTGTGGCTTTTACTTCTCTTCATGCATCCGAAATATATAAATTTTCTCGGTGTGCAACACAATGTTCTTGTACCAAATGTGGTAGATTCTGCTTTAATTTAGCTGCTACACCATTTCGTTTTCCAAGCATTACGGATGCGCCATCAGATGTAAACATAACCAGCTTTTGCAAATCAATTTGGTTATCTTTATAAAATTGTTAAATATCAGGAAAAAAATGAAGATGAATCGATTTCATCAGTCAGATTTTCTAAACTTAAAATATAAAATTAAAGATTTGGTTGTAGAAATGTCCGCGCTTTCATTAACAATTAAAGTATGAAAATGTGCCATTTTAATTTCATTTGGTATTTCACTTTTCACAACAATACTACCACTTCCAAAAATGATAAAGCATAGTTTTTACTACGCCAACTTTCTGGAATATGGACGTATATTGTCATGTGGTTATTTATTTATCGAACCGAAAGTAATGATTAGTTAATTTTAATTGCCAATAATAGATTAGCAATTACAATTTTTTTTATATGAATTTCATATGTAGGTGCAATTTTCTGCACGAAAAAAAAATTGTGCGCGCGAATATTTTTCATGTGAGCGAAGTTTAAAATTTATGTGTGTGCGCACACGCGTATTTTCATATATAACTGTTACTCGACCTTATTTAACTTGATAGAAATGAAAATAAATACATTCATATTGGTTACATACCTTTTTATTCAGTATTTATTTGTAGTTTTCGTTAGATTTAAACGTGAAAAACGAAATGAATGACAGTTTCTCTGTGAATGATGTGACGTTTAGTGATTGTTTGAAAATCACGGAGTACTATATTTAAAAATAGTATCAACGTGCAGATCTCAACCAATCAAGGAATCGTAAACCAAACGCCCATGTGTGTTATTAATCATAACTTATCGTTAATCGCGGACTGTTACATACGTGTGTGTTATGATGTATTTACATAGTCGACGAACTGTACGACAATGGGCATTTACAATAGTGGTCGTAGATAAAAATATTTAATTGTTTCATGAGTGTATGTAAGCTTACTTAAACCAAAGTACAGTCTACATATTATTTACTTGGCCAACAAATGTGTGCAGTATTGGTATCAATTTATGCTGCACCTTGAATTCGATACTCTCTGAGAACTTTTTAAAATTTTACTAAAGCAAAAGCCGTTTTATTTAAAAATTAATAACATGAAATAAAATACAAGAATAGATCTTGTTAGATTTAGTATTATAAAGTATTATATAAAAATATTAAATCGAATTGAAGAGAGCTTAAAGTGAGCATTAAAATGAAATATTTATCAGCGGCAAATGTTGGTATGGTCATGAGTAAGGTCATGGTAAGACAAGGTTGGTATGGTCTAGAGACAGACCCTCTAGTCTAGAATATAATCGAAATGTCCTTTATTGCGGCAGTTGCGTATTCATTGGAGTTAATTTCATCGCATCATTCATCGCAATAATGCTTCAGAAACTACTTAAACTAGTTCAGATGAAGAGTAGTATGCAATTTTACTAAATCGCGATCGTGAAAGCGAAATCTCAGGTCTATAGACTACTCGTATTATTGGTTATGAGAATGTAATTAATCGTTATTCAGATGAAGGATTCAAAATTTTTAAGTTTTAAAAATTGCGCCGAATTTCTCAACTTTGATCCAGCAAGGAAAAATTATGTCATTAGTGACGTTTTCGCGGCGACCACAACTACCGTGGTCGTCATTTTTCTAAAGGACGGCTAAAGCAATATTTCTAGCGTTGTGAGCGCCTAGTGGAACGCACCCTATAAAGTCTCACGAGGGTCTAATGTATGGTAACATGTAACTCTGTTTAACTCTGTTCTAATGTTCTCTATTTTAAATTAGAATCTTGGACTGTGGCGCCATTGAATTGAATTTAAAGTAACCTTTCCTTAGTACACTTATTATAAATATTATCTTTTTTGTTTTAGTTAAGGATAGCTGATATGGCGTTGCATTTAGAAGCTGCACGACTTTTGGTACACCGAGCAGCTGTTTTATGTGATGAGCCTGAGAGGTCTACAAAGGAATCCTCTATGGCTAAACTAGCCGCCAGTGAAGCTGCCACACTGGTAACACATAGCTCCATCCAGATATTAGGCGGAATGGGTTATGTGACTGATATGCCCGCCGAAAGACATTACAGGGATGCGAGGATTACCGAAATTTACGGTGGCATTACTGATATTCAGAAGCTGCTAATCGGCGATTTAATCATAAAAGAGTATAAATGATGGAAGCATATAATTAAAGAAATATATTTTTGATTACTGAAATACAGTTTATTTCTTGTATATAAATTACGATTAAGAGATCTTTGTTTTATTGTTTGTGAAAAGTTTTATTTATATCTAAGGGTAAGGATTTGATACACACAATCATTGTAATTAAATAAAAACAACATATTTTTCACAAAAATTATATTGCAGTATCGCTGAACAACGAAGTAAAGTAAAATAACTGTGACAAGTTCATATAATCATATCGAAGTTATTATTATAGTATATATTATTATGTCAACCAAGAGGTTCAGTAATTAACCCTCGGGAACGCGCTATCAAAAAGTTACTCAAGTACCCGCGGTATTTGCGAGATGAATGCTATTAAATGTCCTTCAAACCACACCAATGACATTAAAAAACATATCATGTAATAGGAAATATTTATTTTAACTTATTTAAACTTGAGCGAACTAATGATACACGGAATTTACAGAGTGCCCACTGTACCTCTTCAGTTTTTTCTAAATTCTGACTTTATTTTTTAAAATATTTAAACAATTTTTTTTTAATTCTTGCAAAAAAATAAAAGTCATATTATAGTGTTTTCCTATTTTCGAAAATATATGTAAAGAGAAAATAAAACATGTAATTATAAAACTATCGAAAAATTAACGATACTATAATAATATAGAAAATATTCCAACTAGGTCTATGAAAGAGTTAACAAAATATTTTCAAAATTAAACCCATGATTTAGAATATAAAATGAATGCTGCAATACTCATTGTTGGAGAAATTTTAAAGTGAAACATGGTACAGTTTAGGCCAGGAGGCGGGTTTCCGCCTGCGCATATGAGATTTATCGGTTCCTAAAACTCTAAAAGAGACACATAGACAAGGGTTTTACGATTGTCATTCATAGTTTACTGAGTGCATTTTGCTAACAATTATATTTGACAATGTGTGATAAACAAGGAAGACGTTATAAACGAAAAAGTATTCGCCTGAGAATGAAACGGTAAGAATAAATTTTAATAATTATGAAACTATTTAACTATTTTGAATGTTATTGACTTTTTGAATTGTCAAAGCAGCATTTGCTTATCTTCTTTTATAACGTATTAGATGCGTATTAGATCAGTTTTGTTTATCGGCAATAAAGATTAGACAAAACTTACAGTTTTTAATTTTTAAAATACTGAAAACGTAACTTTCATGTCCAGGGTTAGGAATTCAGAAAAGAAAATAGTGCTGTTAGAAGAAGATATAAACCAAGATCAGATGGAAATTGCCTCTACATCTAAATATTATTCACCGAGTAGGTAAGTTGGGCACAAGTAGTAGGTAATATTGGAGCGAAATAGACAATAAAAGTTGCTCGTTCGCAAATCCGAAAAAAAAATAGTGGTTATGAAATTTGTAGCTTAGGAAATTGTCTATAAAATACATATTATAATTTTTTTTTATAAGACTAGCGGTTTTTGAGAAAATTCTTTTAAAAAAGTAACGTTTATTTTTCTCAGAAGTGCACGCGCTCTTTTACACCCACCTTTGAGGTAGGGTACAAGATGCGTTTTTTAATTCCTGTCCTCAAAAAAAAATGTAGAAAAAAAACCGCATTTTGTACGCAAAGGTGGTGTGGAAAGGAGTGCACGTATTATGAAAAAATAAACGTTACAACTTTTTGAATCTAATTTTCTAAATAACCGTTAGTCTTACGAAAAAAGTAAAATATGTTTTTTTGTAGACAATTTCCTAAGTTACAAATTTGATAACCAGTATTTTTTGATAAAAGTTTCGGTTAGCGATATTTTTGAGAAAAACCGTTTATCTTGACCTTTGACCCTGCGTAACATTTTTAGCGGCGCATGTATCGCGGGATTTTTGGGATATTTTTTAGAACCACAAATGGAAGCTTCATGCAAAAATTCAGCTTTCCCTTAATTTTTCCAAATGCAATGTCTTTATTCCCTGTATTAGTATTAGATGCGTATTTTTTCCGATTTCGCTCCACTATAAGTAACATAATTATAATCATATATCAATCATCACATATCGCATTTCAGTTCGTCCACAGAATCATTACATTTTGAAAATCAGAATCCACTAGATGAGAGTTTCGACGAAAGAAACAATGAATTGTCAGGTAGAAGAATATGTAATGTCGAGTATTTTTTTCAAGAATTACGAAAAGCAAATAATCTGTTTATTTTCTTGTCAGATCAGATATGACTCTATTATCTGAAAAACGAAACGGTCTAATTAGTTATTATATTCTCAAGTGCAAAATGTGTGGCATCGTAAAAGAAGTTTCTACAGATAGCGTAAATGAAAACAGTGATGATCTAAACGTAAATACTGCAGCAGTTTTTGCTATGATTTCTACCGGCTGAGGTTATTCTCAATTGACCCAACAACATGGTATCATGAATATTCCTCAAATGTCACGAAGGAAATATATGAAAAATTATGATAAAGTTGCAAGTTCTATTTTTGAATCTTCTCAGAAAACATTTGAGGAAGCAGCAGCTGAAGAAGCCAGATTGGCACGAGAAGCAGGAGATATTGACGATGATGGCATCCCTTTAATTACTATGATAACCGATGGAGCTTGGTGCAAGAGATCGTACAAGACCAATTATGACGCATCGTCAGGAGTGGTAAACAGGGTCAATAAGTATAAATATAAAATTTGATGCTACTTAATTTTTGCAGGCTTGTATTGTTGGAGCTAAATCTGGAAAGTTACTTTTTGTCGCTGTGAGAAACAAGTACTGTCCTATTTGCGAACGTACTGAAGTAAAACAATTAGAACCAAGGAAACACAAATGTTTCAAAAATTGGTCTGGTTCGTCAACAGGTATGGAAGCGGATATAATTCTGGAAGGATTCAAATGTAGTGAAGAAATGCTTGGACTTAAATCGGTGAGGATAGTTGGTGATGGCGATAGCAGTGTATTCCGAAAAATTTGTCAGGAAAAACCATATGGAAACAAAAGTTTGGTTAAAAAAGTTGAATGCACCAATCACCTACTAAGAAATTTTTGTTGTAAAGTTAATGATCTTACTACCAAACGTGTTAGCTCATCCAAAAGGAAAATTGTTAGTCCGCGATTGAGACAGTTATTAAAATCGAACTTATTAAGATTTAGAACAGGAATTAAAAAAGCAGTCGATCAAAGAAAAAAAGAATCAGGAACAATGACAGAACTAATAGTCCGTTTAAGTAGAGATATTAAAAACTGTCCAAAACATGTTTTTGGTGATCACTTAGAATGTGATAAATACTTTTGCAGTGGCTCAAAAGCAAATGAAGTTAATTTTGTACCTCTGTTGAAAGAGTGTGGATTATTTGAAGATATTTCAACATGCTGTAACAGATTAGTTCAAAATGCTTACAGTTTACTTTTAAATATGAATAATAATGCAGCGGAGGCATATAATTCCATAGTTTCAAAATTTGTAGGAGGAAAAATAATTAATTTTGCAATGAATGGTGGTTACGACGTTAGATATAAAGCTGCAAGCATATCCTATAATGAAAGCGAGCAATATAACCGGATAATTCATAAAAATATTACCAATAAAAGTCCTAGAAGACACACCCAGTTATTTATAGAAAAATTAAAAAAAAGCGAATAAGTAGGAATGCACGAAAAGTACTCTTCCCATCCAAATTTTCCCTCAAAAGAACATGTAATAACTGTCCCGATAAGGATTATGGACATGTGAGTGATGATGAAGAAATCCCCTTAGAACATGTTCAGGAAAGTAAGTCCAAAATTTTAAGTGCACTTAATAAAACCAAAGAGCAAATTGAAGAAATTGCAAAAATAACAATCGGACAAGATGGAAATCCTTTGTGGCACGAAGAGAGACATTTTCGACTTACTGCATCAAATTTGGGAGGAGTATGCAAACAAAGATCGACGACAGACCGCAAAAAGTTGGGAAAAAGAATTGTTGATTCAGCATTTTTTGGAAATGCGTCTACAAAATGGGGAAAAGATCATGAACTAATAGCTAAAGAAGCTTTCGAAGAGGTATTAAAAAAAATTAAAGATTGCGGTTTATATATTTCCGAATTATTGAATCGGAAGATGCCATCATTGAAATAAAATGTCCACACAAAGTAGCAGTGTTGGGGTTAACTCCTGCGGAAGCCGTCGGAAACAAAAAAAATGATTATTTATTAAGAGATGGAGAAAACATAAAACTAAAAAGAACTCATAACTATTACTACGAGGTACAGGGTCAGCTGGCAATTACAAGTAAGTCACACTGCTATTTTGTCGTGTGGACTCCAAATGGGATAGAGAATATGAGATGGGATAGATACATATAAGAAGGTAATTTAAAAAAAAATACTGAGGGGTTCGCCATGACAGCGAGTTACACTTAGCTGTTGGCCAGTTATTAATATTTCTCTTTCAGATCGTTAGGGACGACGAGTTTTGGTCATCAAAAATTTTACCGAAAGTCACAAAAATGTTTATGGAAGTAATGCTTCCAATACTTGCCAGAAACATAACAACAATAAAAAAACTGGGATTGAAATAGTGAAGATTGTGGAAAAGAGTGCAAATATGCCGAATATGACTTTTCCAATTTTTTAAAACGGTGAAAATTTTTGAAAACTTTCGGTGACAGACCGTGACGGTCTAAATTCTATGTTCTGTATTAGGACTAAGTTGTGCTATATATTACCTAAATAAATATGTAATCTGGTAAATTTATATTCATTTATAAATATATTTGTTAATTTTGTATATGAGTTGCTTATTTCCAAAACACGACCTGAAAGTTTTGAATCGTCTGTCAGAACACGCGAAAAGCTATATTTTCTGTCTCAGCTGTTATTTTCTCAGCTGTTTTCAGGTCGCGTTTTGGAAATAAGCAACTCATATAATAAATGTCAGTTCGTCGGCAGCCAATCGAGCCAATGAAGATAGGACTCAATGCTAACCCGCGGCCCTATGTACAGTTTCTCTCTTTCTAAAGTACTCCTATTCTTTTTTTCGGAACATATTTCTATACTCGGTATAATACGGTTAAAACAGTGCCTCGCCCACTTCGCGAGACAGATTGCCCGGACTGAGAATTCCCCCTTAATAATTACTTCTCTTTCAACTTCTTGATGTTCGCAAAATGATCTACAGGTTGTTAGGTAAACATGCGGTAAAAATCCAAGGGGTAATTCCATAGCCTATTCTAATAATATTTTGTTTTATAATGATTTCTGCAAAGCCCTTTGTTTCGAAGATATAGGGTGAACAAAATTTGCGACAATAACAACATTTTATTGACCAATCCAGCGATCTCTGTATGTTGCTGTTAAAAAATCACGAGCAACCAAACTGGGTGGGTTTGCACGATGGTGCAAAACCACATTGCAATTCTTGTCGCCAATGGTACATCCTGCAGAAACTCAGAACACTCATTCAACGTGTTCAGGCACTACTACCTGCTAATTATCGTCCACGTATTGCATTATATCAATGGCTTTCGCAAATATTAGTTCTAATCCCTCAATTCCTGACACAGATTCTTTTCACCGATGAAGCCAGTTTCTCAAGAAATGCAATAAGGAATTTTCATTACAACCATGTTTGGGCAGATTTAAATCCGCATGAGGCATTTGAAGATAGATTTTAACAACAGTTCTCCTTGAATGTTTCAGAAAGAGTTACTGACGAGATGTATCGCAACTTTTTGGAAGAAACACGGCTCTTCCAAAAAGTATTATACGAGACGTATTCAAATGAAATCTACTTATACGTTAGTAGATAAAACAGCCGTTGCAAGTTCAATAATTTTTTGTATTTGAAAAACTCATTAATATTGTACTTGATAAACTCATTTGCGTATACTTGTATAATTTGCCATACTTGTATTTACATTAATAATTTCAACAAATATCGAATATGGTTGTAAATTTTGTTCACCTTGTATCTTCGAAACAAAGGGGTTTTTCAGAAACATCATAGGGCAAAATATTCTTGGAATAGGACAAGGAATAACCCCTTGACGCATGTTTACCTAACACCGCGTATAAAAAATATCGTCAATATAAAATATTTTCAGGGATATAATGTTTATTAGTTGTTACAAGGATTTTAATAAGACATGGGTCGATAATTTTGAGACATTTTTGAAAAACTTCAAACTTACTGATTGCGCACATCAGAGACAGAATTGATATTTTTTTGAAGTTTCCAATGCAAAGGCTTATTTCCACCATTCAGTACATTACCACTTAATTGCAAATAACCAAAAGGACAAAGCAAAAATTATTATGTTAACAGTGACAATTATTATAATCTAGACATACCGAGCTGCTCTAATTATATTTGATGTTAGAAACGCTTATAATAAATAATGAAGGAAAATAGCGCATGGTAAGAAGCTACTTCGATAATAGAACACTACTTCTACAGGCACATGGAGTTTCGGTAGAGAGAGAACTTAGTAGCGGGGTCCCACAAGGTTCAGTTTTAGGTCCTACTTTGTGGAACATCTTGTATGATGGTGTCCTGAGATTGAAACTTCCTGAAGGTGCCCTCCCATTGGCTTCGCGGACGACCTGGCGCTTGTGGTCTCCGCAAAAACGGAATCCATGCTAATGGAAACAGCAAACCGCACAATTCGCCAAGTAACCGATTGGATAACATCAAACAACTTGAGCCTTGCTCCCGAAAAGTCTGAAGCAGTATTATTAACCGGCCTAAGGAGACAACGCAATAGAGTTTAAAGTGCAACATACATATGTAAGACCAAAGAACGAAATCACATACCTCGGGGTAGTCATAGACAAGAGCCTGTCGTTCGGTCCACACCTCACGAAGGCAGCAGCTAAAGGCATGAAGGTAATGGCGGCATTGGACAGAATTATGCCCAATCTTGGTGGGCCTAAAAGCTCCAAACGTAAACTCCTTGGTACGATAGTAAAATCCACCATGCTATATGCTGCCCCAATATGGGCTCAAAGTATGGCAGTAGACAGCAATATTTACAAACTGGCGAAAATTTAAAGAAAACAGGATCTGTGGCGCATATAAGACTGTATCAGGGAACTAGTTTTGGTAATAGCTGGTATAGCACCCATAGAGCTCCTTGTAAAAGAGAGAGCCGAACTGCATGAGGGTGTGATAGGCAATCTAGAATTGCCGCTAGAAAAAATCTCCTAGCAGAATAGCAACAAAAATGGTGAGCGTCCGAAAAAAGCCAATGGACGAAGTTGATCATACTAGATATCACCAGATGGGTCAACTAACTTTTACATGACTCAGTTCCTCACAGTGCATGGATGCTTCCGCGACTACTTGAAAAAAATACGCGCCGCCGCAGATAACTTGTGCGAATACTGTGGTGATGTGGACTCGGTAAGACACACAATATTTGACTGCTGGAGATGGAAAGCAGAAAGGGACGAACTAACATCCAACATGAAGATACTGTTTAACGCAAGAACGGTAATGGGTTACATGCTACAAGACATGGAAAACTGGGATAAAATGGCCAACTTCGTTAAATTTGTTATTTCCTCTAAGAAAAACTGAGACGCAATGGAATGATCCACCAGTAGGCCCAAATAAGATGAATCAACAGATTTTCTAACTAGAAGATCAAAATAGGAGGAAAAACAGGCGAAAAAAAAAACGTCCAGCCCGCTCACCCTGAAGGAATGCGAAAGCAATACCGGGGTGGCGTACTTTTAAGCCAAGTGGAAGAAGGGGTTTAGTGAGTGAGAGCCTCACGTACAGGCTGGTACAGCTTCCCCCAAACCACATATAAAAAAAAAAGACCGAGCGTTCCCGAGGGTTAATCCAAGTATGTGCCTAAACGGTTGGTACAGTTTTGCCATCTTAAAGTTGTTAAGGCCGGCAGTGAAGAATCTTAAGAATTAATCTTTCTATTAATGCCGGCAGTGAAGAAAGAAGAAGAGCAAGTGGTGATAAAATTTATATACATTTCAAATTAACAAGATTTTTTTATTTATTCATTGTTTACCAAATTTGAACTACAAAAAGACAATTCGACAGATTATGATAAACAAAAACATGCGTCTTGAAAAGCACGGCATAGCTTCAAAATGAAAACAAAGAGCTGTCAAAGAGAGAACGGGTAGATTTGAGATGGGATTAGCAGCTCGTGCCGAAATGGTGGAAACATCAGTTGCCGATCTGTCATAACCTGCATGGTCTGCCATTTAGTTTACAATGAATCGTTGGATGGTGAACAACAAGGCTACGAACATAAAGCGTATGTGAAACGTGACTTTCTACGCGTTTCAACATTTCGCGCAATCGCACCTGTTTCGACCTGTGCGCAATCAATCTAGTGGAAAATGCAACGACGTTTAAAAATCGAGGTGGTAGTGCGAAAACCGTTCGAGGAACTTGGTAAAGAATCCGGGATTGTTTTAAAACTTAATGTTGTAGACTTTCTACCGGGTGTAACTGTTGTTAATCGTCTTTGGCACTCTTTAACTAACATCCGAAAGCAAAAATTAAGCTTCTACGTTGTCTACGTTGGTTCAATAAATATTCGTGTTTTTGTTGAAAATAATTGTTGACATTTTCTAGATGACAGATAGTAGAACGCAACTAACTCGACGTTGCCACGTTTATTATTTTTGATTGATTCAACGGTCCTTGTCACGTCCTATATTGAATCGAGAGTTCTCGCTGCCGCGCGTACGTTGTCTAGATTTATCTGCCCGCTTCGCGGCGGGCAACCTAATCTAACCGGGGTTAAACCAACGGTCTTTGCCACATTGTCCTATATTGGATCAAGAATTCTTCTTCTTGATTTGTCTGCCCGCTTCGCGGCGGGCAACCTAATCTCACCGGGGCTAAACCAACTGTCCTTGCCACATTTTCCTATATTGGATCGAGAGTTCGCGCTGCCGCGCGTTTGTTGTCTTCATTTATATGTTGAATTTATAATATGAATTTATTTGTATGTTGAACTCTAGATCCAATATAAGACAATGTGGCAAGGACCGTTGGTTTAATCCCGATAAATTAGGTAAATCAAGACCACATACGCGCGACAGCGCGAACTCTCGATCTAATACAGGACAATCTATCAAGGACCGTTGGTTTAACCAACTCGGCTGATATCAAATTACATTCAAGTAATTTTTGTATTGTTTAGTCGGGATGTCTTAAAATATTCTGTATATTCATAATAGACAAATAATATCAGTTATTTGGTTGAAGATACAATTTTTTTTATTACAAATAGTAAAAAAAGTATCTGGTGGATATGCAGGACACTTAAATAATTAACTCGAGACATTGTAGCTGTTTGTGGCGTGGCTGTTCATTGCAATATGAATGCAACTTCAATACGACGCTTGTATACAGGGTATCCCAACGAAAATTTGACCCCCCGTATAATTGGAAAACAGAATAATATTTCAAAATTCGCCGAGACCCGTCGATTTTTGTTCTTGGGGGGAGCTTTTTTGACAGTCAAGCCAACTCGATATGTTCATCCCCCTAATGCCTAGCAACCCCAACTTAAAAATTTCAAATGCAACTACCCTACTTGTGGCACATCATTTTAAAGCCCTTTTCATTGCGAATACAGTGACGTACCGTTTTTAGAAATCGGTTGAGATTTGACAGAATTATTGGTTACAAACGAAAAGATGACAAACCAACTTACGCGTAGTAATTTCTACACAAATGCCCACCACTAATAAGTTTTTCATCTACTACACATGACCGCATTACCTAATTGTTATTGATGTGTCTATCAGTTTACAAAAAAGTCAGAAATGAAATAGAAAAGCTGAAGCAAATAATAAATCAGATTTATTTGATGAATTGCTCAAAATGACCCCCGTTAACTTCCAAACAATAATACAGTCTGTTTTCAAATTCTGTTCGAACATTATTAAACACATCCGCAGTTATTAATCGGCATTCTTCTACAATTCTCTGACGTAGCACTTGCAATGTTTCCGGCTGAGTGGCGTACACTCGTGATTTTAAATGACCCCACAGAAAAAAGTCCAAAGGGGACAGATCCGGAGATCTTGGTGGCCATTCGACGGGACCTCTTCTGCCAATCCAGTGCCCCGGGAAATGGTCATCCAAAAATTGTCGCACAGCAGCAGCATAGTGCGGGGGCACCATCTTGTTGGAAGGTTATTTCATTTTCTAGTAAATTGTCGTCACTTTCTAAAATCTCTGTTATCCTAGAATCAATTGTACTTTCCAATAATTCTAGATAGGTGTTTCCATCGAGATTACCTTGGATGAAAAATGGTCCAACAAGATGGTCGTCCAAAATGCCTGCCCAAACATTCAATTTTTGAGGTGTCTGAGTTTAAATTCCCTGATTAAATGCGGATTAGTATCACTCCAATAACGACAATTGTGTCTATTCACTTCGCCATTCAACATAAATGTGCATTCGTCGGAGAAACATGTATTGTAGAGAAGATATGGATTCAGTAGAAGTTGTTCACTAAAGTATTCGCAAAATTGGTTACGGCGATCAAAGTCATCTTCATGTAACTCTTGAACCAGCGTCATCTTAAATGGATGAAACTTGTGTTTTTTCAAAATTCGATGAACACTGCAACGGGATACGCCAGAAGCTTGAGACACAGTTGTAATCGATTGCTTATTATCCATCTGTACATGACCCAAAACTGCCACTTCAACTGCTTCATTTCGAACTGGCCCAATTACTTCACGTTTCTTGTTTAAAAGCGAACCAAATTCAAATTCAAATTATTTATTTACCAAATCAGATACATAAAATATCTATAGGCTATGTCAAAAAATAATTAAATAATTAAAATACAATATTACAATAAGTAAAAGTAATAAGTTAGTTAAATTTAAAATACATAAAATCATTAAGACAGTACATCGGGTTCATTAATAGAACTTTTTTCAAATTATTTCTAAATTTTTTAAGTGACATTTCGTTTTTTATTGTGTTTGGTATTTTATTGTAAATTTTATATCCTTGATTCTCAAGTCCTTTTGAACACAAGTTTAAATTTGTTTTCCTGGGATAAAGGTGGTGTTTCCTCTTGTGTCATATATATGGATATCTTTATGTTTTTGGAGAGTATCGCGAATTTTGTGGATATATGAGGCAGTTTCCAATATATATAAATTGACTACTGTCAAGATATTTAAATTTTCAAAATGTGGTTTGCACGATTCTGGTGTTTTTATTCACACTATATTTCGGAATACAGTGACGTACCGTCACTGATATTTGCAACAAACCTGTTGCAACAAATTTGTCAATCAGGTGTTTAACGTACTGGTGGTTTACATTTTTTTCAGGATGATTGGCATTAAAAATTCGTGCTGTAGCTTCAGCGCAATCGTGATTTCGATAATAAATTGCAACAATTTCTACTCTTTCCGCGATAGAATAAACCATTTCGAACACACCTTAATACGTTCAATACCGGCTGAAACTAACGATTTCTTGGTCACAAGCAAAAAACACCGACTTTTTTTGTAGTACTGGTTTTTTGTTATTTTGAAAAGGTATGAATTCCTATAAACTTAAGTATCTTCTACTAATAACTATTTTAGTATCTAGTTTTATTTGCTTCAGCTTTTTTATTTCATTTCTGACTTTTTTGTAAACTGATAGACACATCAATAACAATTAGGTAATGCGGTCATGTGTAGTAGATGAAAAACTTATTAGTGGTGGGCATTTGTGTAGAAATTACTACGCGTAAGTTGGTTTGTCATCTTTTCGTTTGTAACCAAT
Source organism: Phosphuga atrata (assembly GCA_944588485.1). Lineage (NCBI taxonomy): Eukaryota > Metazoa > Arthropoda > Insecta > Coleoptera > Silphidae > Phosphuga > Phosphuga atrata. Next base: position 74,854,861 of record OX155893.1, on the reverse strand, counting down.
AATTCTGTCAAATCTCAACCGATTTCTAAGAACGGTACGTCACTGTATTCGCAATGAAAAGGACTTTAAAATGATGTGCCACAAGTGGGGTAGTTGTATTTGAAATTTTTAAGTTGGGGTTGCTAGGCATTAGGGGGATGAACATATCGAGTTGGCTTGACTGTCAAAAAAGCTCACCCCAAGAACAAAAATCGACGGGTCTCGGCGAATTTTGAAATATTATTCGGTTTTCCAATTATAGGGAGGGGGGTCAAATTTTCGTTGGGATACCCTGTATATGTTGCCAAAATTATAGTTTTTCATATAAACGGGCATATAAACAAAAATAAACGTGGCAACGTTAGTTACGTTCGCATGTACTATCTATCATCTTGAAAATGTCAACGATTATTTTCAACAAAAATACGAATATTTATTGCACCAACGTAGAAGTTTAATTTTTGCTATCGGCTTTTAGTTAAATAGTGCCAAAGACGATTAACAACAGTTACACCAGATAAAAAGTTCGCAACACTAACAATAAGTTTTAAAGCAATCCCGTATTCTTTACCTAACCCCCGTTCGAACACCTGAAACCGATCAGCCATCCGTCATGCCATAGATCTTGGAATAAGTAAAACATCGACGAGAAGAATTCTCCACCGATATCTTGTATATCACCCTTACAAAATGCAGGTTGTACAAACTGTTAATTCGGGCGATTATCAACAACTTGTCCGATTTTGTGAGGTTATGCCTGGCAGGCTGGAGGGAAATGACAAGCAACTCAACAACCTGTTGATGAGCGATGAGGCGCACTTCCACCTTTCCGGTTTCATTAATAAACAAAAACCGACCTAACAGTCTGCGACTTCTTTTTATGGGGATACCTGAAAACACAGGTGTTCGAAATTGATCGAGGACAATCCCAACCCACAAACAACGGATTCACGACGAGATTGCAGCAATACCTGTTAATATGCTGAGAAGGGTTATGCAAAGTTTAAGTCTCCACTCCAAGAATCTTTAAATGCCAAAGGGGAATTTTGGCGGATGGTCAAAAAATTTTTTTTTCATATTGTAAAACAAATGGCTACTCTTGTATTTTCCATTAATATTTTAGAAATCGTTAGAAAAATAAGTCTTTCACCATAAAATTATTTACGAAATCTTTCTGTTTTACTGCCGGAACCTTTATATATCGGGTCTCAAACTTGGTGTTTGAAGTAACCAGACATTTCATACTAAATGGCTTAATATATTGGCAATAAAGAGTCAACTGGAAGAACAGACTATAGAAGATATAACAAACCTAAAAAGACGGGGATGTATACTGTCCTTGTAAAATAAAGCGTGAAAAGTGCCGAGAAGGATTCATCATTCAAACGGCCTCCCACTTGATACTTGAGGACAATGTGATAAAAATTGGAAAAAGTGGAAACAAGGTTTTCAGCTATATTTGAAGGCAACGGGGCTTGATACAAAGCCGGAAGAAATACAAGTCGCTGTGCTTCTCTATGTTATTGAGGAAGAGGCTCTCGACAAATAACACCTTTACTTTGACCAAAGAGGAGCAAAAGAGCTTACAAAGTATTATGAACGCTTTTTGAGTCGTTTTGTACCCCGCGAGTGAACGGGAGTGTCAACAGACATTTATTTTTTCACGCGATCACAACAAGAGGGTGACATTTTTGACCGATTTAGAAAATCAGTGTGGATTTGGCGACTTACGTGACACATCTAAAAAAAGACAGAATAATTTGAGGAATTATCGACACCGAACTAAAAAATCGTCTTTTAAGAGAAGAAGATTTGAAGAGAAGAGCGAAGAAGAAGAAAAAGAAGAAATATGTGTGAATATTTGCAAAGCCAGTGAGTTCGCACAAATGCAAATAAAAACGCTCAGTGATGAGCCGAAAATCCACGTTATTAAATCAAGTTCCATGAGGCAGCAGCAAACAAACCAGGCAAGAAAGTGGGAGGAAAACGACGGTTTGCAGAATCAAAACAATAGAACCGTAGCAGCTTCAGCAGACGGCAATAAAAATAAATGGTACCAACAGATAGCAGTATCATCTGGATATCAGTTGGCACCAGAGCTGGCACTAATACACTCAAAACTGACTTTGTCGATGCCTATCTCTTTAATAAAACTATGCTGTTGATGGTTAACCAATTTACATTTTTTAGCAAATGATATTATTCTGGAGCAGTCTAGTCTCCCTTGTCTATCTAGTCTGTTTAGTCTTGTCTATCTAGTCATCCCTTTTTAATCTTGTCTATCTAGTCTGTATAGTCTTGTCTGTCTAGTATTGTCTGTCTAGTCTTCTCTGAATAGTCTTGTCTGTCTAGTCTTGTCTTTATAGTCTAATCTATCTACTTTGTGTTGTCTTGTCTGTATGGTCTAGTCTTGTCTGTCTAGTCTTCTCTGTTTAGTATTGTGTGACTAGTCTTGTTTGTCCAGTCTTATCTATCTAATTTTGTCGATCTAGTCTTGTATGTCTAGTCTTGCTAGTCTAGTCTTGTCTCGTCTCTGGACAAGCCTCCCTAGTTATTGCCAGCATCCTCCCGATTGATCTAGTGGTACAGGAGCGGAAAAAGCTTCACGAGGCAGGCCACGACAGACTTGAAAAAATAAGGGTCAGAGAAGAACTGCTGAAAGAATGGCAGGAACGATGGGACTTCAGTGAGAAGGAGCAATGAAAAAAAATTCTTTATCCCAGACGTAGCCACATAATAGAAGTAAGCAGAAAGCACGGCGAAACGAGTTATCACCTAACCCAAGTACTAACAGGTCACGGCTGTTTCAGAGACTACCTGTACAATCTGAACTGAGCATCTGACTATCTCTGCATGTATTGCGAAGAACCAGATAGTGCGAGCCACACACTTTTCGACTGCTACCGCTGGCAGGATGAAAGAGAAACACTTGAAACGCATATGATTCATCGGCCCAAGAAACCTAGTAAAGCAAATGTTGGAAAATGAATTGAATTGGGACAAGGTCCATGAGTATATTTGTTAAATTTTGAGCAACAAGGAAAAAGATGAAAAAAAATCTTTAAAGCAAATCCAACTACACCAGTGATGGGGGAGGTCGGGTGTGATCTTTCCAAGGGGCCACGTATCTGTGACGAAGAAAGCCGCCAGCTACGCCCCTCAAAAATAAAATTCTTGTTTGTCTAGTCTGTCCAACGATTGGGTTCTTCGCGACGATAATACTCCCTCTCACGAAGTTTTGACCAACTTCAACTTGCAACACTGCCGCAGTCCTCTACAGGTAGGACCTAGCTCCCAGCGACTTCTTTTTGTTCCCCCGAATCAAATGAGACCTGAAAGAGAAGCGATTCAATGCGATTGCTGCGGTTAAGGCAGTTTCGACGAGGTTACTTGACAGCCTTCTACGCGAAGAGTTCCAGGGAGACTATGAATAATGGAAAAAAGCTGGCAGAGGTGTGTTGATGCCCACGGGTAATATTTCAGAGACTTTGAGTTTGCTGCCTTGAAACCATTCTTGAAACTTTGTGAACGCTGTAACAACAATAATGATAATAAATCGGCGATAAATTCCAATCAGAAAAACCGTAATTATTTTTATATTAACGTAATTGCCTAAAACCTAGCTGACCCGGCGAACATCGTATCGCCTTAGAATCTAGAATCATTAGAAAATATTTTATTAGATAAATTAAAGTCAGTCAAATGTTTCGCGTATCGATATCTGGTAATATTATCGTACACGATTATATAATAGATGGGAATATAATCGTGTCTGTCTTCTCCCTCGCATTAAGGTACGACGTATAAAAAAAGCCAAATCCAAAAGTTCAAAATCCAAAAGCCCAAAACTAAAAAGTTCAAAAGCCCAAAATTCAAAAGTTCAATAGATAAAAGCCCAAAAGTGCAAAATCCAAACACCAAAATTGCAAAAATCCAAAAAAAAGTTCAAAATATAAAAGCAGAAAATACTAAAAGGTCAAAATCCAAAAGTTCAAAGTATAAATGCAAAAAATTGTTCTAAAAGTTCAAAATCCAAAAGCCCAACCTCAAAACGTCAAAATGCCAAAGTCCAAAAGTTCAAAATCGAGTAGATTACCTTTATCGAGCATCTTGTGATAGGTATACGACATTTTTCGTTTTTTTTTCGGGCGCGAGAATGAACAAAGCGGGGTTTGCCGACACGCGAACATGATACGTATAATTAACCGTGAGAGAAACATTAGTTTTCGTGATTCAGGCCACGAACACGCAAGGAGTGGCCTTGCGATTTGTTGATCGTCATGGCAAATGCAAGCGAATTGTAAATTGATTTCGTTTAAACTCGAATGGTATATTGGTTGAGATCATCGGAATTCTCAGAATGAGAACTTCCTCACCTTTGAAGTTACTTTTAAATATCATCGCGTGAATCACATTGCTCATGAGTTTTGTCGCCACCAAACGCGTTACGTTACATAGCTTTGGTTGGTTCAGATTTCGAAGCATGATGACTACCGAGCAAACCTTCAGTTGAAAATTGTGCGGTGGCAAGCCAGGCAGATCCAATGAATTTAACAATTCTATTGGATAGTTGGTTGCCTCGTCTCCATTTGTAATGGTGTCGATAGAGTTTAAAGAATGCGGTGGAACAACGATTTTATTTGAAATTAAGATGCTTAAGTGATTTGACGTTAGAATTGCTCGTTCACTCAACCAATAGTAATTTTTGTGAGTAACAATGATGTTCGGGAACACTTTGTTGATGGGCTTGTCTTTTGTTGAGATCATTTTTTAGAAATATCATTTGATTGAAAGATCATTTTTCCAGGATTTTTCAAAGGAGTTTTCAAATTAGTTCAAGTTTCCACATTCTTGCATGGGATTTTTTCAGGATTATTCTCCTGAAAGAATTTTGAAAAATTCTCGTAACGTTCAAAAATCATCGCTGAAAAACTCAAAAGTGTTTTCCTAATCTTCTTTGATTTTTTTTAGATTTCAGGATTTTTCAAATTAGTTTTTAAATGAGTTTTCAAATTAGTTCAAATTTCCACATTTTCGCACGCGAATTTTTCAGGATTATTCTCCTGATACAATTTTGAAAAAATCACGTAGCGTTCAAAAATCATCGCTGAAAAACTTAAAAGTATTTTCCTAATTTTCGTTGAATTCTTTTCACTTTTTAGGATTTTTCAAATAAGTTTTCAAATTAGTTCAATTTTCCACATTTTTGCACGGGAATTTTCAGGATTATTCTCCTGAAAGAATTTGGAAAAAAATTCGTCGCGTTCAAAAATCGTTGCTGAAAAACTCAAAAGTGTTTTCCTAATTTTCTTTGTAATATTTACAGTTTTCAGCATTTTTCAAATTAGTTGAAGTATCCATGTTTTCGCACAGGAATTTTTCAGGATTATTCTCTTGAAAGAATTTTGAAAAAATCTTCGTCGCGATCAAAAATCATCACTGAAAAATAAAAAGCGTTTTCCTAATTTGCTTTGTAATTTTCTGTGTTTTTAGGATTTATCCTCGGATTTATCAAATTGGTTTTCAAATTTTCGCACGGGAATCTTTCACAATTATTCTCCTGAAAAGAAAAATTATAAATCTCGTCGCGTCCAAAAATCATCGATGAAAAACTGAAAAAATTAAAACTGTTTTTAAAAATCTATTTTTTCAGTAAACACGATTTTTCAAATTGATAGCCACATTTTAGCACTGGAAAAATTGAAAAATTATCCTTTAGATATTTGTCTCTGGTTGAGATGAAATTGCAAACATTATGCGGAAACGAAATCAATCCGTTCGGTTAGTCGACCGGAATACGACCATTACCGATTGACAACAATTGCTTGGAGAAATATTCGGCAGATGGCTCGTTTAGCAAGGCAAAAGGCAACTCGCATGTTTGTCGTCAGCTGAAGTTTCTTAATATAGCGTAGGGATGTTATAGATATAAAATTTCGGATCTGGATATGGATACGGTTATAGGAATAATATACCGGTTTCGGATACGGATACGGATATGATTTTTTTCGGATTATCCGTTAGTTTCGGATAGTTTCGGTTATGGATATTACACTTCTAAGAGATTGTAAAAGTTGAATAATAATTGGTAAATAATTTTAATTTATCTCTGTTATTATTTGGTACTACAATCATATTATACAAGTAAGTACTACAACATAAGTAGCTACTACAATCATATGTCATATAAGTAATTATTATTTTTAAATTATATCTACGTAAAAATGCAAAATCAAAATTTTATCTACTCACACACCAAAATGAATATATTAATAAATACATTAATGTATGTGAAGGATGCCATTATTATAATCGTGTTTAAAAGTATCCAAATCGTGCGTAAAAGTCAAATGTAAATTAAATAGAGTTTCATTATTAATTGATTTCTGTTTGTTGTTACTATGGCAACAACTTGCGTAACTAAATAAAAAACATAGACGTAGTGAAAATAAATTTTGGACGTATATTAAAATTGAATTATTTCTTTTATTTTGAATCAAGAAGTCTTCTAAAATAACTTAACCTAACCAAAACCTAATCCAGACCAAATCTAGGTTAACCTAGATTACATCGACAACGACCAAATAGTGTTCCTGTCACTGTGCTTTTTTACTAGGAGGTTCAAACCAAACTCCTTCGATTTTCTTCAAAACTCTCCGAAACTAAACCCTGGCTACGCCCGTCGTAAGAAACAATTATTTTTGGTAGATTCAACAAGTAGATAAAATAATGTATGACATACGTGTGTGAAAGGCTTTTGTGAACTCATTGCTATTAAGCCATTCGCCTTCGGCTAGTGCTTTAAACTTCGCAACTCCTGCAAGAAAGCCCTTCACAAACTTGTATCATAAACTACTATTATTAAAGAAAAACAACATTATTTCATCGGCAGCTGTGGATCTAGTGTTTTCCGGAAATCGCGAGACAGTAGACTAATTGCGCCTCCAAAACATCTTGAGTCATTGTGCAGATTTTTCATGGTTCGATTTAGTGCTTCCAATGAACGTTTGTGCGCCATTGAGCAATCATACCAAATGATAATTTAACTTACTTTAACGCTTTATTAACATTTTGGCCATTGTCAATTGTTTCGCAATATTGCGAATGCGCGTGTTTCAGTCGTTTGAAGGTTTAACGTTACTTTAAACGCTGGCGGCTATACTAGAAGAAGCAACTGCTACGGCAATTTCGGATCTCGCACGAACAGTGGCTAAAATCAATGAATGTCTGCCCAGTTCCACCGGATGCATCGAAGAAAAATAAGCCACCATTTCCATCATCAATTAATTGCCTTCATTAACTTATGATTCAACAGTGGTACATATTTGTTGTTAATTATAAAGCCATACTGATGAAGCCAAAAGGCAGAAACGCGTATATGGATGTTCATTAATGAATTGATCATTTTTTTTTTGTATTTGATCAGGATATTGTTTTTTTGGGGAAATCACAGGGTTATGTAGAACCCAAAAAACTTAATGTAATTCAATGTCAGTCGTGGTGTTTGCCAGTGAACTAGTTGTTTTTAAGAAAGTTTGTTATAGAAAGATTAGTTATACAAATTATGTCAATTTTGTTGACGATATGTATGCAATAATTTCCTAGAAATTATAATCTTTGAAGAAAAGATACAAATGTTACCATTTATTATTATAAAAATCTTGAAACTCAACAAGATACACTTAACCGCAAAATTAACGCACCACATATATTCTGATTTATTTCGAAAAATAATATGTGTTTTCCGATTCATCAATTACAAGTATAATAATAATGTTTATTGTTACGCCTTTTGTAGGTTATAGCTGTCCTCTATATTTAATCTCGAAGTCACAGCAGCTTTAAATAAGTAGTATGTTTTTTCAATAATTAAACCTCGCTTCTAAAATTGGTTTTCACTTGTTTTATCAATAGATACGATAATTGTCATTTGTGAAATACATCTGCTCGCAATGCAACGTGCTACACAAAATTTAAATCGTGATGAATGTGTTGAATTTCTAACTTTGTCCAATGAAGCACTAACAAATCGCGAACTTGATAGAAGATATGGAGTGTCTCATACAACGGTCGGTAGGGTTCTGCAGAGGTTTATAGAGAAGAAAGATCACGCTAGACGACCTGTGTCAAGGCAGATCACGAGCTACTAATGCCGTGGAGAACCAATTTTTAATGATTCGAGCACTGTGGAAACGGTTCACTACTGCACAAAGTCTCCAAATACAACTTGCTGAGGTTCATGGCACTGCTGTTAGTCAAGATACCATAAGAAGAAGATTTCGTGCTTCAAATATACGACCTCTGGTAGCAACTACTGGTCCCAGATTTGTCTGTAGACCACCGAAGAAACATAATGGCTTTTGTAAGGAGGCATGTGGATTGGGAAACCATGATTGGGAGCAGGTATTATTTACAGATAAGTCAAAGTTTTGCCCTGTAAGTTCTGATGGCCGCCCAAGAGTTACAGAAGGCCAAACGAAATATATTACCAATTATAACATTCGAGAAACCACTCTATATGGAGGTGGCTTAGTGGTGGTATGGGGTGGAATATCTTTAACAGCTCGCACAGAGCTTATGATTTTTGATAGTGGACGTCTGCATTCTGAACGATACATAACATACATTTTAGAACATTTTGTGGTACCTTTTGTATCTTACATTGGGGATGGTTTCGTTCTTATGCAGGATAATGCTAGGCTACATGCGGCACATATTGTTACTGAATATTTAAATTATGTTAATATTCATGTCCTCGAGTGGCCAGCCTGCAGTCCAGACCTGAACCCAATAGAACATCTTTGGAACATAATGAGTCGCCGGGTTAGAAGTCAACATCCACCACCTAACGGCTTAGACGTGCTGCGGCAAAATCTAATCCGGGTATGGGAAGATATTCTTCAAGAAACTATTAGATCTCTAATTGAAAGTATGCCTCGGCCATGTCAGGCTGTAATAACACCTAGAGGTGGTAACACTAGAAATTGATAAGCCAAAAACGTTTCAAAGAAGCTGTATTCATGTGTATATTAATAATGATCATTTTACATTATTTTGTAAAATATACCATATTTTTGATTTCGTTTTTTCTCCACAATTATTTAAGTCAAAGGTATTATTGCTATTATAATTCCAAATTATATTGCTAAATAATTCTGTTTATGTGTTCTATTCTTAATATGTTTTTAAAAATATATGATAATTTTGACGAAAATTTAAAATAAATCGAAATGTATATGTGGTGCGTTAATTTTGCGGTTAAGTGTATAAATAATTAAATAACATTCATTCTAACTGATTAGTTCAATGCATCTCGGTCGTATACACGTTCCAATTCTCGATTGAAAGCGTCGTTCATAGCACGATTTGGCGTTGTCATTCCTAACTTTAATAACAAACTGCGGAAACATGAGGTAACACATGTCTTCAAAATCAAAGCCTGGTTATGCATTTCCTCAATCACCTTGAGATCGGGATTCCCTGAAGTGACACGAATTCTATGTAAAATGTCTTCTGACATATCGTCCTTGTACTTGTTCCACAGTTCAATTGGATTCAAACGGATACATGTCGAAATAACGATAGCAAATAATGAGCGTATCTGATTTGGAGATGCATAAAGATCTGATTTAGCTATTGTAATGCCCCAATGACATTTCGTTTCGTTTTGAAGCAAATTGAGCTATTGACATGCAGCACGAAATGTTGGGCAAATTGCACCATTGACAGTTCGAAGAAATTCAAAGGATGTGAGCCCACGAACATTACAGAGTAGAGAAACGTTCGTGCAAATGGATCGATTTGGTAAATAAAAAAGAAACTTGCCAATGTTGTCGCTGGTGGTGTTTCAGCACGTTGAGCAACATTTGATGCGTTGAGATAAACTCGTTGGCCATTTTCTAGATCAGGTCGCCAAACTCTATAAATGTGAGCCATTTTTTCAAATGATTTTAAGCTTGATCAAGAGCCACAAATGATTTTTTTTAATAAATCGTACTTTTGTATTTTCTTTAGTATTTTTTTCAAACTTAAAACAAGCGGAACACAGCCTAAATATATAAATATATTCAGCCTTTCCGGACTACCAAAACAAATCTCAGCGAATTTATTTTATAGCTTTCAGTTCACCTCCGTGGCACTCAAAAAAAAAACATAAAAATAACATTGTTTTTAAGATCATGTCTTTCCGATACCTTAAGTGGATAGCCGTCTGTGGACGCGTTTCGAGATCTATCTCTCATCAGCACAGTTTTGCAAACCACTCACTTGAAAACCCATGTGGTGACTAGGGCAAGATGTTTTTAATTTTGACATTTTGTGAGAGATTTTATTCATAATCTCTGCTTTATTGTTAAAATGATTAAAAAGTGTGTCAGCATCATTTATAAAATAACTTTTTATGTACTCACCATCAGTGGATGGTTTTCCGTTTGTTCACGATAAAGCTTGCGAAGTTCGTATTATTTGCAGACTGCATGCAACAGTTAAAATAATAACTTTTTTTAATTTTTCTGTAGTTCTTCAACTGCTTTCTTTCTTGTATCACCGAAGGGATAATTCTTTGCAAATCCGGCATGTTTACTTTCGAAATGTCTTTCGACATTAGACTTTTTGTTGTTTGCTAGGTTTTCCTGGCAAATAAGACAAGTTGGAAAACCAGCTGCATTAGCTACAAACGCAAACGATTCAGTTCATTCATATTGGAATTCACGATGTCTATCGGTAAGTTTTATTTGTTTTTTCTTCGTAGCCATAAGTCGAATTTAGAATTTCTGAATAGTCCTAAAAAAAGGAAAATTTTGAACTGCACTGGCTTGAATGCGCACAAAATAACTAAAATAAACGTGCGAGATATGTGCGAGTCGCGCTGTGGCACGGCTGTCTCGGCAGGTCTCTGCCATACGAAAATACCCCATCACACAATAGTAACACAGTGACTTATACACATTTGCCAGTCATTTTACGAATGAACTCAAAGAAAATAAATGTGTCTTCAGACTTTTATTTTTTAATTTCAGTTTTTATTTTCGTGATTTTTTTTTTAATTTCTACTTATTTTAGAAGAGCCAAGTTCGCACCAAACGAGCCACATGTGGCTCGCGAGCCACGGTTTGCCGACTCTTGTTCTAGATGCACCGCCAAATGTAAAACACGTGGATGACGTTCAAGAATGGGGAATGAGTACCATCCATTGGCATAGCTTAATTAGTTTCGACTGTGCGAATATATGTAGCGCGCCATAAAAAAAGAGGAAATGATTTTTTTCATTATTATTACCTTTTCTCGTGATTTTAAAAGTCAAAATTCAAACCCGATTGTGTTTTATATATTAAGATTATTAACTACAATAAGCAGCTTGAAAAATTGGCGTTTCTAATGGTCTTAGTTGCTATTAGTAGGTAATGGTATTAGTTTCCAATGGTATTAGCTTAATGGTAAAAGTTTCTAATGGTATTTACCAAAGGTTTCGAGATTTATTACAAATTAATCAAAGTTTTTTAAAGTAACATTCTGTAAATCATAAATGTGTTTGCACACTAAATAGTTTTTAAATAATACATGAAAATTACCCCCACGATTCGTACCACCATTGGTCATAATAAATTTTCTTTTATCCTTAAAACGACATACCAGCCAATCGTTCCTTTACATTTTTTTAAATGTCCAGTAGTGAACGTATAATAGATCATTCAGCATAAGCAATAATGTACCTGTTGTGTACTATTTTATTGTTCAATGTTCAAAATGCATTGTCCTTAATTGAAATTAAAAGTAATAACGCTCTGGAGAATCTTCTCTACGAAATTGTTTATAACAATTTCATCAATAACGAGATCATAACAATATATTCGTCGGAAAATACCGAGAATAATTATTTTATCCAAGAAATTTTCGAACAATCTAATCATTCAATAGTAGCCGTAAGTGGCACACATATGAGTGAGAGTAGCTATGATACGCTCAGAAGTGATGTTATTATCATAGAATTTTGTGAATTACAAGTGTTATCTGAAATTTTAAGAAACCACAATTTTCTACAACGTAATAAGTTCCTGATCATTCCCAATTACGAAACCGAAGACTTCTCAGAAACAATTAAGATACTTTGGTACTTTTACATATCCAACTTTGTAATAATCACGCCTATATTAGAAATATTCACGTGGTCTCCGTTTATTAATAATTGCGGAGACAATTTTAAAAACTTGACGAGAATCCACGATTTGAACAATTTGTTTTCTTATAAAATGCAAAATCTAAATCTTTGCCCGATTAATGTTAAACTGCAATATTTACCGCCGTTGACCATTGACGAAAATCAGGGATCTCAAAGCGAACTCGTCCACCTATTAGGAAAAATGCTTAATTTCACACCAGTTATAAAGATTAATAAAGAACAAACCACGGATTTTGTTGTAGATTATTACTGGTGGGTTTGGAAAATAGATCGGATGACATAACTTTACCTTTAGATTCTCTAACAACATTCAGACACAGCAAATACGATTATACTACATGGTACTTTAAAGATGGAGATGCCTTCTGTATAAAGTCACTGGATGATATTCCGAGGTGGTATGGATTAGCTAGGATTTTAGCCACGCACATTTACATCTGTTTGTTGCCGTTCCTTTCGCTTGTTATTATTTCATATATCTTCGCTAAAATCATCGATACCAACGAACCATTCCGCTCCATTTCCTTCGTGTTTATTTACTATGCAAAGGCTGTATTCAGCGTAGCTAATACAGTTCTTCCAATACACGGAATCCTTCGAATATTTTACGGAACATGGTTGTTGTGCAGCTTAGTATTGTCAGTCCAATATACCAGCATTTTATTCAAAACGTTTAAAATACCTAGATATCAACGGAAGATACTGTTTTTAAGAAAAATGATTGATTCGATTTTACTCTTACCAAACTACAACGACAAACAATTCTTACAAATGTTAGTACATATGGCTAAGGGAAATGGGGATGATATAGAGAGAAATGGGGAAGAGCGTTTATTGGTATGTAACGATGCAGTGGTATGTGCAAAACGAGTATTAGGAGGGGAAAATTATGTAGTTGCAATGAAGAACATAGCTAGACAATACCACGAAGCATATTTTTTGAATCCTAAGGGAAAATATCGTATGGTATGCTTCCAGTATACACACGCAATGAATTATATGAATATTTATATGAACAAAAATTTCTTCCTTAAGGATGTGTTGAACGAAGCTCTGGGACGTATAAATGCTGCCGATCTTTTTATGAAAATTACGAATGATCTAAAGAGAGGAAATTTGGTTAAGGATTTGGTTAATTGGTTGAAGGGCAACAGGCCAGTAGAAATAGCGGGAGCAGTTGACTTTGAAGACTTTGCTGTTATATTTATGTATATAATGATGGGTTTATCAATTTCTTTTGTTGTATTTCTGCTCGAGCATTTTTATTTCAGATTTGGCGAGATGATTAAACAAAAATTAATGTTTCTCTGGAACGGACTAAAGGACAAATTTAGAAATTATGGCCGCTGAACAAGTTTCTATATAGATAAACTTTGCAAACTGTCGCTAGTTTACTAAACTGTTTGCTAACTGTTGCTGTAGCTAGAGTTAGTTATTTAAGATAATGTAAATTCTAATAATAAACAAAGTAAATGTGAAAAGCTAATCTGCAGGAATTTTCTGATTTACTTGTGCATGATGCACATATTACTTGATATACTTGATGAGGTCTGAATGGTATATGTTTTTATGTTGATTATATATTAATAAGTTTTGTATATTAATAAGTATTAATTATTAAGCTTATGTCAATAGTGTTAAGAAGTTTATGTTGTTTTTATATTAAATAGTTTTGAAATTCCCAATGTATGGAGTCCAGTTTCTATGTACATATATATTGCTGTTGTATGTACATAATATTATGTATGTACATATATATTGTCTATGTACATATATATATATATATATATATATATATATATATATATATATATATATATTGTGTAAATATGCGGTTTGCGTCTTGAATTTTTTCCGGTAAATTGAACAAAAAATTAGGTTTTTTTAGACGAGCTTTACAAAGTTCGGCGGCGGCGGTTGTAGGTGCATTTTAAATTTTTCACTTTTTCTTCAAAAATTCCGTTCCTCCTGCGCATCGAAACGGGAAATTGTTATTTTCTGTTGTAAAACTGAACGGGCCTTCGACCCGTGTCTGTCTGCCGCTCGCAAGTCCCACACGGCGTCCTCCATTTGCCAAAAACAGGAGATCGTTTCTAGCACCTTTGAGGACCAATTTTTTCCATTACATCTGTGCCCTCCGTTCTCTTGATTGAAGAGTGCCGTGTCTACAAACCGGTTCGTTCGACGCGAGATGTTTACCCGCAACCGGCGGTGGAAGAATCTGCGACGTGCGGCATCCTGTTCCCGCTCTGGTTCAATTTTAACACAAAAATCGGAAAAATGCGGTGTTTTTTCCACCTACTTTGCGGGGATCCCTCTCCAGCGATACCCAATAGTCGAATCCGGACCGGACCGGCACCAATCGATTCGGCATAGTGCCTTTTAGTTTGTTTTGGAGTTTAATTGCGATTGCGCGCCGGATGGCGCCGGGACGCCCGAAAAAACATGTTTTGCAGACGTACGCGAGAATCCTCCAGGATTCGCTAAATTAAATAGCAGGGCTTCGCGGTGGCGGTTTCTAAATAGAGAACGAAAGGGTCTATAAGGCGATAGGAACGAAGCACCGCCCGATCGTATTAATGGGTCTCGACGCCCGTCCAAATTCAAACCTAATTTTTCAAAATTGAGCAAATTCAAACCTTCAATATTCGGTGAAATGTTTCAGAACTGTATTGCTCTTTTCAGGGATTATAGCCCCACGTGTCTACTTTCGAACGACACCTCTCTCGGCGCATTACACCTCCGGGGACGTTCCGCAGGCCCCAATTCGCAAAGTCATTTTTTTTTCACCTCTTCAAACGGAAACGCGAAAAAGAAAATTTACATTTCCACTACGACAAGTGCATGCCCGGTGAAAAGGCCAACAGTATGGCGTTTGAATTTCTCAAATCCATCAACGGCTTCGCGCTCCAGGTCAAAAACACTACGATTATTGCTTGCCGCTGAGTCGCCAATTTACACTTACAGCTGATCATTTTGACACTATTTTCGCTCAGGTTATGTGCAAATGTCTTTGTTGAAGTTTATCCGTTTATGATTATTCGTGTGCTTGTGAGAAGATGAAATTAAATAAAAAGAATATATATCGAAATTCAGATTTTTCGGTCATTGTTAGGTTGAAATTCAAATCAAATTCAAAGAGATATCTTGAAATCTCTAAATTTCAGATTTCGGCTACTCTGGCTCTTGATTAGCAACACATAGCAACGTCAAAATTCGCAATTTTTCACCAATTTCTATAAGAAAACGAAGATTTTACACTTTTCTTTTAGCAGATTCTTAAAATTCAGATCATTTTACATCAGAAACAGTTGCTACCGTTCACATTTGAATTCTATAATTTATTTCATAGACCGAAATATTTACGAGTTTTTTTTTTAAATAATTGGAACTTTTAAATTGAATCTATATTCCAACGGTACAACACGCGTCTTCCTCGGACTATACATCAGAGGAAGACGCGTGTTGTACCGTTATTGGCGAGTTATCAGCGAAAAAGAGTTATTGGCGAGAAACTATCAGTTTTACCATTTCACTGCGAAAAGAACAGCCATTTCAATATTTATCGGCATTTTGTATTCAAATTCGAATACAAGTCATTCAGTTCTATTAAAATAAGTTGCAAGAATTTTCTGCGGCTGACGGTCCAGACGTGGCCGACGTTTGAATTATCCCTCCAACTGTTTACTTGATTTTCAAACATTTGCGTTTTTCATTTCCCTATATATCTAATAAATTCTTCTAGCATGAATCGATAGAGTTTCCTCTACCAGCGGAGTAAATTCTATCATTCCATTGCAAACCGTTTTACCAGGATTTTTTTTAAATGCAATTCATTTGCCAGGATTCGGGGTGGCTAGCAACGGTTGCATAATCAACTCCGCCCCACAGAAGTTTCCTTCCATTTTTGGTGGTGCCCGAGAAAATTTTATTTCTCAGATTTGTTAAAGTTGGAAAATTCTGCATTAGAAACAATTGAATATTCTATCAAATTTACGCTTATACCTGAGTAAAAGTAAGCTCGGCCATATTTAATTAGAGTTTTTACTGATTTTATAAAAGAGAACGATTATTTTAGAAATTCGGCTAATTTTACATGGGGGACGATGTAAGTTTTTGGGTCAACTGGTAATTTAAAATCCATTTTCCAAACGGTGAGAATTACGACTTTCCTACAAGAATAGTTACAAATTTCACATTTAATTTGGAATCTAAAGGTGTATTCCGCGACTTCCTAGCGTGTATAACAAAAGAGTTATTGTTGAAAAACGATCAATTCTACCATTTAACGGCTGAAGGAAAAGCCATCTCGAAATTTATCCGGTTTTTCTTTTCAAAATCGAATAGTGCTCATTGAGGCCTATTGAAATGTGCTGCATGAACTTAAAAATGTCGTCTATTTTTCTGCTTCGTCTTCGAAAAATCATATGCCTCATTTCCTTTGGAAATTCATGAAATAATTTTAACACAGTTCTATCGAATCTTTCGCACTTTCTTTTAACAAACGCATTAAGTTTTATATAGTTTACATAAGTTTTGTATTGATTGTACATTTTTCTATTGAAATTGACATATTTGTGGTCGATAGACTTGACACAGGATTTTTTTTAATAAAGAAATTCTTGCAAATACATTTTTTTGTCCAATTTTCCGGAGTCTATGAAACATGCATTTAGCGCTATTTTATAGAGCAGATTTTCATCTAAAAGTTGTGTCATTTTAATTTTTTCCAAAGCGAACCGTTTTGTCGGAAGAGCCCATTTAAACCAAACATATAAACAATGTAAATTGATAAACGAAATTCAGAAATTCATCGGAATCTTACATACGGATATTCCGGTTATAATTTTCTAGCTAAAGGCTTTCACGAGATATTTGCAAGTAAGCTTTGAAGAAAAAATCATTCCTCACGACGTCCCCATTGTAGTGGGAGCTTTCAAATTTTGTCAACTGATACTTCTGGTGCATACGCACATTCAGTCAAAGTTTCATTGAAATCCCTCAAATGTTAATACATTTTTTCGCAATTTTTGAATATTTTGAAATTTTCGTGTACGTTTTTGGTTGAAATTTGTGATTTGTGACATGTCTGGATTTGTTTCAAAAATTATTTTAGTAAGTTTCACACAACGTGGAACAATAAAATTTCACACATATGTGAAGAATTAGTCAGTCTATGATATCCCTTAGTTACTTTTGCAAAATATTTTATCTGGCGGCGGTCGCCGCCCCTCAAATACAAAGTCGCACACGAGGTCAGACATTCAAATAACTATAGTTTGAAAACTTGGTCAGTTGTTTTCAAAATTCCTTCAGTTCGGCCTAGCTTATAGATTTTTCTATTGAAATTTATATTTTGGTATTTTCGTGGCCGATAGCATTGACACAGATTTTTTTTTTCTGACCAAGTCTTGATATATCTGGTCTGGATATATCTGACCAGGACCAGAACTCATATGTGGTTTTGATATATCTGGTCTTGATTTATCTGGTCTTGATTCATCTGATCAAGACCACATAAGAGCGGCAGTGCGTATGTGGTCTTGATTTATCTGATGAAGACCAAGACGCGCGGTAGCGCGAGCTCTCGATTCAATATAGGTCAATGTGAAAAAGAACCGTTCGTTTAACCCCGGTTAGATTAGGCTGCCCGCCGCCAATGCCTGTCCCGCGGACAGATAAATCAAGATAACATACGCGCGGCAGCGCGAGCTCTCGATTCAATATAGGTCAATGTGAAAAAGGACCGTTAGTTTAACCGTTGGTTTGACCGTTGGACACCCCCGGTTAGATTAGGTTGCCCGCCGCGAAGCGGACAGATAAATCAAGACAACATACGCGCGGCAGCGCGAGTTCTCGATTCAATATAGGTCAATGTGAAAAAGGACCGTTGGTTTAACCCCGGTTAGATTAGGTTTCCCGCCGCGAAGCGGACAGATAAATCAAGAAAACATACGCGCGGCAGCTCGAACTATCGATTTAATATAGGACAGTGTTGCAAGGACCGTTGGTTTAACCCCGGTTATATGAGGTTGCCCGCCGAGAAGCGGACAGATATATCAATACAGCATACGCAGGGCAGCGCGAACTGCCGATCCAATATAGGACAGTGTTGCAAGGACCGTTGGTTTAAACACGGTTAGATTAGGTTTCCCGCCGCGAAGCGGACAGATAAATCAAGAAAACATAAGCACGGCAGCTCGAACTCTCGATCTAATATAGGACAGTGTCGCAAGGACTGTTGGTTTAACCCCGGTTAGATTAGTTTGCCCGCCGCGAAGCGGACAGGTAAATCAAGACAACATACGCGCGGCAGCGCGATCTCTTGATACAACATAGGACAGTGTTGCAAGGACCGTTGGTTTAACACTGGTTAGATCAGGTTGCCCGCCGCGAAGTGGATAGATAAAGCAAGACAACATACGCGCGGCAGCGCGATCTCTTGATACAACATAGGACAGTGTTGCAAGGACCGTTGGTTTAACACTGGTTAGATCAGGTTGCCCGCCGCGAAGTGGATAGATAAAGCAAGCCAACATACGCGCGGCAGCGCGAGCTCTCGATACAATATAGGACAGTGTTGCAAGGACCGTTGGTTCAACACTGGTTAGATCAGGTTGGACACCGCGAAGCGGCAGATAAATCAAGACCCTCAAACTCGGACATAACAAAAATTAATAAATTCAAATAACTATAAATATATATACAATATATAAACAGATATATTGAAATTTCTTTCTGATTCATATAGATTATAGATTTTTCTATTGAAATTGCCGTTTTGGTATCTTTGTAGTTGACATTAACGTCAGTTGAGTAATTTATTGGTTATTATTTTTTTTTGTGAAACTTTTAGTAACATAATTTTGCTAAGGGTTGCTAATTGTCTAAAAGCATACCTACTTTAATTGGTGAAGTGATATTGGAAATCAAGAATTGCCAACCTTCATAAAAGGAGGTTACTATATATGATGAAGTGAAACTAAGGCTAACAACTTTGACGAAAAAAGACTTAGTCGAAACAGCTGACTTTTTTTGACTTGGTTATGCTATTGTCAAACTAGACAACAACAACGTGAATTCCACAATTGGTGAAATTATGTCTGAGTATGTTGGCAACTCAACAACACAAGTTACCAACTTGATAAAAACAATATATGTTGGTGATGTTGAACGTTAAAGTTGACAACATCACCAACTTGTCATGTCACTTATTTAATTTAAAGGTTATGACATTTTAAATGAGATTTTTAGTAACTTTTACGCCAAAGCTGATTTTTTTTTTCGTCCATGTAAGCCTTAGTAACTAACATCACATCGTTAGATATAGTAACTTTTTTATGAACGTTGGGAGCTTTTCATTTCAAATATCACTGCTTTAATTATAGTTTAAATTAGCTTTAATTATAACTTTAATTTCAGACAAATGGCAACACTATATGATTAAGTTCATTTCAAATGTGTTTGATTATATTATTTTACAAACGTGACAGCATTAAAATCATTTGAGACAATTGAATTTTTAGCAAATATTTTGTTTAGCAGGAGTTGTACCTCTTGCAACTCCCCTTATTGTGCACACACATACAACTTAAGCTGATGCTGAAAGTGCCACAAGAATCGCGCATCTTGCGATACTGCTTACTCTTTCATATACAACTTCACGTTCCAAATATATCATGTGGTATCATATATCAGTGTCGCGCAACTGAAAATTCATTACACAATTCCACCCTCATCAATTATCCCACATTTAGCAACTATTCCATTCTTTTCAACTCTTCCATCCACAAAAACTATTCCATTCAGAAAACTACGATCCACATGTACTAGTATTTTTCTAAAAATTGTTCACATCAATCCATATTGCAAGGATTTCTTTGATTAATGAAGATGAAGGATTGCTTCTGAAGTCTGAAGAGATTGTATCCATTCTAGTCTGATGCAATTACTTCTCCTGTTCCTGTAACTCTTCATTGGTGGTCTGCTCGTCATAATATCCCTCTGCTAATTCTTCCACATAATCATAAAATACATCCAGTTCCATGGATCTAGCCAGTGAAACAATATCCTCCACTATATAGGGCACAGATGCGACGTCCCTTTCAGTTACTGCTTGCTTCTCCAAGCAGAATTCATTCGTCTGTGGGAAACTTTCTGTATTTCTATATACATATATATATATATATATATATATATATATATATATATATATATATATATATATATATATATATGTATATATATATATATATATATATATATATATATATATATATATATATATATATATATAATACCAAAATCCCAGGAAACTGAACAAAAATTTTATGAAATCCGAAAACAAGTATCTAAAACCATCAGACAAGAAAAAATAAAACACATAAAAAAACAACTGAACTCGATTGAGGAAAACTTCAAAAACTACAGAACTAGAGATTTCTACAGAACGTTTAGAGAAAAAATCAAAGGATACGTCCCGCAGAATCTATGCTTCAGGAAAAAATATGGAAAATTGGCTCTTACTAATGAAGAAAACTGCACAGAATTAACAAGATACTTCTCAGATCTTCTTAAATGCCCCGAACCTACTGAAAGATTTCCTGAAACAGCCCCCAGTTATAGTCACCCAGAGTCACCTCCACCAAACCAAGAAGAAATTCTGAATAACATTACAGGATTAGAGAACAACAGAACCTCGGGAAGCGATGGGATTGTGACAGAACTTCTCAAGAACCTAGGTCCAAATTCATTCAAGGAACTTGCAGAAATTATACAGGAAATCTGGAAAAACTCCCCAATGACTGGAAATGTGCTCTGATTCACCCACTCCACAAAAAAGGAGACAAAACAGATGTAAATAACTACAGAGGAATCTCCCTCCTTGAAGTCGGCTACAAAATTTTCTCTACATGCCTGTTTAAAAGAGTACAAGAACAACTCGAGCATAAGATTGGCGAATATCAAGCTGGATTCCGTCCTCACAGATCGTGCACGGATTTTCAACTTAAAAACCGTTCTAAAATTCAGGGCCCTCAGAAACCTCCCAATCATCTGTGCCTTTGTAGATTTCAAGTAGGCTTATGATTCAATTGATCAACAATTACTGTTCAGCATCCTGAAAGAACAAGGACTAGACACCAAAACACTAAAATTGGCCATACAGACCCTCACTGATACGAAATCAAGAGTAAAATTCATGGGAGAAATCTAAGAAGAATTCATGATAGAAACTGGTGTCCGGCAAGGAGATGGACTATCGCCCATCCTCTTCAACCTTGTCCTAGAATAGGTGATGAAGGAATGGGAAAAAGAAATGAAAGCACAAAATAGCTGGAACCCAATAAACATTGGGACACAGAAAACCAAGCTCAAAATTCCATGCTTAGCCTTTGCAGATGACCTGGCCCTTCTGTCCAGCGATGAAATCACAGCAATAAAGCAAATTGAAACTCTCCAGGAATGTGCTAAAAAAGTTGGACTGCTAATCTCTTTCAAGAAAACAGAATTTTTCGCCGTATCAAATCTAAATACGAAATATGGACAGATCAACAGAGTCCCTCACTTTAAATACCTACGTGAAATCATCGCACCAACTGGAAACGAAAAATAGCTCAAAACACACGTGTCCAAAATCTCAGAAGAGCATATGGGAGAATAAGAGAAATTTAGAACAAAAAAT
Organism: Phosphuga atrata; assembly: GCA_944588485.1. Lineage (NCBI taxonomy): Eukaryota > Metazoa > Arthropoda > Insecta > Coleoptera > Silphidae > Phosphuga > Phosphuga atrata. The sequence goes on along the minus strand of OX155893.1, from coordinate 74,833,022 downwards.
GTATGTCGCTCCATGTTAAGATAAAACATTACAATACTGTAATCATGCCTGAAGCCCTATATGCAGGAGAAACTCTCACGCTTAATAAAAAAGGCGAGCTCGAAGATATCCTAAAAGAAGAGCGAAAAAACATAAGGAAAATCTTAGGACCAAGACATTTGGAAGATGGTTACCGCCTACAATCACGGAAATCTACAGAAAAATTATCTAATATTCCGGCAGACCTCAGGAAAAGAAGGTTAAAATATTATGAACTGAAGGTTAACATTTTATGGATGTTAAGAGACTCCCTGACACCAGGTTAACCCACCAAATTCTCGAAAGAGTTGACAAACTAAAGACTTTCCTTGGACACAACAAGTAGGGGCAGACATGAGAAATGCTGAAATCCAACCAAAAGAAATTTCGAACCTACACATATACAGAGGAAAAATTAATAAGTGGGAAGTTGTTCCAGAGAATGAAGTACCAACAAGATCAGATACCAAGTGGACGGAAGAAAGGAAGAGGATCTTTAGTGAATAGATGAAAGCATCCTGGATCCGTCGCAAGCGAATTATAAATAAAGCTTCGTGTGTTCCTAAAGGGACCAATCATGTAAAATAATAAATAATTGCGACGGAGTCAGGATGCTTTCATCTGTTCACTAAAGATCCTCTTTCTTTCTTCCGTCCACTTATCTTTATCTGATCTTTTTGGTACTTCATTCTCATGTGGTCTGTTAGAAAAGTATCCCACCTTTAGCCGGTAAAAAAAACTGGCATACCAGGAGCGTAGGAAACCTAATCACTCTCAAAGTAGTCTCCATGGGACTCCACACACTTCTCACAGCGGTGCCGCCATTGTTGGAAGCATTCGGAAAAAGCCTCTTTCGGAATCGACTTTAGCTCGGCTGTCATTGCAGCCATAATGTCCTCTCTTGTCTGAAATCGCGTTCCTTTCAATGGCCTCTTGACTTTGGGGAATGGTCAGAAGTCGCAGGGGGCCATATCAGGAGAGTAAGGAGCCTGTCGAACCAGAGGAGTCTGGTTTTTGGCCAAAAAATTGTGAACTAAGTGCGAAGAATGTGCTGGAGCATTGTCGTGATGGAGTCGCCAATTTCCTGATGTCCACAACCCCAGTTGCTTGCGCCGCACAGCATCACGTAGGCGACGTAGGACATCCCTCATTTCACTTGTCATTTTGCTTGCATTGAAAAACCGACGATAGTACTACACACTACATCACTCGAACACTGCGCGACAGCAACTGACGCTATCTACAGACGGGAAAAAATTCACGCATGCACACGAAGGTTCAAGGTCAACTCATTCAACCGCGCTTGATTCAAATCCATCAGGCTTTCAAAATACAAAATAAGGTCGGATACTGTTATAACAGACCACGTATATATATATATATATATATATATATATATATATATATATATATATATATATATATATATATATATTTTTTTTTTTTTTCTAAAACAATATTCAGTACATAATAATAGCAATTTTAGACACAAAAAAGAACAAATTTTCAATGAACAAATTTTCAATTCAATTTCATGTGTTCTTCCAGATTCAAATTTTTCACAGAGTGTCTAAAATCCGACCGACAATCAGCAACGAACGTGTTCAATTTACATACAGATTGTTTTTATTGTTTGCAGTTAATATTATGTACACACTTGATACTTTCGAGTGGAAATGTGTTACATTTTCTACTTTAGTTCTCTTGTAAATATAAAACCACATCAGAAATAAATGAAAATTCTTGTCTGTCTAGTCTTGTCTGTCTGTCCATGTCACTATGGTTCGAAATACCAAATTAGGTGGACAAAAACAACCATTTAATTCGTGGAATATAGTTATCACTATTTACAGAAAACACTGAGGTAGCGACAACCCCAGATTTTGATCCTAATTACTTCTTACGGGACAATTACGGTTAAGAAGCCATAAAAAATATGATTATATAAGAAAACGAGATTTTTTCATTCATTCTGTAACATTTGTGCATCTTACCATTTAATTTTGTTGTGTGTTTTCGAAAAGTTCTGTTCTATTTGTGCATTATAGATATTGCAGTTGAAGGTAAGCAATTAAAAATAGTTTTATTCGTTAAATGTAATATATAAAAAAAAATTTAACATTTTTTCTTAAAGTACTCTGTTTTTTGCCTATTTTTCAATTTTGCCAGAAAAAAAGTCACATCCCCCTCGTCGCCCCGTCTAGAATTAATGTATAATATGGTTGCATTCATCTACTTTATAATGATATAAAACTTCCTTGCGACGATTTGCGAAATTAATTATTTTTAATTTTTTTCCAGTTTTCCAGTAGTATTTCGCCATATTAAAAATTGATTTATTTGAAGAATGGCTGAAACACGGAAAGGAAACAAGAAATGAAACTTTTTTTTCAATTTATCAGTACAAGACAGGATATTAGGGATGCAAATGAACAATTTTTAAAAAGCTTGTAGGCCATTATTTCGCGATTTTCGTCCAAAATTTTTTAAAAGTGGAGGAGATGTGGAAGGAAAAAAGAGCGGTTACTACAGAAGAACTCGGAGTTTTGCCAACTACTTCTAAAAAACGCTTACCAGGCCCTAGGAGGCTTATTAAAGGGTTCTCGGAATCAAGCCCTAAAACAAAACGAAGACGGGATGATGATCTCGCCGGACCAGAAGTACTAGTGAGCTAACCTACGCTGCTGAGGTGTCACTGCGATTGACAGGTAGTATAGACATGGCAAATGGGATAAAAATTGTGACGAACGATCCTATGCAGAGTAAAGAAACTTAAAAATAAAACTTGACACTTGACTCAAAACAAAAATTAGCACTTATTAGCGCCTAATATTTCAGAAACGGATCTCTTAATCGAAATATTATTTTCACAAACTTGTAATATTTTTTGAAAGACCTATCCAACGACACCCTACACCAGGCATGTCAAACACGCGGCCCGGGGGCCGCAGGCGGCCCGACAATGCAGAGATTGCGGCCCGCCGAAACATTTTAATTTTTTTTTATAAACAGTGGAAGTATTATGTCCAGCTCAAATAAAAAAAATAAAAGTATAAGCTTAAGTCAAAATGCAGTAGCAAACAGAGTTGATGATTCAGCCGAGAATTTCAGAAATCAGCATAACTCAATAATTTCAACGGCCTCAGCTGGCTGTTTTTATTCGCGGATACGATGTTAATTTAAAAGTATGTTAAGACCATTTGTAAGTCATTCCTATGCGTAATACAACTACCGGAGCTGATATTTTGAAGAAGTTACCATTGGAAATGTTGGTTTGTCTTGCAACTGACGGTGCACCTTAATGAAAAATAACAACTTACTTAATGAAAAACACATATAACAATATAAGGGTTTCTTTAATGAAAAATAACAAAAATTCTGAAAGGTCAAGATTAACCGATCATAGTTCATCGGTCCCACAGATATTCAACCAAATATTGATGACTTTCTTTACAACAGACGATGTCAAATATCTTTTAAAAAGTAGCGTTAAACTATGAAAGCCTATCCTGTTGCAATTGGTGAAAGTACAGATATTCGAAATATCGCTCAGCTGGCCGTTTTTATTCGCGGATGCGATGTTAATTCAGTAGTAAGTGCTTTTGGTAGTCATTTCAATGCATAATACACCTACTGGAGCTGATATTTTTGATGCCCTTGTGGAAGTTTTGAAGAAGCATAAGTTACCATTGGAAAAGTTGCTGCACCTGCAACTGATGGTGCACGTACCATGACCGGTATTACTAAATAAGTTTTTGCGAGATTAAAAGAAGCACCATGTAAACACAATGGTAATAATAATTTTGAACATTTTAAAACGATTCTTCAAATTGCTGGACGAGATCATAATTTTCTTGGAAACTAAAAAATGTGAAAGTACTGAATTAGAAGATGGACAATGGATAAAGGACTTGGCTTCATATTACACGTAATCTTAATCAATTAATTGTTATTCAGTGTGATTCTTTGCTGATTTGAATTTATGGAAGTTGGAATTCCAGAATTTTAAACATATTTATCTGTAGATCGGTTTCTTAAAATATTATCGTTTGTATACTGGCTATGTTCGGAAGCACTTATTTGGGCGTGCAACTATTTTCTTTAAGTTTTTCTTTTTAATTAAGAATATTTCAAGTTTTTGTGTAAAAAATAACATTAAATATAAAATGTCTATGTATGTAATAATATACAACAAATTGTATTAGTATATTACGTAATGAGAGTTGTAAAAAGCATATTACGTACGAGCAGAATAGTTATTGCCTTACAACTCGAATTATGTACTATACTTTATCTACGACCACACTAATTTGTTTCTGTTTAATAAGAAAAATATATTTGATGTAACACCTTCGACCTTATTTAACTTTATAGAAATGAAAAGAAATACATTTATAATGGTTACATACCTTTTTATTTAGTACTTATTTGTAGTTTTCGTTAGATTTAAACGTGAAAAACCGAAATGAATGACAGCTTCTATGTGAATGATGTGCTGTTTAATGATTGTTTGGAAATCACGGAGTACTATATATAAAAATTGTATCAACGTGCAGCTCTCGTGAAGCAAGCAAGGGTGATTTTGAATTATTACATGACATTAATCGCGGATTGTTACTTATGTCTATTTACATAGTCCACGAACTATACAATTGTGGCCGTAGATAAAATATTTTTAGATTAGTTAAAAAAACATTGCGTCTAATAAATATATAATATAATCATTCTAACAACCGTATTTTATTAATTTTTGTAAACAGTAAAAACATGCGGCCCCCAACTTAGTGCAAAATAGCTAACGTGGCCCGCAATATCATATGAGTTTGACATGCCTGCCCTACACCATGGGGTAGACGAGAAAAAAAACGTAACCACTACTTTAGGGTAACGGAGGTACTCTAAAAAATTATAAAATAATAAATAATAAATTATATTAAATTATAAAATAATAAATTTTTGTCGGCGTGAAAAACTTTTTCGGCGTGACTAATCTGTATATCCATGCCAAATTACAGCTTTATATTTCTAATAGTCTCTGAGCTAAACTGCGGACGGACGGACGGACATATCGAAACTATAAGGGTTCGTTGTTGATAACAACGGAACCCTAAACAACAGTTGTGCATCAAATCAGCTATGACCAGTGACGAAGCTTTAGCGTACTATGATGAAAGTAAATCAACAAGTCATGCCTACAAGCAGACTCGCAAGTCGAGTATTAAACTTGGGCATAAAGTATTTCCGTCACTGCTTAGTCTTAGGAAAGCTAAATTAGCTTCTTATCCTCGAAAGGATTCAGATTCAAAGCCTTCAGATAAGAGTTCCCATTGTTCTTATCTTGGACTCTAAGGTAGTAATTACACAAATTCTAACTTTATTTTCTTTACTCGTTCAGAATATCTGTTGGCCTTCAGCCCCTGACAAAAATAGGTCTTGACCGTTCCCGTTACTTGCTTTGACACAGCGAACGGCTCACACCACACAACTTCAGCGGGGTGTGCCAAAGAGTAACAGATGATATCCGTGTAATTCCAGCTACTGACAGATTTGAAGATATCGTAGTGATAATCTTCTACTTTCAATTCTTTTATTAATTTGGTTCAAACCATGACATCTCATTTTAAATTAAGATAATAATTGACTAAAATAAACAGAGTAGAATAATAATTATGAAAATAATACATAAAACAATAAACATACAAAACACTGTTAAAAATAATGAATTTGACACAGGTTCTCCGCAAATCTGAGTGGGGGTTCTTCCTGAATCTGAATTCTACCCGAACGTGTTTAAATTTCACTAGGATCAGGACTACTGTGGCAAGATGGACCAATTGATGATCTTAGCGGTAACGGTTGATCAACTGTGACTGCCTGTCTGTAAAAATCAAAATCCACTGATCGATCATCACGTGGACCACTCGCAGTAGCATCCTTAAGTGAACTTAACTTAATTTGGTTATAATGAACCTTTCTTATATCTCCTCCCCCGGACAACTTTACTAAATACGTCATTGGACCGACTTTCAATTTTATGACTGCCTTTAACTATTTCTCTTGACTTTTTAAATGTCTTGGGAAAACTAACACATTAGTCCCTTCTTCAAAAACTATTGACGACCTATCCCTACTATGACGTTTAAAAACTTTATCCTTTTTATTATTAAAATTATTAATGGCATTAATGACATAGGGGTACGAGGGAAGTAGGACAACAAACTAGCCATTGGCGAAACACCTGTAACGGACGATGGCGTTAATCTGTAACTAAACAGACAATCTGTAAGACGTTGCTGAATAGTAAGGTGTTCCACCTTTTACCACCTTCTGATAACAGCGATTTAACTTTTAAAAAGTTTGAACCAACCTTTTGGCCAACCCATTACACTCTGGGTTGTATTGCGCTATAAATAACAATTTGATACCTCTACTATCACAAAATTCTTTAAATTTGAAGGATGAAAATAGAGGACCATTATCACAAACAGTAGTATAAGGATATGCAAATCGCGATATAACTTCATCTACTTTACATTTTAAATCGAAAAAAAATAGTTGATGACATTACAAAACACTCTACCCATTTTGAGTAGGCAACACGCATTATTAAATAATGATTTCCACGCCAATTAAACAAATCTAAATACACTCTTTCCCAAGGTTTCCTTGCTTTGCGCCATGACTGCCTAATTTTTCTTGAATTGGACTTTTGAACCGATTGACATATAGAAACATATAGAACATACATATAGAAACTCTCTTGATATCTTGATTTAAATTTAACCACAAAACATATGACCTAGCTAATAATTTAGTTCTGACCATACCTGCATGATCATGATGTAATAATTTAAGTACTCTGTCTTTCAAGGAACGTGGTATAACCACTCTATTACAAAAAAAAGACATCCAGACAGTGCGCGATGCACTGTCAGAATTTCTCTAATTTATGATAACGTTTATAAACATCATCCGTTGGAAATGGAGACCAACCCTTTAAAATTAAGTCTTTAACCTTGCAAAGATAGAGATCTTTATCTGTATGTGATTAAATTTCTGAAAACTGAACAATTGGAGTAGAGGAGTAGACAAATAGATAAAATCACATTCTGGCACATTAACTGGTTGTGCAGACGGTAAACGAGACAACATATCTGCTTGAGGAATTTTAGTTCCATTCTTAAAAACAACGTCAAAGTTATAAACTGATAAAATAATAGACCACCGAACTAATGTAGATGATGCCAAAATTTGAACTTTTCTATTCTGAGCAAATAAGAATTTTAATGGTTCAAGATCACTATAAACATTGAACGGTCTTCGAAATAAATATTTGTGGAACTTTTGTACACCAAATATGACTGCCAAATCCTCTTTATGAAATTGACTATAATTCCTCTGAGCTGATGTTAATGACGCAGACTCAAAAGCTATTGGACACTCTACTCCGTCAATTAAATCACTTAGAACAGCACCTACCCCGTAAGCGATGGCATCTACAGTTAAACTAACTGGTTTTGATGGATCAAACTAAACTAAAAGTGCTTTTTCAGACAACACTTCTTTACTTTTTTCGAAAGCACTCTCCCTAACCGGATTCCATTCCCACTGAACATCCTTTTTAACAACTCATGTAAGGGTTCTAACAAAGTGGACACATTCTAACAAACTGTCTATAAAAACTTAACATAGAAAAATACGATTTTAGCTGTGTGTCATTTTGTGGAGGAGCTGCAGACATAATTTTAACTACTTTAGACTTTGAGGGACGTTTTCCTCGACTTGACAAAACGAAACCTAAAAAATCCAACGAATCTACAAAAAATTCTACAAAAAACTCTACTAAACGGGTCAGTACCCTAAACAAGACTTTCTCACATTCTTTTTTACTAGTACCACCAATCAAAATATAATCAAGATAAGCTGCACACTTATCGATATCTTTCAAAATGGTATCCATGGTTAACTGAAAATTCGCTGGAGCCGACGCTAAGCCAAACACTAAACGATTATACCTATATAAACCGTTCGACGTATTAATTGTTGAAAGCTCTCTACTACTTTTCTTAACACCCAACTGTAAATAGGCATTCGTTAAATCTATTCTACCGAATTTTTTACAACCTACAAATTTATTAAAAACATCGTTCTGTCTTGGAATTGGATACTGTTCAATTCTCAAGTGAGGATTTACTGTACGCTTGAAGTCAACACACACGAAGTTTATCGTTATTCTTAGGAACACATACAATGGGTGAGGCCCATCGACTGGTTTTCACCTTAGTAATAATTCCCTGTGAATCTAATCGAGACAATTCCTGCGAAAGTTCTGATCTTAAGGCATATGGTACCTCGTACGCACGGTGATATACTGGTGTGGTATCCTCTTTTAGAGTAATATACACAACCGTATTCTGAATTGGCAACTCATTGTCTTTAATAGAAAAAGTTCTTGGAAACTTATGTTTTAGAGTTTCAATGATTTCCTCCTGTTGTGAAGACGCAACAACAGTATCAACATTAGGTGTGTGTGACTCTCTTCCAAAACCACTCTCCATGAGGTATAGAACATCTTACCAATTTAGACCTAAAATAGCTGGACACGACAAATGCTTAACTACAATTATTGGCAACTCTCTGTTAGCTACTTTAACAACAATATATCCACAAACATTCAACTCTTCTTTGTTTGCGGCTCTCAACATCCCAATAAAAGTTTCTAACGGTTTATTACTAAATTTGGACAAGTAATAATTTTCACTAATAAGGGTGGTTGAACTACCCGAATCTAACAAAAAATTAAGACAAATTGCGTTTACTAAAATACTAGTTATTAGAGGATTAGCAAAAAAATCTGAAGTTACAGAAAAAAATGATGAAATTAAATTCTGAAGTTGCTTACAACAAAATCTTGAAATATGTCCTTTCTTCTTACATGTAAAACATTTCCAACTCCTTGCTGGGCAATCCGAATGGTTGATGACTTTTCCAACACTGCATCTTGCATCTTCTGCTTGCCGGGTCCTGGCGTCTTCGGTGAGGTGAGTAAATTCCTTTTTGAGGAACAGCTACCGGAATCATTACGGCTACCTGATAGTGAACGACCGCCGGATCTTTTATGGCTACTGGAAGTTCTACCAGACAATGAAAAACTGCCGGAACTTCTATGGCTACTGGGAATTCTATAACTTGAACGGGTACTCACTCTTGACGAACTTGATCTTGGGCTGCCTATCACCTTGAAGGTTTCCTCTGGAATATTGTCTGGACAATACGGAGCTTTACGAAGCTGTCGGGTCTCTAGCATTATAGCTTTTACATCCAGGGCAATCACACGTTTCTTCAAACGGTAAATTAATGTCCTCTACCAGAAGTCTTCTTTGGATTGATTCACTATTAAGACCCAACACAAACCTATCTCTTAATGACAAATCGGCTGCTTCACCGAAACACGCCTTTATAGACAAAATTTTGATTGCTATAATGAAATCAGACAGTGACTCGCCAGGTAGGTTGGTCTCTTCTGTGAAATTGAAAACGTTCTGTGATAGACAGTTTCTTCGGCGCAAATTTATGGAGTAGCTCACTAATACAGTCTTGATATGAACACTCCTGCAAGTCTCTAGGACACAAAGATTCCACTAAAAGTTTAAATTTGTCTGGACCTATAGATAAACATAATTGAGAAACTTTTTCCTCCTCTGAAAACTTTGTACAATTTAAGAACATGGAGAGACGTTTCACAAAAAGATCAAACTCTTCCATTTCTGAATTAAATACTGGAAATATCATTGCTTCAGATCTTAATTTACTAATTGCTACTTTACTTTTGTCGTCAGCCATTATAACAGAAAAGAAAATTTCACATATAGTGGAATTAATAACAAACTAGTACAACATAACTAAAATAAATATACTTTTTTAAAACAAATTACTAACCAAAATAATTCAACTTAAACTCCATTAATTAGACTAGTTTTGACATTTTTTTTTAAGTTTGGTTCGATGTGATTACCGGATTTTGCCGACTAATTGGTAGCCTATTGTATTCTATCACATTCACTTAGGAGGCCCAGAAAACCTGTTGATATAGTAAATTGCGCTAATTGCCATTTTTCACATTTGTTTTTCTGGAACAAATGCGGCCGGCGCCGGGAATAGAACTCGGACCTCTATACTCGTCAGTTAGCGCTCTAACATGAGGCCACGAGCGTCACCTCTACGCCACTCGCGCCGGCTAGTTTTTAGATAGTAATAAAACTTAATATTGCTAACTCAAAAAAAAATCAATTTCAAAACTACAAACTTAAAATAAATCAATAAACGCAAAAATATTCTCAAGATATTAATAAAGTACTGTTCTTAAAATACTACTGATAACAATGCCGCAAAAAAAAATCTACGCCACACTCGTATACTCTTTAACTTTTTTCTTAACACGCATTATAAGAAATTTGATTCATTATTTTATTCACTATATCTTCCTGTTTCGAATAGGACTACTTTCGACCACGCTTGTTCAACTGTTGGGCTTTAGTAGGGAAAGATGATGCGTTCTAAACCCATTACCTCCTTATGGGATTTACATGTAAATCTAGCTCCTTATGGGGGAATTACATGTAAAATCTAGCACGATGCCCGTTATGGAGATTTACATGTAAATCTAGCACGAAGCCCCTTATGGGGAATCCTATGCAAAATAGTTCTGAACGTGTCCGAGCGAGAATGTCTAGATGGCGCTGCAAGATATGTACACGGTGGATAGCGGGAAAATCAAAATGGAGGGTGGACATATTTCCAGATAGGGGTTGATTCAATTGAGATTATGGGGGGTTTAGATTGACAAGACTAGACAGACAAGACTAGACAGACAAGACTGGACAGACAAGACTGGACAGACAAGACTAGACAGACAAGACTAGACGGACAAGACTAGACGGACTAGACTAAACCATTTTTAAACCATTTGATGAGAAAAATCAAATCTGGTGTCAGAACAGCTCTAGCATGTGCTCTAAGGGAGATACCGCCCGACCCCCGACCCCTCAGTAGATGACGTCATCCGCCGGGGCAGATATTGGTAAACTAATTATCTCGATGCTGATTAACGAATAAATAATTACAGTTAACCTTTTCACTCAATTTATATGTAATGGACAAGCCTAGACAGACAAGACTCGTTAGATGAAGCTAGACAGACGGGGCTAAATACATGAGATTAGACAGACGGGGCTAGATACATGAAACTAGATAAGACTGAACTAAATTATATAAGGGATTGTTTAATTTTTTCGTTTAACTTAATAAACATAATAAGATTTGAATTTATCAGTAGTCAGTTAAACATAGCAGGATGTTTGTGTATGTCAGCGTAATCAATTTCTTAGATTTGTTTTTCGTTTTTGTTTCTATATTGATTTACTGCCCTGGCTTGGCGATTACACGCAGCTGGATGTTTGGCAGCAATAACAACTTCCTGTTATCTTATCAGCGGCTCGCGAGATTCAGTTTCAGGGTTACAGATAAAAATAAGTAAAGCCAAGTTATACCGAAATTTCTTAAACTTGTCTGTGACCCAGATAGTATTATTTTTTTCATTTATATAAATACCAAAGAGTTCAATTTTCTGGCATCCACTTTTCATCTACTTGCATCCACTTTTCATCTACTTGCATCCACTTTTCATCTACTTGCATCCACTTTACCTACTTGCATCTCTTTTCCCGCTATCCACCGTGTACGTATCTTGCAGCACCATCTAGACATTCTCGCTCGGACACGTTCAGAACTATTTTGCATAGGATTCCCTATAAGGGGCTTCGTGCTAGATTTACATGTAAATCTCTATAAGGGGCATCGTGCTAGATTTTACATGTAATTCCCCCATAAGGGGCTAGATTTACATGTAAATTCCATAAGGAGGTGGTGGGTTTAGAACGCATCATCTTTCCCTACTGGCTTTGATCTTTGCCCAGTATTGTCGCATCTTCTGCCGGTGTAACTCCTTTCTCTCTTCTGTCCAGGGAGTACCTTTCCTTCGGGGTTTTTCCTGTATTCCACGGACTTCCTTCAGGGTGCGTCTAACAGACTGTCTGTTTTGGAGATCTGTTATTCCCAATTCTTTTATATCCTTCTCGGTTTCTGTCAACCAAGTGGTACGAACATTCTTGTTTTGCCAGAAGGTGAACAGACGGTTGGTTAGTCGGTTTGGAGGCAATCTTGCAACGTGGCCATATAAAGCTACCGTTCTTTTTCTTGCGCAGTCAGAGAGCATCTCAATATGTTCGCATATTAACCATAGTCCATATTTTAACCATATTCGCAATATATTAACCATCTTCCTTTACCGGGCCTGGGATTCTCCTCTCTCTGATTTCCAATTTATCTACCGGACCTCTTCGGTTCAAGAAAAGACACTTCTTGGCATACAGGGCTTCTGGTCGTAAGACTGATGTGTAGTGCTTAAGTTTCAGGTTGCGTGACAAGCATTCCTTATTAGCCGATATTATAAATATATCGGCTTTTATTATTAATTAATAATTAGAACAATTATATATGCACTCAAATTACTTTAATAACTTTGACTATTTTTTTTTTCACTTCCTATCCACATGGTACGCCATTTGATCGAAACTTATTGTCTTATCCCATCCTCGTCGCCAAATAATATATATTGAGATGGACAAGTGGGTGTCCAGTGGAGAGGTATATAAAACAACTATATAGGCTTAACAACATATATATTAACAGAACTAAGACCCTGTAAAAGTACGTCTTGACACTTCGAAGGTTGGGAGCAGAGAGAGCGAAGTTTCGTCTGCTACCACCTGACTCGACTCTTATCTCTTAAAAGACAATACACTCTGGAGGAGGACAAACGAAAAATAATAAAGGTTACAGTACACTACACTTTGTTGCCTATCGACCAGCTTTCCGAGGAAGCCCAAGAAGCCCGAAACAAGGACTGCAGAAGGTTTCGTCAACACAATACTCGAAAGCAGTCACGTATTGCCACGAATAGAGATTTACTTAACATGTTATTGATAACAACTCACCTTTTAATAACAAACTTAAGAGATGTCCCTTGAAAAAAGGCTTCAAAATTGCCTTCTGCAGTTATATATTTGTTAATGCCCCTAGTATTACTGAAAAAAAAGAGTAAATCTAAATAGTTCAGAAATTACTGATCATCATGATCCTAATCATGACTACACAGCAGCAAATTCATCTGATGAAAGTGATAAAGACGAGTCTCTATCTACAAGAGAAGGAGGCAATGAAAACCAGCAGCCGGAGAAATAATCCTGGACGCTTGTTAATAAAAAAGGGTAAAGTTTGAAACATCAACTAAAACCTTATTAAATAGTAACATTTGTATCTTTTCTTCAAAGATTATAATTTCTAGGATATCATAGTATAACTATAGTCAACAAAGTTGACATCATTAGTATAACTAATCTTTCTATAAAAAAAAACATTTCTTAAAAACAACTACTTCACTAGCAAATACCACGACTGACATTGAATTACATTAAGAAAGTTTTTGGGTTAACACACAACTAAAGAGAATTGGTAAGAGAGAGACCAACTAATGCTGGAATTGCGGACCAGGGGCCGTGGACTCTCCAGAACACACTGTGTACCAATGCACTTCGCGGGACCATATAAGTTGCGTATAGCAAATGTCAAGTTCAAGTAACTAAGGAAAACGCAGCAGTAAAGAAAGACGATTGGGACGCGTTAACATTGTTCTGCAGGAAATTATGAGAGGGAAAGAGGCCGAAGAGCGTAAAAGCAAGTCCGTGAATGATGGAGCCTAATGGAGAGAAGTATAAATAACAACGCCCACATCGAAGTAATGGTTAATGTCAATTGCGGGCCGATTATTAGTTTACACACTCATTACCGATTTTTCTTTAACAATTAAAAAGACAAGTCTTGTCTGTTTAATCTTGAATATCTAGTCTTATCTGATTAGTTTTGTCTATCTAATCTTGTCTGTCTAGTTTGAGCAGTCTTGTCTGTCTAATCTTGTATGTCTAGTCTTGTCTGTTTGGTCTAGTCTTTCAAATCTTGTCTGTCTAGTCTTGTCTGTGTAGTCTTGTATGATCTGTCTAGTCTGATCTGTCGAGTCTTGTTTGTCTAATCTTGTCTGTCTAGTCTTATCTGTCGAATCTTGTCTGTCTAGTCTTGTCTGTCTAGTCTTGTCTGTCTAATCTTGTCTGTCTAGTCTTGTCCGTCTAGTCATGTCTGTCTAGTCTTGTCTGAACTACGATTGGGATCTTCACCACGACAAAACTCCCGCTTACACATGGCTCGCCGTCCGCGAAATTTTGGCCAAATTCAACATGACAACACTACCGCAGCCACCTTACAGCCCCGAACTATCTCCCAACGAGTTCTTTTTGTTCCCCGAATCAAATGAGACTTGAAAGGGAAGCGATTCGATGTTGCGTTCTCGTTTGTTGCGGTCTAGGCAGCATCGATGAGGTTCCTTGACAGCCTTCCGAGCGAGGTGTTCCAGGGAGTCTATGAATAACGGAAAAGACGTTGGCAGCGGTGTATAGATTCCCATATTTCTAAGACTTGTAGTTTTCTCTCTTGAAACCAGTCTTGAAACCTTGTGAACGCAGTTTGTAACAAAATACGATAATAAATCAGAGATAAATTCATATTAGAAACACCGCAACTATTTGTATATTAACCTAATTGCTTTATTTACGTAAACTACCCTACAATAAGCAGCTTGAAAAAGTGTTCATTTCTAATGATATTTACCAACGATTTTTGAGATTTATTACAAATTAATCATAGTTGTGTAGCGTAGCATTTACTAAATTATAAACGTGTTTGACACTAAATAGCTTTTAGATAATATATGAAAATTACCCATACAAGTCGTATCGATTGGTCATAACAAATTTTCATTTGTTCTTAAAACGAATTTTGTGAATTATAAGAGTTATCTGAAATTTTAAGAAATAACAATTTCCAATAACGCAATAAGTTTCTGATCATTCCCAATTCCGAAAGCGAAGACTTCTCCGATATAATTAAAATACTTTGGTACTTTTTCATATGCAACTTTGTAATTATCACCCCGGTATTGGAAATGTTCACGTGGTCTCCGTTTATTAATAACTGCTGAGACAATTTAAAAAACGTGACGAGAATACACGATTTAAACAATCTGTTTCCCAATAAAATACAAAATCTAAATCATTGTCCGATTAATGTTAAACTGCAATATTTGCCGCCGTTAACAATCAATGAAAATCTTTATTCATCTCAAACCGAACTCATCCACCTTTTAGGAAAAAAGTTTAAGGTATTCAGCTTAGTTAATACAGCTCTTCCAATAAACGGAATATTTCCAATGCTTTACGGAACATGGTTGTTGTGCAGCTTAGCATTCTCAGTCCAATATACCACCATTTTATTGAAAAGCATCAAGATACCTATATATGAATCTCGCTTAATGTTTTTAAATAAAGTGTATGATTGGATTTTTCTCTTAACCGAAACTATACCGACAAACTGCCGCAGTCGTCTGCAGGCGCGACCAAGCTCCCAGCGACTTCCTTTTGTTCCCCCGAACCAAATGAGACCTGAAAGAGAAGCGATTCAATACGATTGCTGCGGTGCAGGCAGTTTCGACGAGGTTACTTGACAGCCTTCAGCGCGGAGGGTTCCAGGGAGATTGTGAATAATGAAAAAACGGTGGCAGAGGTGTGTTGATGCCCACGGGTCATATTTCAGAGACATTGAGTTTGCTGTCTTGAAACCATTCCTGAAACTTTGTGAACGCAGTAACGCTGTAACAAAAATAATGATAATAAATCGGCGATAAATTCAAATTAGAAAACCCGTAATTATTTTGATATTAACCTAAATTTTTTATTTACAGAAACTACAATAAGCAGCTTGAAAAAGCGGCGTTAGTTTCTAATGGTATTTACCGAAGGTTTCGAGATTTATTACAAATTAATCAAAGTTGTTTAACGTAACATTCAGTAAATCATAAATGCATTAGTGTTTGCACACTATAGTTTTTAAATAATACATGAAAATTACCCCCACGATTCGTACCGATTGGTCATGATAAATTTTCTTTTCTCCTTAAATCGACATACCAGCCAAGCGTTGCTTTACAATTTTTTAAATGTCCAGTGGTGAACGTATAATAGATCCTGCAGCATAAGCAATAATGTATCTGTTGTTGTGTACAATTTTATTGTTCAATGTTCAAAATGCATTGTCCTTAATTGAAATTAAAAGTAATAACGCTCTGGAGAAACTTCTCTTCGAAATTGTTTATAACAATTTCAACAATAACGAGATCATAAAAATATATTCGACGGAAAATACCGAGAATTATAATTATTTTATCCATGAAATTTTCGAAAAATCTAATAATTCAATAGTAGCCGTAAGTGGCACACATATAAGTGAGAATAGCTATGATACGCTCAGAAGTGATGTTATTATCATACAATTTTGTGAATTACAAGTGTTATCTGAAATTTTAAGAAACAACAATTTTCAACAACATAATAAGTTTCTGATCATTCCCAATTGCGAAACCGAAGACTTTTCCAAAATAATTAAGATACTTTGGTACTTTTATATATCCAACTTTGTATAATCACGCCTGTATTAGAAATATTCACGTGGTCTCCGTTTATTAATAATTGCGGAGACAATTTTAAAAATTTGACGAAAATCCACGATCTGAACAATTTGTTTCCCAATAAAATACAAAATCTAAATCTTTGCCCGATTAATGTTAAACTGCAATATTTACCGCCGTTGAGCATTGATGAAAATCAGGGATCTCAAAGCGAACTCGTCCACCTGTTTGGAAAAATGCTTAATTTCACACCAGTTATAAAGATTAATAAAGAACAAACCATGGATTTTGTTGTAGATTATTTACTGATGGGTTTGGAAAATAGATCGGATGATATAACTTTACCTTTAGATTCTCTAACAACATTCAGACACAGCAAATACGATTATACTACATGGTACTTTAAAGATGGAGATGCTTTCTGTATAAAGTCACTGGATAATATTCCGAGGTGGTATGGATTAGCTAGGATTTTAGCCACGCACATCTGTTTGTTGCCGTTCCTTTCGCTTGTTATTATTACAAATATCTATGCTAAAATCATCGATACCAACGAGCCATTCCGCTCCATTTCCTTCGTGTTTATTTACTATGCAAAGGCTGTATTCAGTGTAGCTAATACAGTTCTTCCAATACACGGAATCCTTCGAATATTTTACGGAACATGGTTGTTGTGCAGCTTAGTATTGTCAGTCCAATATACCAGCATTTTATTCAAAACTTTTAAAATACCTAGCTATCAACAGAAGATACTGTTTTTAAGTAAAGTGTTTGATTGGATTTTACTCTTACCAAACTACACCGACAAACAATTCTTACATATGTTAGTACATATGACCAAGGGAAATGGGGATGATATAGAGAGAAATGGGGAAGAGCGTTTAATGGTTTGTAACGATGCAGTTGAATGTGCAAAACGAGTAGTAGGAGGAGAAAATTATGTAGTTGCAATGAAGAACATAGCTAGAGAATACCACGAAGCATATTTTTTGAATCCTAAGGGAAAATATCGTATGACATGCTTTCAATATACACACGCAATGAATTATATGAATATTTATATGAACAAAAATTTCTTCCTTAAGGATGTGTTGAACGAAGCTCTGGGACGTATAAATGCTGCCGATATTTTAATGAAAATTACAAATGATCTAAAGAGACGAAATTGGGTTAAGGATTTGGTTAATTGGTTGAAGAGCAACAGGCCAATAGAAATAGCGGGAGCGGTTGACTTTGAAGACTTTTTTGTTATATTTATGTATATAATGATGGGTTTGTCAATTTCCTTTGCTGTATTTCTGCTGGAGCATTTTTATTTTAGGTTTGGCGAGATGATTAAACAAAAATTAATGTTTATTTGGAACGGGCTAAAGGACAAATTTAGAAATTCTAGCCGCCGACAAGTTTCTATATAGACAAACTTTGCAGTCTGCTGTAGCTAGAGTTAGTTATTTAAGATAATCTAAATTTTAATGATACACAAAGTAAATGTGAAAAAATAATGAATTGGATTAAACCTTGGTAACTCTCAACTAGCTAATCTGCAGGCATTTTCTGATTTACATATGCATGTTGCACATATTGTTACTTGATGGGGTCTCAATGGTATGTGTTTTTATGTTGATTCTATATTTTGTAAGTTTTGTATATTAACAAGTATTAATTATTAAGCTTGTGTAAATAGTGTTAAGAAGTTTATGCTGTTTTTATATTAAATAGTTTTGAAATTCGCAATGTATGGAATCCAGTTTCTGTACATATGTATGTACATATGTATGTATGTACAGAAACTGGATTCCATACATTGGGAATTTCAAAACTATTTAATATAAAACAATATAAACTTCTTAACACTATTTACATATGCTTCATAATTAATACTTGTTAATATACAAAACTTATAAATATATAATCAACATAAAAACACATACCATTCAGATCCCATAAAGTAGCAATATGTGCAACATCCACATGTAAATCAGAAGGTAGGAATGTAGGTCACAATGTATGTATTGTTATTTACTTTGTGAATTTTGCTGGACAAATAAATAAATATATATTAAATTGCTTAATTAGCAATTTAATAACAAAAACAACATTCAGTACTTTATAATAGCATTTTAAACACACAAAAGCTTTTCAATTCAGTTTGATTTCATGTGTTCTTCCAGTTTCAAATTTTTCACATAGTGTCTAAAATCCGACCGACAATGAGCAAGGAACGTGTTCAATTTACATACAGATTGTTTTGATTGTTTCCAGTTAAAATATTATGTACACTACTTGATACATTCGGGTGGAACTGTGTTACATTTTTTTCTTTAGTTCTGTTGTAAATGTAAAACCACTTCAGAAATAAATGAAAATTCTTGTCTGTTTTTACTATCTAGTCTTATATGTCCAGTCTTGTCTGTCTAGTCTTATCTGTCTATTATTTCCTGTCTAATCTTGTCTGTCTGGCACGGTGGTTGAAAAGACCAAATTAGGTGGGCAAAAGCAACCCTTTAATTCGTGGAATATAATTATCATAATTCACAGAAAACACTTAGGTAACGACAATCCCAGATTTGTTTCCTGTTTACTTCTTAATGACGAGTTGACAAGCCATAAAATATATGGTTATATAAGAAAACGAGATTTTTTCATGTATTCTGAAACATTTGTGCATCTTGCCATTTAATTTTATTGTGTGTTTTCAAAAAGTTCTGTTCTATTTGTGCATTATGGATATTGGAGTTGAAGGTAAGCACTTACAAATATTTTTATGCACTAAATGTAATATAAACCATTTTGTTTAACATTGTTTCTTAAAGTACTCAGTTTTTTTGTCTATTTTGCAATTTTGCCAGAAAAAAAGTCATCTACCCCCTCGTCGCCCCCACTGGAATTGATGTATCATATAGTTGCATTCATCTACTTTATAATGATATAAAACTAACTTGCGACGATTTGCGAAATTAATCATTTAAAATTTTTTTTTCCAGATGTAGTATTTGCCATAGTAAAAATTGATTTAATTGTAGAATGACTGAAACAAGGAAAGGAAACAAGAAATTAAACTTTGTTTCGATTTATCAGTACAAGACAGGATATCAGGGATGCAAATGAACAATCTTTAAAAATCATTTAGGTCATAATTTCGCGATCTTCGACCAAAATTTTTTTAAAGTGGAGCTGTGGAAGGAACGAAAAAGCGATTTCTACAGAAGAACTCGGAGTTTTGCCAAGTGTAGCCAACTACTTCTAAAGAACGCTTTCCAGGTCCTGGGAGGCTTATTAAATAGTTCTCGGAATCAGGCCCTAAAACAAAACGTAGACAGGTTGATGATTTTATCCGGACTAGAAGTACTAGTTAGCTATCCTCGGAGGTAACCCAAAGTGAGCTAACCCAAACTCGGAAGTGGGGCATTAAACTTGGGCATAAAGTATTTCCGTCACTGCATTGTCTTAGGAAAGCAAAATTATCCTCAAGAGTTCCTTGTGATCCTCAAGAGGAACATATTGTAGTGACTGAAACGTGAGCCGATATGGAAGTTCAAGCAGTATTAGATAAAATTGCAGAACGTTTGTTATTAGTACAGCAAGAGGATGTCAACAGTCTGCCTCCTTGCTCGTCACTTACTCTGATGAGTAAGTGGGGCTGTGATGGAAGTTCCTGTCACAGCACATACAAACAAAAATTTACGTGAGGCCACTGATGAATTTTTGATTATTTTTTCATTCGTTCCGCTTCAATTAAAGGATGAACGTGGCAATATAGTCTGGCAGAATCCTCGACCATCTTCTATAATGCATTGCCGTCCAATAAAGTTTATCTTTTCCAAACAAACTAAAGCCTTTACTGTGGAAGAAAGTAACAATGTTTTGAAAGAGATAAATAATGTATTGAACAATATGCAAAATAAGAGAATATGAGGTTTCGGTCATGAATGAAATGCTTCTGACTATGATTGATGGGAAAGTCTGTAAAGCGTTGATTGATCAAATGCAAAAGATCAGGATATTGTGTTTTTTTGGGAAAATTACAGGGTTATATAGAACCCAAAAAATTTCTTAATGTAATTCAATGTCAGTCGTGGTATTTGCCAGTGAAGTAGTTCTTTTTAAGAAATGTTTTTTTATAGAAAGATTAGTTATACTACTGATGTCAATCTTGTTGACCATATGTGTACAATGATTTCCTAGAAATTTTAATCATTGAAGAGAAGATACAATTGTTACTATTTAATAATATCAAACTCTTCAAACTCAGCAATATATAAATAACTAAAACCTTTATAAAGATATTCGTAGGTAGAGTTATAGAAAGTGGAGAGATGTGGACTACCACTCAACCCAGGTAATGACCGGACATGGAGTCTTTAACACATACCTAAACATAATTGGTAAGAGACAGACCAACAAATGCTGGTTTTGCGGACCAGGGGTGGCGGACTCTCCAGAATACAGCTTCTTACCAATGCCCTACGAGGGACCATATAAGTTCCGTGCAGCAAATGTCAAGTTCAAGTTACTAAGGAAAACGCAACTGCACTGCTACTCGAGTCTAAATACGGCTGGGACGCGGTAACAAGGATTCTGCAGGAAATTATGAGAGGGAAAGAGGCCGAAGAGCGTAAAAGGAAGTCCGTGAATGATGGATCCTAATGGGGAGAAGTATAACAACGCCCACGAGTATAACTCGAAGTAATGGTTAATGGCAATTCCGTGCCGATTATTAGTTGACACACTCTGTACCTATTTTTCTTTAACAATTAAAAAGGCAAGTCTTGTCTGTTTAATCTTGAATGTCTAGTCTTTTCTGTTTAGTCTTGTCTATCTAATCTTGTCTGTATAATTTGAGTTGTCTTGTCTGTCTAATCTTGTATGTCCAGTCGTGTCTGTCTAGTCTCTCTAATCTTGTCTGTCTAGTCTAGTCTCTCTAATCTTGTCTGTCTAGTCTTATCTGTGTAGTCTAGTCTTATCTGTCCAGTCTTGTAGGTCTAGTCTTGTTGGTCTAGTCTTGTTACGATTGTGTTCTTCATCACGACAAAACTCCCTCTCACACGTCGCTCGCCGCCTGCGAAATTTTGGGCAAATTCAACGTGGAAACACGCAGCGGTAGTGTTTCACCCTACCGCTTCGAACTATCTCACAGCGACTTCTTTTTGTTCTCCGAATCAAATGAGACTTGAAAGGGTAGCGATTCGATGCGATTGTTGCCGTCCAGGCAGCATCTACGAGGTTTCTTGGCAGCCTTCCGAGCGAAATGTTCCAGGGAGCCTATGGACAATGGAAAAAAACGCTGGCAGCGGTGTGTAGATTCCCATATTTCTAGTTTTTTCTTTTTTTGCTGTCTTTAACTGATTTAACGCAGTCTGTAACAAAAAACGATAATAAATGGGCATTTCAAATTAGAAACACCGTAATTATTTGTATATTAACCTAATTGATCTAAATTCTTTATTTACATAAACTACAATAAGCAGCTTGAAAAAGTGACGTTGGTTTATAATGGTATTTACCAAAGGTTTTTGAGATTTATTACAAATTAATCAATGTTGTATAAAGTAGCATTTAATAAATCGTAAACGTGTTGCGAGCGACGTGTGACGCTTGCACATTAAATAGCTTGAAGATAATATATGAAAATTACCCCTACGATTCGTAAATTCTTGAAACGACTTACTTGCCAAGCGTTCCTTTAATTTTTGTAAATCACCAGTGGTCAATAAATACCTCACTATAAGCAACAATGTATCTCTTGTTGTGTAGTAGTACTATTTTTGTATTGTAGTAGTAGTTGTAGTAGTAGTACTATTTTACATTGTCCTTAATTGAAATTGAGAATAATAATATAGTTGATAACAATTCCAACAATAACGAGGTTTTTTGTTTTGGTAATACATATATATTCGTCGTCAAATACTGAGAATTACTGTCATTTTATCGAAGAAATTTTCGAAAAATCTAAACATTCAGTAGCTATAAGTTACACAAATGTAAGTGACAAAAGCAATGATACATTCATGATACATATCATCATAGAATTTTGTGAAATACACGAGTTATCAGAAATTTTAAGGAACAACAATTTCCAACAAGGCAATAGGTTTCTGATCATTCCCAATTGCGATAGCGAGGACTTCTCAGATATAATTAAAATACTTTGGTACTTTTACATATCCGACTTAGTAATAATCACCCCGGTATTGTAAATGTTCACGTGGTCTCTGTTTATTAATAACTGCGGAGACAATTTAAAAAACGTGACGAGAATCCACGGTTTGAACAATCTGTTTACCAATAAAATACAGAATCTAAATCTTTCCGCCGTTAACAATCGATAAAAATCTGGATTCATCTCAAACCGAACTCATCCACCTTTTAGGAAAAAAGTTTAATTTCACACCAGTTATAAGGATTTATAAAGAACAAACCAAGAAATTTGTTGAAAATTATTTACTGGTATGTTTGAATAATATATCGGATCGGATATCACCGATTGATGTTTCGAGGTGGTATGGATTAACGAGGATTTTAGCCACGCACATTGACATCTGTTTGTTGCCAATATTTTCGCTTGTTATTGCTATATGTATGTTCTAGGGCAGAGGCTCTAGGGCAGGGGTTCCCAAAGTTTTTCTTAGGCGGGCCAATTTAATATTACCGATTTTTTTGGCGGGCAAAAAAAAAACGGAATAAAATCGAAACAATAACCACGAATTTTTTGCTATAAATAAATTTAACTATTTTTTTTTATTAGTATACTAAATTTAATATAAATCTTATATAAAAATTTATATATTTATTAAAACAAAAAAATAACTGAAATACATCTTATTATTTAATAATATAAATCTTTAACTGTAACAACAATTATTATAAAATCACACAATTTATTAACACGAAAGTAAAATCACTCTTATTGTAAATACAGAACTATAACAATAGCAACAAATATTACAAACTAATAATCTATTATTTATTAACAAAAAGAAATGTAACTGAAACTAAACTTATAAATATAAATGTGTAATCATTGCAACAATGATTACAAACTAGTACTAGTAATTAACACTAACCAAAATAATGTGAATATAGAACTTGTAATAAATTTATTCATTTGTATTGTGCGACTTGTGTAGCTGTTATATTTTAATGATGTTAAAATTTGAATGAATTAAACTTTGTTTGTATGTCCGTCGAATGTAATCTTAATATTGCTTGTAAACGATTATCATTCAATTGTGATCTTAATTTCGACTTAAGTTTTTTTGCAAATATATGTATGTGCTCCCAAATAATGAAAACATGTGTTGAGCATGTTTTCGTATTTTCGGATAATTCACGCATGATAATCATTTATAAAAATCAATTAAGGAATTGTTCCGATAAGAATTCTTAGCATCGATATTTTCCTGTAATTTTATCAATTCTAATTGTATATCTTAAATGATTAACCGTTCTGTATCTATTTGAGACCACTTATACATATATTATATTTCTGTACAAATGTGTAATAACTAGACTAGACATACTAAAATATTTTTTTTAAATATAAACTAAACAATATTTTATTAATACAAAAGCTTATGGTTGAAACTCTGTCAGAATTTTTTTAAATATTAATAGTATATTACGTAAAGAGAGTTTTAAGAACCATATTACGTAAGAGCGGAACAGTTAATTCTGTTTCAATTTAATTCGCGTTTCTATTTAATAAGAAAAATATTTATGTTTGATGTAACAAATTTATTTCTTTTTAGGTTATGTTTATTTAATTATCATTATTTAACATTATAATTCACAAACAGTTGCATTTGTTAAAATTCGCGGCATCTAGTCTGAAGGTTATAAGGTTGGCAGACCTGATATTATTGATCTAAGTTTTTAGTTTGACTGATTATCCTTTCAAGTTTTAATGTCGTTATTTTAGTTTGTTTTGTAAATACTATTTGTAACTATTTATTGCATTAAATAGAAACAATTTAAGCTGTTAAGTGTTTTTTGTCTCAAATCAACAAAAGGTTATGTCAGACCATGAATAAGACATAGAACTTATACTAATGGAATAGGAATACCGTATAACTTACGTGTAGCGAAACTGTGTCCAACATCTGTGCGACAAGGAAAGATATAACATTTCTTTTGTTCGCTATGCGCATGCTCCAAATGAAATAAACATTTATTATTTAACTTTAATTTTAACCATAAATATGGTTGAACTCTAATTTTGAAATATTTTTATTGTTACTTATACAACTTTTAGGTGAACATTAGGTGCTTTTTAGGGTTCCGTACCGAAAACGGAACCCTTATAGGATCACTTTGTTGTCCGTCTGTCTGTATGTCTGTCTGTCTGTCTGTCTGTCTGTCTGTCCGTCTGTCTGTCTGTCAAGACTTTTTTCTCAGGAACGCGTAGAGGTAACAAGTTGAAATTTGTATCAAATACTCGAGTCTGCGGTCTCTTTCAGCTGTAAAAAAATCAAACTTGTAAGTCAACGCGATCAAAAGATATGATCGTTTATGTCGCATATTTTGCGATTTCACGAGGGAATCAAAACCTATAGGGTACTTCCCGTTGACCTAGAATCATGAAATTTGGCAAGAAGCGGTGTCTTATAGCACATGTCAAGGGAAAAATCTGAAAACCGTAAATATGTAGTTTAATTACAAGAAAAATGCGAATTTACTATTAGAAACTTATGAAAATTCACTAATGTTGTCGTAGTGGTATTGTCAGGCTCCAGAAGAACATGGGTTGCATACAGTTAGGTCCTATTCTATGTTTATTCTGAATTTTCTTTGTTTATATTCGTTATGCATTTCATCACGTACGCTTTATATACATAAAATATACAGGGTATATATTATGTCTAAATTTTGCTTCTTTATAACCGACATGCGACATACTTCTTAGGGATTTTAGGGTGGGTTCAATGAGGGTTTAACACTTTACACAAATAATATATTGTTTTACTCAAAACTTCGTTACATGCTTTCGTCTTGTTGCAGAGGAGAGTGTCTTGTTACACATGCGCACTCACACAAGCCACGTTGCCACTTCTATTCCCAACACTCCTCCTCGATTTTTACATATTAACCCTTTTTTAACATTACAAAACATAAAAATCGTTTCTCTTACAATCTAGTTCATAATACAAATAAAACTTTTTTTTTTATTTTTTAACAAATATTTAGGATATTTCTGTAGTAACTGAATTGTTCATAACTTAGTGCTTTAGTAAACATATCCGCCAGGTTCTCAGTAGAACTTACATATTTTATATCTATCTCCTTTGAGTTTACTTTGTCTTTAATAAAGTGATATCTAATATCAATGTGCTTTGATCGTTTACTATTTTCGTAACTATTCGCCATATCAATCGCACCCTTATTATCTACATACAATACAGTTTTTACATTTTCGTTCAAATCTTCGCTTAATCGTTTAATATTTATTTGTTCACATGCGCTGACAGTGGCAGCTATATATTCTGCTTCTGCAGTTGATAAGGAAACACATCCTTGTTTTCTGGATAACCATGATATAGCATTTTTACAATACATTGTTACTGATCCACTTATGCTCCTCCTATCTTTTTTGTCGTTTGCATAATCTGCATCTGAGTAAGTTTCAATTGACATTTGATTTGACTTTACATATGTTAATGACAAATCTATAGTAGTGTATAAATATTTTAACACTCTTTTTGCTTCTAACCATGCTGATTGCGTTGGTTTATCTAGACATTGACTCAAATAGCTTGTTGCATAGGATATATCTGGCCTAGTGCCTGTACTTATATACATTAATCCTCCGATTAATTCCCTATATGGAACATTAACAATCTCTTCGCTTGAATCTATTTGATAACCTTTTGTTATTGGAATCTTTGCTCCTTTACTCTCTATCATTCTAAATCTTTCAACCATTTTTCTTATGTGTTTACTTTGAGATAACTTTAATTTTTCTTTTGATCTTTCTATTTCCATACCTAAGAAGTTTTTTACATTGCCTAAATCTTTCGCATTATATTCTTTCTTTAGTTCAGATATAATAAACTTTACATTCTCGTCACTTCCAGTTATAAGTATATCGTCTACAAACACAATTAACCATACATTCTCGCCAATATAAAAACAACAATCATTTTTAGATCTTTTTAACTTGATACTACTTGCAAAACTATTAAATGTTTCGTTCCAACATTTTGGGCTTTCCTTTAGTCCGTACAAACCTTTATTCATTTTAAAAACTTGATTCCTTTCAATATTTATTCCTTGTGGTGGATTTACATAAATTTCAGATTTTAAGTTACTGTTCAAAAATGCCGTTGGGATATCCAACTGCTTCAATTGCCACCCTTTTTGAATAGCCTGAGAAATTAACAATCTAATTGTTTGCAATCTAGCCACTGGGGCATAGTTATTTGCGCTATAATTTACATTTTCTTGAAAACCTCTTGCGACAATTCTCGCTTTCTTTACACCGTCATCTTTGGTTTTAAAAATCCATTTAGAGTCTATAATTTTCTTATCTTTTGGTTTAGGAACTACTGTCCATGTGTTCATATTTGTATGAGCATTTATTTCTTTATTTATAGCTTCTTGCCACCCATCATTTAAGTTTATTGCTTCATCATATGTTATTGGATCTTTTCTTAAAAATAAACAATATGCAGTATGCAATTCGTATTCAAAATCTTTTTTATATCTTTCCGGTACTTTAATTGTTCGTGTTCTAGTCTTTCGTTCTTCATTAATAACATTTCTTTCATCAATACTACTATCATCACTACTATTCTCGTTTTCTACTTCACTATCACTTGATTCATTACTTTTTTCGGTTTCACTATTATTTTCGTTATTTACTTCGTTCTCACTTGACTTATTATTTTCGCTTAATACATCGCTTTCATTTAATATGAATTGCTCTGATAACTCATTTCTATTTTTATCGTTTACAAACTTATAATCACTTTCATCAAATTCTACATCTCTGGAGATTATTATCTCTTCTGTTTGAGGGTTCCACAAACGATACCCATTGCTACTATAACCTACCATTCGAGTTTCAATACTTCTTTCGTCAAGTTTAAATTTACGTGGTAAAATTACCGCCCACGCTTTTGAACCAAATACTCTTAACCTTTTTAAATCTAATTTTCCGTAATACATTTCGGCTGGAATTTTAAAATTTATTGCTGCAGATGGACATCTGTTTAACTGATAAGCTGCGCACATAAATGCTTCTGTCCATAAGTATTTTGGTAACCCTGTTTCATTTATCATTGTTCTAGCTTTATTGTACAAAGTTCTATTAAGTCTTTCTGCTACACCGTTTTGTTGTGGTGAATAAGGTCTAGTATACTGAATAATAATTCCGTTTTCGTAACAAAATTTTCTGAATAAATTTGAAATGAATTCGCCGCCATTGTCACATCTTATCCTTTTTACATTTACATCTTTTTGCGTTTGAATTTCTTTAATATAATGTATAAGGTTATTTTCAGCTTCACTCTTATTTTTAAGTACATACAGTTTTACAAAATGAGAATAATCGTCCGTTATAGTTTGAAAATATTTTTGACCTTCATTTGACATAGGTGTCACCGGACCAGCTATGTCTGTGTGTATTAACTCACCAATTTGTCTGCTTCTTGGTAGTTCTTGTTTAATAAATGGCTTCCTTACGCTTTTGTTTTTCATGCATGAATTACATTTTTTGTCGGACATGGGTAGTTTCATAGTTGATAACCCCTTTTTATTTAAATGACCCAATCTCAAATGCCATATATTATTGTTTGAGCATACATTTGCTTCTTCAAACTTAGAATTATCTTTAAGTAATCCATTCAAATAAAATAAACCGCACCTTTCTTTGCAATGCCACACTGCATCATTTTTAATTAACGTTACCTTTAATGGTTTAAATATAACTTCAATACCTTTATCTATTAACCCTTTTACTGACAAAATATTATGAAATAAACCCGGAACAATTAATGCATCAATAGTTACTTCCCTTCCGCATGATAACATACAAATTTTACCTTGTTTCTTTGCAATTAATGCATCGCCGCTTGCGATTTTTATTCTTGTACACGTTTCCATGACAATAACATTGGTCATGTATTTTTCATATTCTTGTTGTATTAAGTGTTCTGTTGCACCTGAATCAATTATCCAATCAATATTGTCTGTGTTCACGGTTGCCTGATAACATTCTAGCTGCGTCGTTGCTACGAAATTGTAGTTTTCTTCTGTCTTGCTCATGTGTGTCTGATTTTGATTTGAATTTCCTCTATGCTGTCCTCGACCTCGATTATACTGGAATCTTCCACGACTGAAGTTGGATTGTGCACGTCCACGACCACGAAAATTTCCTCTCTGTTTGCCATTATTTGTGTTGCTAAAACACTCTGACTCTATATGTCCAGTACGCCCACATTTGAAACATTCGTATCTTGCACTAAATGCTGCTTCACTTCTATTTGTTGATGTCTTTTCACCTCTCTTTAATTCGTCGTCTAACAAACACGTTTTTACAAAATCAACAGTCAAGTCTTTTTCCGCACTCATTGTTTCTATGGCAGTAACTACATTATCATACGACAATGGTAATGTTAGTAATAGATGACACACTTTATCAGACTCATCCATTTTAGTGCCTGATGATTCTATGCTATTTATTAATGCATCATATTTTAGGAAATGATCTTGTAATTTGTCACTTACTTTGCATTTTAGCGTTAAAAGTTGTCTTTTCAGATGTAATTTGTTTACTGCGCTTTTTCTTTCGAAAATGTTTTCTAAGCAAGTCAACATTTCTTTAGCATTTCTTGCTTTCTGCACATATGAGATGTATTTGTCGGTTATACATTTTACAATAGTTGATCTAGCTTTAGCATCTTTTTCTTTGTTCAGTTCCTTTCCAGGTTGTAAAGGTTCGATTGCTTCTTTTACTCCTTTTTCTTCTAGTATAAGATATACTCTGAATTTCCAATGTGTAAAATTTGTTCCCTCTTTCAGTTGCGGGTACACCACGATCCCTTCACCGGTCGCTGTCGCCATTTTTCTTTGTTCTGCTAAACACGTTTTTTGCACTTTTTTAAATTTACCCTTATTTTATCAAATAAAGCGATTTTTCAAAAAACTTTTTGTCTCTCCCCTGGGCCCATAACCTCTTAGGGATTTTAGGGTGGGTTCAATGAGGGTTTAACACTTTACACAAATAATATATTGTTTTACTCAAAACTTCGTTACATGCTTTCGTCTTGTTGCAGAGGAGAGTGTCTTGTTACACATGCGCACTCACACAAGCCACGTTGCCACTTCTATTCCCAACAATACTCAAGTCCCGTAACATCCTGTATATATTATATTTCGTCTAATTTTTCTTTATAATCTACATAATATGTTGATAATCTACATAATAATACTATACTATACAAGTTTGTACGGAACCCTCGGTGCGCGAGTCACAACTCGCACTTGGCCGGTTTTTATTTATTAGGTGGTGTATTATTTAGTTCTATAATTTGTAACTATTAAAAATGTAACTGTTTACTAAAATGTTTGTAATTGTAACTGTTAAAAAAACTGTTAAATATATTAAAGAAAAATTTTAAAAAGTTAAAAAAGAGTTTATTTTTTAGAAGAAAAATATTTAAGTTTACATAAAAAATAAGAGATTTATCAAAAGATAATTAAATTAAAGCATTTTTTTTATTAGTATAAGTACTAGTATAGTACGATTTAATAACAATACAACTTGACACTGTAACATGAAAACTACTACTCTTATTTTATTTAATATTACATTACAACTTTTTTTATTACAAATTTAGTTAATATATATTGCAACTTTTACAAAATAAAAATAAATCGACCGTAAACTTAATAAAGTCGGAACACAGCCTGAATATATAAATACATTCAACCTTTCCAGAGCTCTATAACACTAATGAGCCTTTTTAGGACTACCAAAACAAATCTCAAGTTAAATTTGTCAGTTACTTTTTAGCTTTCAGGCCACTTTCGTGGCACTCAACAAAAACCAGAAAAATAACATTTTTTTTTAAGATCATGTCATTCCGATAACTTGTGGATACATGATCTTAACAACCAATGTTATTTTTCTGGTTTTTTGTTGAGTGCCAAGAAGGTGGACTGAAAGCTATAAAATAACTGACAAATTTCACATGAGATTTGAGTTTGGTAGTCTAAAAAAGTCTCATTAGTGCTATAGAGCTCCAGAAAGGTTGAATATATTTATTTATTCTGGCCGTGTTCCAACTTTAATAAGTTTATAATAATAATAAAAAAGGCCTTTATTCGTTATAAACAAAAAATATCAATAAAACATGTAATCCATTGGGCAAGGTTCAGTTCGCCCTGCCTATAATAATAGTAGACAAAACGTCTGTTCAAATAACCCAAATAATTAAACTAAAAATAGCCAAAATAATGAAAATAATAACATATGAAAGTTTGTGACAGAAAATGCTAACCAAGCCAAATAATTACTACAACTTTCCTGAATATGGTGAATTAACCATTTACAATTAGTTACTCACACAATTCTTATAAATGAGTTTCTTAAAGCCAGGTCCGGACAAACTAAGAATATTATTAGAAAATTTATTTAACATATTAGCAATGCTATACGAGAAAGAGCGCTGAAATAATTGTGTTTTATGCTGTGGTATTGTAAGCTTACCCTTAAACCTAATATTAATGTTATGCACATCTGTACGAAATTTTATTTTTTTGTAGAGGTATATGGGAAATTTATTTTTTATTATTGCGTGGTAGTGGCAAATCGTGTGTATATAACGTCTTTGCCCCATGCTTAACCAACTGTTACCTTTAATTTTATACGTGCTACGATCATATCTTTGTATGCCAAATATGAAACACAAGCAAGAATTTTGGATTTTTGAATCTGTCTCGGTTAATCATGGTCCATAAACGGCATCACAGTAATTAAAGTGTGATAGTACAAGTGCATCACATAATATTAATTTAACATTTGTGTTAAGCACATGCCTATTTTGATAAATTAGCTTTAAACTAGAATTTGCTTTTTGAATACATTTGTTAACATGAGTTGAAAACCTTAGATTATTGTCAATGTAAAGACCTAAATTTTTCACCACAGAACTAAAATGAATATAGTGGCCTTGAACATTAATATGATGACTATATTGCTCAATAAATCGTTGTTTTTCCAATTTTCCTCCAAATACCATGGCAACTGACTTGTAATAATTTAATTTTAGACAATGATCATTACTCAATTCCAAAACATTTATTAAATCAAAGTTTATGGCGGTGACTGCTTGTGAAGATTCGTCTGGATAAAAGGATATATACATTTGAGTATCATCAGCATAGAAATGACTACTACAAGAAAGATAGGCTAATGGAAAATCCAAGTTATAGAATGTAAATAATCTTGGGCCCAATATTGAGCTCTGTGGGATACCAGTAGTAACATTTAAAAAAACCAGAGTTTTCTTTATTATAACTAACTAATTGCATTCTATCCTGCAGGTATTTACTCTTTTAAAATTGAAACTATTTTTATGTTTTTTATTATTACTGTAAAAATGTATTTGATTCTGATTAGGTGTTACTTTTGAAAAATCATTAATAAAATGATCATATATAGCATTAGGGTCTGACAAGTTTGGTGGTAACACTAATTGTTCTCGAACTTTATTACTAAAATTTAGTCGTTTTAAGTCAGCCCAAAAGTCTTTAGGTTTTTTATTTTGGAAAGAATTCTGACAAAAAGCTTTTTTCTCTATCCTTATTGCCAGTGTGAAACTATTTCTCAAAACTTTGTATTGTGACCAATCAAAGAGGTCTCTAGTTCTCTTAAACTTATTCATAGCCCTGTCCCTATCTCTTTTAGCAGCTCGTAAAGTATCCATAAGCCAAGGAGCATACGGCTTAGTTATTCTATAAGTTACATATTTGCTCTTCAAAATATCATGCATAATGTCTGGGCTGCCTGCCTAAGTATTAAGAAAAGTATCTAATTTTTTTAATCTTATAAACTCTTCAATTCAATTATGTATTAATTAACATGCAAAATTTCAGTAGTTTAAGCCACTAAAATATCAAAAAAGTCAACTAGCCATTACAATTAAATTCTTAATAATTATAATATTATTAATTTAAACACACCATCAAATTTTCAAATGCACTTTCAGAAACCAAATTCTTCCATTTCAACTCAGTTAGTAAATCTTTTAAGCTTCTTACACGTGTTTGTAATCTGTTCTGTGACTATTGCAAAGTATTAATAGTCCTTACATGTTGAGAAATAAATCGTTTGGTTAGAGATATCACTCTTTTTGCACTTCGAGGTGTTCTCAAGTGTGGACTGCCGATATCACTGACATATCGAGATCCCATAATAATGTAACTCAATAAGAGTGGATTTCAAAAAAGATGATTAAAATATAAAGCCAAAGTTAAATTGTTATCACCCTAGTTACAGTTGTTATCACCATAATTAGCCATCGCTAATAACAATTTAATATAGGGTTATATTTCATTCTTTGTGAAATCCACCGTTAAAGTACTATTATCAAGACAACATGATCAATCAGTCTGAAATATACATCTATCGTACTTCATTATTTTTCTAATATTTTGATGAAAAAGATTACATAAAATAAATAGTTACTTTCAATGGATGTAGATGCAACATTAACTGCTGTCTCAGCAGCTTGAGTAGGTGCATCAATTTGGGTATCAGCACCGATTGTATCGGTACAAATATTTTTTCTTTTCTTTCCTTTCTTCACATTAATAATGTTTTAAAGTTACCGAATTTAATTTCTTTATTAAAAACAACACAGAAAGCAAAACACAAACGAACACAGGAAGATGGTGGCTTTAAGATCCTTGTCCTCGATTCTACAAAAGGCTAACCATTTTGCTCTAACAGCCACATCTTTTGGAAATCTGTAAATATATTATAACCCAATATTGCAACGATTTATCAATAAAATTATATTTTCTTACCGGTGCACAGTGTCAGATTTTCGCTGTTTGACTCCACTTAATTCCCTTACTCCTTAACTACAAAAGGTAGCCAAACCAAATTTTGTACTGAAGTTTCTTGTTAAATGACTAAGCCATTTTTTATTTGATTTGTAAAAAATATTTAACTTTCTGGTACAACATAGTCAGTGTATATACAAATAAAACGTGTTGAAGTCTTCTTTCAAATAAATTACATTTTATTCAATATCAGAATCATAGGTGTTCATTTCAGGATCTTTTAAAAGTTGCAATACATCGGGTGTTAAAATTCCCCGTTTAGTTTTTGGAGACTTTCTTAAGCTACAAATATATGATATATAACAACGCGAGATGTTTTTCGTGTGTATTTCAATTGATAGTGCCTAACATCTTTCTTTCTTGCCTCTTGAGCCTCTTCTGACATTTGTCCTATGGGAAGGATGCAGTCATCAATTATAACTTTTCCATTGTAAAGCACTTTATATACACTAACTGGCATATAGTACCAGGAATACCACCGTTATAGATATACCACCGCGGTGGTACCAAACGGTTTTATTACGAATGCCGCATTGCCAGCAATATACACCCATTTTGTTGATTAGCGATATTGATATTATCGAAAAAGAAGTAATAAATTCTTAATAAACTGGATTAATAACATGTATCTAACAAGATGGCAACTGTAAACAACATCCAAAAATACGTGTAGGCCGCGCATGAGCATTTCGACCCAAAGAAATAGAATGAGACCTTGCATCTCACTTCTTGGACACAATTTTATGATTTGTATTCCTGTTCCATAAGTATATGTTCTAAGGAATAAGACCAGACCACGAATAATAAAAGTTTGTTTTTTAAATGCACGTGTGGTAACATAACCTATACAGGTTAACTTGTGTTAAGTTTGTGTTTAGTTTGATAAATAAAATGAGTTTGGATTTTAAACACCAAATTGAGAAACTTCAGGGCGTTAAGAATTAGAGTAAATGGAAACGGCAAGTCGAACTGCTGCTAATTCACCATGATGTCCAGGAATGGGTGGTTGGTACAAAAGTTATTCCAGTTGTAAAAGAAGGTAAAGCCGAAGATGCAGATTTTATTGAAAAACTAAAGGAATTCAAAAAGCTTGATGCGTTGGCTCAATTAATTTTAGTTAGTTCATTAGATCAGAATAATGTAGAGCTAACAGCTACATGCAAGACATCTAATGAAATTTGGACAAAGTTACTAAGCATATATGAGCAAAGCTCAGGTCAAAAGGTTGATCGGTTAATGGAAGAGTATTTTTAAAGTCACAAAAGATCCTTATGAGAATATAGATACACATATTGCGAAACTTCAAAAGGACTCCTATGAACTTAATGACGAGGTAGATGGTTAGTTAAAAATAAGTTACCGGACGTTTTACTCATGAGTAGAATCATGTCAACGTTACCAGTTGAATACTTTGAATTTAAAAGTGTGTGGGAGCCAGTGAAAATTGATGATAGAACAGTCAACCTGCTACTTGAAAGATTGCGTTTATTTGAATTGCGACTCCCAAATAAGCATGCCTCATCATGTTGCCCTAGTTGGTGCTGGGACAAGAACTCTGAGGGTAACGAGGCTAAAAGGTATAATAAAAAGACTGGGTATAAGTGTTATAGGTGCCATAAGGTTGGAAATTTTTCCTGCGCTTTGAAGTCAAACCAAAAACTAGAGGACGTAGGATAAAGAAAAAAGGATATCTTACATTCACACGGTGAAGTATTTTATAACAATTCATGACGTAACAGAGTCAGATGGATGGCTGGCATACTCCGCAGCCAGTGTTCACCTTTGTAACAGAAGAGACTGGATTGTGAGGTATGAAGAATTTGTTTACCCCAAAGAGATACAAGTTGGAAATGGACAAGTTATTTTGTCATATGGTAGAGGTGTGGTAAATGTATAAACCAAGGCTACAGACAATAAGTGGGAAAAAAACCATTTAGAAAATGTTTGGTTTACACCTGATATTTCCAAGAATCTTTTTTCTGTTAGTAGGGCTATAGAAAAGGGTTTTAATTTTGTAGCCGATATGAAGGACTGTGCACTTCAGAAAAACCGCATTACCCGACTTACAGGAGTAAAAACAAGTAATGGATTGTATCTATTGAACATTAGAGTCTGTGTACCAGAACGGGCTTTATCATCTGCGACAAAAATCTCACTTCAAGTTTGGCATGAACGCTAATGTTACCAGAATAAGCAACATGTGGAAGGTGTCTTAAAAGAGCATAAGATTGAAGTGTGTTTGCCTTCAGATGAAGAATTTTGTGAAGGTTGCATAATGGGAAAGCAGACGAGAGCTTCATTTCATGACAGAACTGAGCGAGCTGTTGCCCCTGGTAGCTTGGTAAGTGGAGATTTGTGTGGTCCGATGCAAATACAATCAATTGGTAACTCAAGGTACTTCCTGTTTTTAAAGGACGATTTTTCAAAATTTCGTCGTGTGTTTTTTCTTCGTGAAAAAAATTAATATACGAATGGAATACGAATACTGCAGGAATACGAATAAAGTGTTTACTTACAGAAGGAGGCGGTGAGTTTGACAATAAAAACGTAAGGCATTGTTAGAAGAACATGGTATTTCTTTCCGCGTGACAATGCCCCATACGCCTGAGCAGAATTCCACAGAGCGGGAAAATAGAAGTTTAGCTGAAAGTGGAAGAGCTTTGATACACACTAAGAATTTACCTATTCGACTATGGGTAGAAGCAGTTAATACAGCTACGTTTGTATTAAATAGAACAGGCCCAACACAAATAAAGAATAAATCGCCTATTGAGCTTTGGACGGGAAAACGGGTCAAAAGCATAAATCATTTTAGAGTTTTTGGAACAGAATGTTATGTTCATATTCCAAAAGAAAATAGGAGAAAGTGGGACAAGAAAAGTATCAAAGGCTATTTTGTTGCTTACTGTGATGAGAAGGATGGGTTTCGTGTATGGCTTCCTGACAAAGATAAAGTGATAAGAAGTCGTGATGTCATTTTTTAAATTTAAGAACCTGTTGAAATAAATTCTAGTGAAACTGTGAAGGAGACTAAATAGTGGTGAACAATCTGTGTCTGATAAGAAGAATATTTTGGAAACTTCCGAGTCTATCAGTGTCATTCCTGAGGTCATGGAACCTACCCATGAGGTGGCTGCTGGTGGTGTTGGTCAGCCGCTCACTGAGGCTGAAGATGTTCAAGTGAAAGAAGAGGGACCACCTCCCAATGTTTTCACCACGCCTACTGAAGTTGAAAGAAGGGAGTTTTCAGGGAAATTTTGGAAAGGGATTTTTTCCATTGAGGGAAAGAAACAAGGTGTTATTTGAGGACTTTGAAGCAATTTTTTATGCTTCTTGTAATACTGTAACTGTAGAACCTAGTGATATATGTGAGGCTAGAAAATCGGCCGATGCTGATAGGTGGGAAGAGGCAATAAATTGTGAGCTTAAAAGCTTTAAATCAAATAGTACGTGGATCTTGGTTGATCGTCCTAAGGACAAAAATATTGTTAAAAATAAAAGGGTATTCAAAATTAAGCACGATGCAAACTCTAACATTAGGTACAAGGCTAGGCTGGTTGCAAAAGGTTTTACCCAGCGGTATGGGTTGGACTATCAAGAAAATTTTGCATTTGATTAGGTTCAGTACCTTTAGATTGTTAATGGCAACAGCTGTCCAACTAGGAATGTCAGTTAACCATATTGACGTAGAGACGGCATTTTTAAATGGTGAGTTATGCGAGACGGTATATATAGAATCACCAATCAACCAGTAGGTTGCATAGATGAAAACAATAGGGATAAAGTATGTCTTTTGGGCCACGCATTGTATGGGTTAAAGCAAGCGGATAGGGTATGGAACAAAAGGGTGGACGAAGTCCTTTATAAAATTATATTTAGAAAGTCTGAATATGAGCCTTGTGTATATTTTAAGGGTAGTAATAAGGATCTAATCCTGCTTGCCATCTATGTTGATGATTTTATTTTAGTTTATAAAAATTTAGAATTGTGCAAAAAGGTAAAAGATGAACTGGCTAAGGAGTTCAAAATCAAGGATTTAGGTAAAATTAAATATATCCTTGGAATTAATATATCATATGATAATTTTGATAAAATTGTAATTTGCCAAAAAGATGACATCTTAAAATTGCTTATAAAATATGGAATGTCCGACGCCAATCCTGTGTCGACACCTCTGATAAAGGTGAATCACGAAAGCATTGAAGCTGAAAAGTTCAAAGGTGATGTCCCTTATCAAAGTTTAATTGGGTCCCTGATGTACTTGGGTTTGTACAAGACCAGATATTTGTTACGCTGTCAGTTACCTGAGTCTGTTTAACAATTGTTACAATGAGGAAGTCTGGGTTTTAGCAAAACGGATACTTAGTTACCTAAAGGGTACATCTGAATTAGGGATTTTGTTCAATAAATCTGATGATGAGATCATCGGATTTGCTGATGCTGATTGGGGTGGGGACAACAGTGATAGGAAATCCTATACAGGATATGAATTTAAATTTGGCGACGGTGTAATTTCTTGGGAAGCTAAAAAGCAAATAAATCCGTTTTACATGATTCTCTATCGCTTTACGCTGGTTTTAAAAAACCTATTTTGCCTATTTTGCTATTTTAAATTTATACTGCCTAAAAGATACCTAATGAGCTCTTATATTTACGCCTATTTCTGACCTAAAATAGTGAAAAATTATTTATTCATAAATTCTTAGTCTGTGTGAAATTACGGAACGCATTCTTTTTATCTACGCATTAGCAGCTGGTACCACTTGGCACCAGCAAACGTGTTCTTCTCGTGTTTATGAATCCTAACCTCGAAATTACACTTTTGTTTACAAAGTTACAATACTTCTGCGGGGACCGTTGTTTGTTAAAATGCCGAAAGATAAAAGCAGAGTATCCGTTGAATAATGAACTTATTGGAAACGTTAAAAAGGTTATCCTGAAAGCACCTTTAAGATTTGGAGTTTTCAAAAATTTACTACTCCATTTGCCATTGCCACCCGAACCATTTATCACAAGATGGAATACTTGGCTAGAAGCGGCATTTTATTACAGCAACAATTTTGATGGTGTGAAAAAGGTTTGTTTTTCTGTGTTCCCATGCGGTCAACCAAACGCAAGGCACAACATTGTTTTAAAAATACAGACATTAAAAATTCTTTGGCATATATTTCATCCAATTTTCACATTTTAACAGAAACAATTACAAAATTGGAAAAAACTGGAACCCCATTAACAGAGTCTGTATCATTGGTGGACAATGTATTAAACCATTTGAAAACTGCACCAGGCAAAAATGCACGAAGTGCATTTTTAAAACTTGAGGCTGTTTTAGAAAAAAATCCAGACTTTTCCATTTTACGGAATGTAGGGAAAAATTTAAGTGGCGAAAATGTTGAGCTTCCTGAAAACATAGCGCCAGAAACAGCGGTAATGTTGAAGTATGCACAGGTAACGTTATGCGATGTTTTTTTTCGTCCTTTTTCCGCATATAAAATGGTTTTATCTGTCAGAAGGATCAGACTTACACCAGATAATTTAGAAAAAAATATGGTAGTTTATTGCAACTGCAAATATGACACCGAAACAAACAATAATAAATAAGAAATGTTTTTTACTTTTGTTTACATTTTATAATAGAAGTATTGTTTTTTTTATTCTTTATAGAATTTAAGTAATTAATTTTGTGCAATATATAGATTAGCACATAAAGCTTTGAATAAAATACTTTTGGACTTCTGCATTTTTTTTATAAATGTCAATAGAAAATATAACCTATTTTAAGCGAACATGTTTGGAAACTTGCATATCTTTCTTATCTTTATAGAACCTATTAAAAACCTATTTTGTGTTTTTTGACAACCTAATAACCTACCTATTCTAACAATTTTTAATGCCTAAAGTTCCGTGCTTTATTAATAAAACATAATGACGAGTTGACATAATTTGGTACAAGTGATTAAAAAATATCGAGATTTTCCATGTTTATGGCAAGTTAATCACACAGACTACCATGGCAAAATAAAGAAAAATTTGGCTCTTGACCAATTATTAGTGATATTTAGGACTAAAGACAATAATGCAAACAGAGAAACAGTTCTGAAAAAAAAATAGTAGTTCTGAAAAAAAGGAAGTTAGTTGCCTTCACTATGTGCGTGGTTGACTGGATGATTGGAGTGATGGTGTATGTGCAAGGATTTTGGATGTTATCCATTTGGATGTCATCCATTTGGATGTCATCCAAATGGATGATATCCGAATGGAGCGATAGTGTATAGTGAGTTTAAGACTGCTTAAGTTTCTTCGAGAAACAATTTTATTATTCATTTCATCACATTTTGGTCATATTAAGTAAAACATACTTTTTCTTCTTCTTCTGACTCTACAGCCCAGGGTGAGCTTTGGCCCTATCCCCTTCCACCTTTGACGGTCTTCAGCGACACGTGTCCAGTTTCCTACTTGTAGAGTTTTTACATCTTCCTCTACCTTATCTTTCCACCTGGTTCTGGGTCTACCTCTGCTTCTTGAGGTGTTAGGTTGCGCTTTATGGATGGATCTGGGTGCTCTCGCACTCGGCATTCTAATTATGTGGCCCGCCCATCGAAGTCTCTGTGCCTTAATGAATCTTACTATGTCTTCACCTTCTATTAGTTCTTGAAGTTCGTAGTTCATGCGAATTCTGTATCCTTCTTCCTCTCTCACTGGTCCAAAGATCTTCCGTAAAATCCGTCTTTCAAAAATACGAAGAGAGTTTTTGTCTGCTTCCGACATACTCCAGGATTCAGCTCCATAAGTTAGCACGGGTCTGATCAGGGTTTTATATATTCGCAGTTTTGCTTTACGTGAGATGATTTTTGATTTGAAGAGCTTCAGATGTGAATAATAGCATCGATTCGCAGCTTGGATTCTGTCTTGTACCCTCAGTGATAGATTATTTGTGTTATTGAAAGTTACTCCAAGATATTTGACATTTTGAACTTCTTCAAACCGATGATCATTTATAATGAAGTTCTGAGGGGCCCTTCTTGGGTTATCACGTGACAGTTTTAGGTATTTTGTTTTATCTGCATGTATTTTCAGGCCGACTCTGCTCGCTTCCTCTTCTATTTTTAAAAAACAATTCTTCTAGAGTTCTGTTGTCCCTAGCCATGATCAGTATGTCGTCCGCGTACGCACATATTTGGTATGATTTTGTTATGATATTTCCCTTATTTTCGAGGTTTCCAATTGCATTTTGTAGCGTAAGGTTAAAAAGAACAGCTGACAAGGCATCTCCCTGCCTAACACCGGTTCTTATTTCAAATTCCTTTGATGTTTTGTTTTGGACTGTTACTCTGGCCTTGGATCCATCCATTGTCATCATGGCTAGTTTGGCAAGTTCATGTGGGATACCCATTAGAGCAAGTGCACTTCCTAGTTTTGCTCTTTTAATACTGTCGAATGCTTTTTTTAAAATCGATTAACAGACAGTGCAGGTCGATGTTGTATTCATAACATTTTTCCATTGCTTGACTTAGCACAAATACCTGATCCAGAGTTGATCTACTTTCTCGGAAGCTACATTGATATTCTCCTAATATTTCTTCTGCATACGGTCTTATCCTGTCGAATATCACATTGGAGAGTACCTTATATGCAGTGTTGAGTAGTGTTATTCCCCTGTAATTGTCGCAGATTGTTTTGTCGCCTTTTTTGTGGATAGGGCAGATTAACCCAGTTTTCCACCTTTCAGGCATCTGTTCTTCTTTCCATATTTTGCATATTAGTTGGTGCAGTCTTTTATGTGCATCTGTTCCGGCCAGTTTTAAAATTTCGGCAGTGATGCCGTCCTCGCCGGGTGCCTTACCATTTTTAAGCTTTTCCATGGCTGTTTTGACTTCATCCAATGTAGGTGGTTCGGTATTTTCTTGAGCTGTGTATATTACTGTTTCTGGCTCTTCTAGGTCTTCCATATGATCAACATTTAGTATCTCGGCGAAGTACTGGCGCCATCTATCCATGATATCTTTCTCTTCCGTTAGGATTTTTCCGTTTTTATCCTTGAATACGTTTAATTTTGGCTGGTACCCTTTCGCTTCATTTCTGATTGTTCTATAGAAATCCTTCACTTTGCGTTGATTATAGTTCTCTTCTATGCTTTCTATTTTCTTACGCATCATATCTCTTTTTTTTTCCCTTAGGCACCTGTTGGCTTCTCTCCGCTTCTCTTGGTATACTGAATTATTAGTTCTAGTAATTGTTGCTATGGTCTGGGAGTCTATCTAACTCCATGCTGATGGCGTTTTGATACTTGTTTAGGGCTTCATTTTTGCTCAACTGGTCTGTATCCCACTGCTCCCTTTTTGTACCTTTAGTTTTGGCGACATTTGATATTCTCTGCCGTAATTTTCCCACTATCAGGAAATGGTCACTATCGCAGTTTGGCCCTCTGTGGGTCCTCACATTGGTTATTGATGAGCCGTATCTTCTCCTTATAAGTACGTGGTCGATTTGGTTCACCAGTTGGCTTCCCGGCATTTTCCATGTGCCTTTGTATATAGTTTTTCTCTCAAAGGCTGTACTTTTTATTCGCAGCGACATTGCGTTGGCTAATTGGCATAGACGAATGCCGTTTGGGCTTGTCTCATTGTGCAGTGAATATTGCCCAGCTACTTCGACTGCGAAATGTTCTTTCCCTATTTTAGCATTGAAGTCTCCCATT
The DNA here is from genome assembly GCA_944588485.1 of Phosphuga atrata. Classification (NCBI taxonomy): domain Eukaryota; kingdom Metazoa; phylum Arthropoda; class Insecta; order Coleoptera; family Silphidae; genus Phosphuga; species Phosphuga atrata. Next base: position 74,790,609 of record OX155893.1, on the reverse strand, counting down.
ATTATTAAGGTATCATAGGTGCTTGTTCTTGCACATACATTTTCCAGAGCATCATAGAATCGGTCTTTTGATTCTTCCCCGCTGTCTTCTGTTGGTGCATATGCATTTATGAGAGTAATGTTGTTGAACTTCCCGTGTATCTTCATTGTACTGAGCCTTTCATCTATTGGTGTAAAGCTAATAATTGATGCTCTCATTTTTTTATTGACAAAGAAGCCAGTTCCATGTTGTCCAGCAACATCTGAGCATCCGCTATAGAATATTGAATACTTCTGTTTATCTATCCTTCCTTGTCCTTTCCATCTAAGTTCCTGGAGTGCTACGATATCCATTTTAAACTTGTCTAATTCGTTGCCTATTTTTATCATTTTTCCCGTTTGCATCATGGTTTGAATATTCCAGGTCCCAATTCGTAAATCTTCTTCCTTTTTTCCTTGCAAATGTCGTATCCGTTTGTCCATATAAGTTTTCCGAGGCTTGTTGTTTGGTTTCGTAACTTGTTCTTTTTTCCAAGGTGGAGTAGTTGGCCCCACGCTTAACCCCCTTATCGGGGGACCATTTCGCCTGCTCTCGTTAGCCTTCACTTATATCCCCCGCCATACGGATTTCCACCGCATCTTGGTGGTATATGTGTGAAGTTTCCAGGGATCGCCAAGCGTGGAGGAGAGAGTCAGACTTGGGTAGGAGTGGCTATGCGACAGGTCTCTTTCGTGGAGATTGTCGTGCGGTTCGCATGCACTACCCCGGAAGATCCCCAAGTAAAACGTACAGTCCACTAATTATTAAAGGTTATGTAACAATGCATTTCATTATCATAAATATTCTAAAATTAATCAACTATTTAAAATTTATTACAGACCCAACAGTGCTTAAGTTTCAGGTTGCGTGACTGGCATTTCTTGTTGTAGGTGTTCTTAGTCAGTCGATAGGCTAGATCTAACTTGTTGACTCGCATGTATAATGATGCTCTTTCTGATAAGTTGGGTTCAATACATTCACAGGGATTCTTAAATTTTTCAGTCCTCTTGATGTTTCTCTGCTCTAGTAACATCTCTATGTTTGCTTCTTTGATGTTGGTGAAGAATTCTGTTTTCTCCAGCGACACTTGAAGAACCACTTTGCCAGTCTGATTTCTGAGGCAATTTACCAGCATTGTTGCCATCTCAATAGAATCAGCAACCAGTGCCATGTTTTATGCAAAGACCAGGCAATCTACAACCAGTTCATCGTTCTTACGTTCCAGGTAGATAACACTCTGAACACTCAAGTTGAATTGAAGTGGGGAAAGTCCATCTCCTTGTCTCACTCCAGTTTTTATTTCGAAGCTTTCTGAGAACTCGCCTCTAAATTTAACGTTGGAATAGGTGTTGCTTAGGGTTTGTAGGATGAGTCTGCGGGTTTTGTTGTCTAGCCCTAGTTCCTGGAGTACTTTGTTAAGCGTTTCTCTATCAATGGTATCGTAGGTCTTCCTTAAATCAACAAAGGTGACGACCATCTTGCGGTTTCTCATCTTGGAGTATGCAAGTGCAGTTTTAAAATTGAGGATCTGTTCAACACAGGATCGGGTCTTCCTGAAGACTCCCTGATTCTCCCAGTTGACCATCCAGCTGATTTTCTGCCCTTGTTTGTAACGCCTTGGAGCGAATCTTGTATGTTACCGGGTCGAGAGAAATGCCACAGTAGTTGTTTAGATCAGTAAGATCTCTCTTTTTGTGAAGGTTTTTTGGTTTAGTTTATTTATTTTTACGAAAATGTAAATTAAATCGATTAAATCGACATTATATAATAAATTAATTGTGTGCAAAAATACATTGTACTTTTATACTTTCTGGAAAACATATCAAGCCATTCTTGGAAGAAACTATTATAACAATTTTTAATTATATTATAACAATTAACGTCCCCCAATGCAGCCACTTGTGAGAGGGCACAAACTTAAATTATTTCGAATTTAATTGTAAAAAATATCATATGAATGAGCAAACAAACTACTGCGCACTACATATATGCCGTTTTTGACTATCTCTATCATTTGATGAACAATATCTACGGGTCACGAATGAAATAGTATATTACGTATTGAGAGTTGTAAGTAGCATATTACTTAGGTAGTACTTAGGTAGTAGTAGGAGTACGTAATTGCCTTACAACTCGAATTCTGTGCTATACTTTATCTATGACCACACTAATTTGTTTCTATTTTATAAGAAAAATATGTTTGATGTACCTGAAATAGTGATTCATCGATATAGGCAACACAATGTACGCAGTGTCAATGTCAAATGAAATAATTTAAATTTATTTAATTATTTATTTAACCAATATAATTTTACATGAGCAAATAACATTTTTTAATTATCCTAAAATCCTGCAAAGGTACACGCAGGTACCTGTTGGCAGAACTGGTAGATCTTACAAACTAAATATAACTTACTTAATATAACTCCAATAAAACTATTATAGAACAATAAACATTTATCCGGACTACACATTTTGCCTGACCCATTCCTTTAATTTACTTTTCGTTTGAATATTAACGATTCTTCTTTAACGATTTTAATTCATTAGGAAGCTCATTAAATAGATTTATAGCCTTTATATAGCTATTTTTTATGCTTACTGCTTTGTATCTTTATGGAATGTATTAATTTTTTTCTTGTTATACTATCTAATGCTCGATATTTATTTTTCATGTCATTGAAGTGAAATATTAATGACACATGCAAACTGTTGTCTAATGTTCAGAGGTTTGTCACGATTTATGAGATTATTTTTACTAATTATTTTTAATACCCTATTTTGTAAATTTTGTAATAAATTTAAGCTGTTCGAATATGCTCCACCCCACACTATAATACCATAACTCATAACACTGTGAAAAAATTCATAGTATTTCAGTGTCTACTTTCATAATCCGTCTAGATTTATAAAACACAAAAATCAAATATTTAATTTTATTTATCAAATTTACTCTGTGCTGCCTCCATTTCATGTTGAAGTCAAAGCCTATTTCTAAATATTTGTAGTATTCAACTCTTTTTAGAATTGTTCCCTCTATTTGGCAATTAATGTCTTTTGGAACGCTATCGATATAGTTTCCAAATGTCATGTAGACAGTTTTTTTCAATGTTTAAGGACAGCTTATTCAATGCTAGCCAATCTGAGATTTTATCTAAATAGGTATTCATCTTGATGTCAACATTACTCCAGGTATCATCAGTAGATATGACAGCTGTGTCATCCGCATATGAGATTATTATAACATTAGACATCTTTTTAAAAGATCATTGACGTATAAAATAAAAAATAATGGCCCTAATATTGTTCTTTGCGGGACATCTGTAGTTACATATTCGTATTAACCTAAACAACCTTCAAGTTTAACCCTTTGTTTTCTGTTTGTCAAGTAACTTTCAATTAGTTTGTGGGCAATCCCCCTGATACCATAATTGTATAGTTTTTCCAATAAAATTGTATGATTCAACGTGTCTAAAGCTTTGGCAAGATCCAGGAGAGTTATAGCTATTGGCTTAGTTTCATCAAGTTTATTAAAAATTATATTTGATATATGATTAAGTGCTGGTTATCAGCTATAAAGTTGCTTTTATTCACAAAAACCAAGATTCTATTATATATGACCTTTTCTAATATTTTGGCCACGTTAGAGATTAATGATATAGGTCTGTAATTTGATACGTAACTTTTATTTTTAGCTTTATGTATGGGTAACACATCAGCACATTTCAAGGCTACTGGCCATGTACCATTTTCCATTACCATGTACCATTTTCATTTTCAATACATAAGTTGATAATATGTGCAATTGGTTTTGATATATTCTCCAACATTAGTTTCTAAACTATTAGTCGTTGCCAGAAAGATGCCAGAAGATTTTGAATTCATAGATGGACTTTTAACGTAAAAATTTGTGGGTTTCCATATCTTATCGCTTATTTTTTTACCAATATTACTGAAGTAAGAATTGAATTCGTTTGCTATTCTAATGGGCTCTCTAATTATATCCATATCTTTATTGTAAACTTGTTTTATATTGTCATCTTTTTTTGCCGCTTTTCCCAAGTTTATATTTGATTATTTCCCATAAGTGTCTTGGATTTTTCTGATTCCTTTTTATTAGTTCGCTATCGAATTTTATTTTTGCTTCTGTAATGACCTCATTCAGAATACTTGTGTAATTCTTATATTCTGTCTTGAGCCTTTCGTTTCCTTGATCATATTGCCAGACCTTATATAATAATTATTTCTTACTGCATGAAACTATTATGGCCTTAGAAATCCATTCCTTTCTTGGTTTTGTTTTGTCACGTTTATTGCTCTATTTCACGTTAACAGTAGCATGGCCTACACAGTTTTGTATATTATTAATGAAAATATAAGTTATTTACTGTTATTTACTATTATTGACTATGTATGCATGATTCAACGGAGGCTGTTGGATCATACATACATAGTCAATATAGTATCCCAGTTTACATCATTAGCTATGTTTTTTAATTTTATAGAGTATATTGCTGCTTTGATATATTTATCCATATTTCTTTTAAATTTTGCAAGTGATATAAATAGTGGATAATGATCTGTTAGGGAGTCTATGAGTTTAAAGGTATTAGTTTTAATTGTTTCAGTTTTGATAAATATATTATCTATGCATGTTCCAGAATTTTTTGAATCTGATGGTCTTGCTATACCCTGAAAACCTGGATGGTACCCTTTATCTAGTAAATTGCAAAAGAATTCATTGCTTAAGTTATCGTGAGTCATTAAATCTATGTTAAAATCACCTATAATTAGTTGATTCTTTGTTTCACTCTTGGTTTTTAATAATTCTTTTAAGTTCATTATAAATTTAGATTTTGGTAAATCATGAGATCTGTGCAAAGTTAATTTTATTGCCTAATTTAATACAAGAGTTCAATATCTTGAGTTTACCAATCTCTATAGTCTCTGTATTTTCTTCTATGTTGTTTTTCATGTATACAACAATACCATCAGATTTGTTAGTCCTACTGTCATTTTAAAAAATTTTATAACCTTCTAATATAAAATAGTCTTTGAATTCTAAGTTCCAGGATTCCGCACATATTATCATGCAGGGTTTTATTTCTAGTCTTTCAATAAAAACTTGAAGTTTGATAAAATTGACATTTAAGCTTCTGATATTAATATATAGAATGTTATCGTTATATAATTGCATGTTTTTATTGAGAGAGACCAGGTCTGAAATAGTTTTTTCACATTGTATCATCTCACTCTGTATATCGTCTACAATTTCAGTATTGTGGTCCATATTACTCATTTCTTTGGTTGTGGGTTTGGTGACTTCGTAAGTTGACTAAGCTGGAATGACGTGATGCTGATGATGAATACAGTGTGTCGCTGGAGTTGGTTCTTCTTAATGTCATAGCGTTACCTATTTTACCAATATATCGTTGGATAACCGGGTTTTCCGGGTAATCTGTTGTTTCAATGTATCTTTTGATTTTATTTCGAAGCACTTGGCACAGACGGCTATCGTTCGCGACGTGTTTTACATCAAATTTTGTTTTGTATTTGTTGTTACTAAAATTACAATTAATGCAGCACAATTCAGACTGTCTGCAACAATCTATTGAATTATGAGAGCCAGCACACTTTAATGCCTTTTGATTTATACATTTCTTGCTACTGTGTCCAAATCTACCACAGTTCAAACATAGTTGAAGATTTAGATCGTCATAGACTTTACAGTTCTGGTATCCTACAAAGATTCTATTGTTGTTCTCTTTAACTATCTTGTATAATTCGAGGTTACTTCAACTATTATGCTTTCCAGATTACTTTTTTTGTTTAAAAATGTATGTACTACTTCACACTTCGTGTCACAGCCTTTGAAGTAGATATGAGCATGGGACGAGTTTCTCATCCCAGATCCCATCCCGTGGGACGTATCCCAGTCACTGTGCCATCCCATTACATTTTCGTCCCATTGTCCCATCCCATAAACGTAAAATTTTCGTCCCATCCCATCCCATCCCGGTCGCGCGGCCCGCGTTTCGTTTTCGTCGCAAATGGATCGGATTGGTGATGGAAATTTGGTGATGATTGGTGATGAAAAGATTTTTCAGGAACTACATTGTTATCTCAGATATCTCCTGAGCTTAACATGTATTAAAATTTTGCGTATTGGCACGATAAACGTTAATTTTGGATTATTGTCTATTTTCAATTTAATCGTTAAAATCGTAAAAAACAAAGCTGCACCATTTTCAAGGATAAAGTAGGACTTTTCTTTATCACAAAAGAAAAACACTAGCCAAACTGCACAAGCGCGATTCGGCAACCGACATACTGCCGCGCCGAGTCGTGAAAAACTTAACTAAAGCCTACACAACAAAACAAAAATCTAGAAAGAGCTAACAACTAGTACATATGGATCGATTTTTTGGAATGGAATAGTTATTGTGGATGGAAGAGTTGATAAGAATGGAATAGTGGCTAAAAGTGGAATAATTGATGAGGGTGAAATTTTATAATGAATTTTGACACATAATATATGTAGAACGTGAAGTTGTATATGAAAGATTAAGCAGAATTGCGAGCTGTGCGATTCTTGTAGAAAGCGCATCAGCTTAGGTCGTATGAGTTGCCAGATGTACAACTCCTACTGCACAAAATATTATCTAATAATTCATTCGTCTCAAATGATTTTACTACTGTCAAGTTTGTAAAATAATATAATCAAACACTTGAGATGTACTTAATCATATAGTGTTGCCAATTATCTGACATCAAAGTGACTTTAATTTAAGGAGTGATATTAGAAATGAAAAGCTGCCAACGTTCATAAAAAAAGTTACTATATCTGGACATCTGGACAACATGGACGATAAAAAATCAGCTGTGGAGTAAAAGTTACTGAAAATCGGACTAAAACTTTCATAACCTTTAAATTAATTGAGTGACGTTGATGTTGTCAACTTTGACGTTCAACATAACCAACATGATGTTTTAATCAAGTTAGTATCTTGTGTTGTTGAGTTACCAACATACCCAAACATAATCTCACCAACTATTTGAGGAAGTGACGTTATTGTTGTCAAGTTTAACAGATAACATAACCACTCCTCCAATTATAGTAAGTTTGCTTTTAGACAATTAGCAACACTTAGCAAAATTATGTTACTAAACGTTGTCTTGATTTATCTGTCCGTTTCGAGGCGAGCAACCTAATCTAACCGGGGTTAAACCAACGGTCCTTGCAACACTGTCCTATATTGGATCGAGAGTTAGCGCTGCCGAGCGTATGTTGTCTTGGTTTATCTGTCCGCTTCGCGGCGGGCAACCTAATTTAACCGGGGTTAAACCAACGGTCTTTGCAGCAATGTCCTATATTGGATCGATTGTTCGCGCTGCCGCGGATATGTTTTCTTGATTTATCTGTCCGCTTCGCGGCGGGCAACCTAATCTAAGCGGGGTTAAACCAACTGTCTTTACAACACCGCGAAGCGGACAGATAAATCCCCGGTGAGTATATATATATTGCATCGTGAGTTCGCGATTTATCTGCCCGCTTCGCGGCGGGCAGCCTAATCTAACCGGGGTTAAACCAACGGTCATTGCAACACTGTCCTATATTGGATCGAGAGTTCGCGCTGCCGAGCGTATGTTGTCTTGATTTATCTGCCCGCTTCGCGGCGGGCAACCTAATCTAACCGGGGTTAAACCAACGGTCCTTGCAACACTGTCCTATATTGTATCGAGAGTTCGCGCTGCAGCGCGTATGTTGTCTTGATTTATTTGTCCGCTACGCGGCGGGCAACCTAATCTAACCGGGGTTAAACCAACGGTCCTTGCAACACTGTCCTATATTGGATCGATAGTTCGCGCTTCCGCGCATATGTTGTCTTGATTTTTCTGCCCGTCTCGCGGCGGGCAACCTAATCTAACCGGGGTAAAACCAACGGTTCTTTCAATACTGTCCTATATTGGATCGAGTGTTCGCGCTGCCATGCGTATGTTGTCTTGATTTATCTGTCCGCTTCGCGGCGGGCAACCTAATGTAACCGGGGTTAAATCAACGGTCCTTGCAACACTGTCCTATATTGGATCGATAGTTCGCGCTACCGCGCGTATGTTTTCTTGATTTATCTGTCCGCTTCGCGGTGGGCAACCTAATGTAACCGGGGTTAAACCAACGGTTCTTTTTCACATTGACCTTTATTAAATCGAGAGCTCGCGATGCCGCGCGTCTTGGTCTTCATCAGATAAATCAAGACCAGATATATCCACACACGCGCTGCCGCGGGTATGTGGTCTTGGTCAGAAAAAAAATTCTGTGTCAAGGCTATCGGCCACGAAAATATCAAAATATAAATTTTAATAGAAAAATCTATAAGCTACGCCGAACTGAAGGAATTTTGAATACAACTGTCCAAGTTTTCAAACTATAGTTATTTGAATGTCTGACCTCGTGTGCGACTTTGAGTTAGAGGAGCGGCGACCGCTGCCAGATAAAATATTTTGCAAAACTAACTTAGGGATATCATAGACTGACTAATTGTCTACAAATGTGTGAAATATTATTGTTCCACGTTGCGTAAAATGTACTAAAATGTAAAATGTACCCGAAAATTTGAAAATATTCAAAAATTGCAAAAAAATATATTAATCCTTGAAGGATTTCAATGAAACTTTTACTGTATGTGGGTATCCACCAGAGGTATCAGTTGACAAAACTTGAACGCTCCCACTCTAAAGGGGACGTCGTGTGGAATGATTTTTTCTTCAAAGCCTATTTGCAAATATCTCCTCAACGTCTTAAGATGGAAAATTATAACCGGAATATTCGTATGTAAGACGTCGGTGTCTATAAAAAAGTATTATTTGCACATTTTGCAAAAACCTTTGGTTTCATCACAAAAGTAAAAATTATAAAATCCCAAGTTTCTAAAATCCCCTTTTTTTCTAAAATCTCCTTCTCTGAATTTCGTTTTTCAATTTACACGGGATTAATTGGGTTCTTCCGCCAAAACGGTTCGCTTTGGAAAAATGAAAATGACACAACTTTTAGATGAAAATGTGCTCTATCAAAATATCGCTAAATGCATGTTTCTTAGACTTCGGAAAATTGGACAAAAAAATATATTTGCAAGTATTTCTTTATTAAAAAAAATCCTGTGTCAAGGCAATCGACCACAAATATCAATAGAAAATATAAATTTTAATAGAAACATGTACAATCTATATAAAACTTATGTAAACAATATAAAACTTAATGCGTTAGTTAAAAGAAAGTATATATCTGTGTGAAAATTATTTAACACACATTTCTAAACGTTCGTCATGACGTGGCTATCAGCCGCAAAACGTTTGCATGTAGCACATTTCAATAGGCCTCAATGAGCACTATTCGATTTTAAAAAGAAAATCCGGATAAATTTCAAGATGGCTTTTCCTTCAGCCGTCAAGTGGCAGAACTGACCGTTTTTCAACAATAACTCTTTTGCTATACCCGCTAGGAAGTCGAGGAATACACCTTTTGATTCCAAATTAAATGTGTAATTTTTAACTATTCTTGTAGAAAACTCGTAATTCTCACCGTTTGAAAATTACCAGATGACCGAAAAACTTATATCGTCCCCCATGTAAAATTAGCCGAATCAAGAATCTCCAATCAGAAATTTGTAAAACAATAATTTTCTTTTATAAAATCAGTAAAAACTCTAATCAAATATGGCCGAGCTTACTTTTACTCACGTAAAAGTGTGAATTTGCTGGAATATTCAATTGTTTCTAATGTAGAATTTTCCAAATTTAACAAATCTGAGAAATAAAATTTTCCCGGGCACCATTCACCACAGAAAATGGAAGGAAACTTCTGTGGGGCGGAGATGATTCTGCAACCGTTGCTAGCCACCCCGAATCCTGGCAAATGAATTGCATTTAAAAAAAATCCCGGTAAAGCGGTCTGCAAAGGAATGATAAAATTTGCTCCGCTGGTAGAGGAAAGTTTACTCTATCGATTCATGCTAGAAGAATTTCTCAGAAATGTAGGGAAATGAAAAACGCAAATGTTTTAAAATCAAGTAAACAATTGGAGGGCTGATTTCGAACGTCGGCCACGTCCGGACCGTCAGCCGCAGAAAATTCACATGCAACATATTTTAATAGAACTTGATAAGTTGTATTCGAATTGAATCGAAAATGCCGATAAATATTGAAATGGCTGTTCCTTCCGCAGTGAAATGGTAAAATTGACCAATAACTCTGTAAGTTTTTCTCCAATAACTCTGTTGCTATACGTCCGACGAAGACGCGTATTGTACCGTTGTAATCTAAATTCAATTTAAAAGCTCCATTTATTCTAAAAAAAAACTCGTAAGTATTGCGGTATATGAAATAAATTTTATTTAATAAATTCAAATGTGAACGGAAGCAACTGTTTTTGATGTAAAATGGTCTGTATTTTAAGATTCTGCTAAAAGAAAAGTGTAAAACCTTCGTTTTCTTGTATAAATTTGTGAAAAATTGCGAAATTTGACGTTGCTATGCGTTGCTAATCAAGAGCCAGAGTCGCCGAAATTTGCAATTTAGAAATTTCAAGATATCTCTTTGAATTTGATTTGAATTTCAACCTAACAATGAGCGCAAAATCAGAATTTTGATTTAAATTCTTTTGTTTTAATTTTATCTTCTCACAAGCACACGAATAATCATTAACGGATAAACTTCAACAATGACATTTTCACATAACCTGAGCGAAAATAGTGTCAAAATGATCAGCTGTAAGTGTAAATGGGCGATTCAGCCGCAAGCAATGGTCGTAGCTTTTTTGACCTGGAGTGCGAATCCGTTGATGGATTTGAGAAATTTAAACGCCATACTGTTGGCCTATTCACCGGGCGTGCACTTGTCGGACTGAAAATGTAAATTTTCTTTTTCGCGTTTCCGTTTGAAGAGGTGAAAAAAAGTGACTTTGCGAATTGGGGCCTGCGGAACGTCCCCAGAGGTGCAATGCGCCGATAGAGGTGTCGTTCGAAAGTAGACACGTGGGGCTATAATCCCTGAAAATATCAATATAATTCTAATACATTTCACCGAATATTGAAGGTTTCAATTTGCTCAATTTTGAAAAATTCGTTTCGAGTTTTTTCATTTTTCCAAAGACCCGTCCAAACTCGAAACCCCCAAATGCGATCGAGCGGTGCGTCGTTCCTATCGACTTATAGATCCTCCCATTCGCTATTTATAAACCGCCACCTAACCGCCACAATTTATAAACCGCCCCGCTATTTAATTCAGCGAATCCCGGAGGATCCTTGCGTACGTCTGCAAAACATGGTTTTTCGGGCGTCCCGGCGCTATCCAGAGCGCAATCGCAAGTAAACTCCAAAACAAACTTAAAGGCACTATGCCGAATCGATTGGTGCCGGTCAGGTCCCTATCCGACTGTTGGGTATCCCAGGAGAGGGATCCCCGCAAATTAGGTGAAAAAAAACACCTCGTTTTTTCGATTTTTGTGTTGAAATTGACCCAGAGCGGGAACAGGAGGCCGAAGGTACCAGATTCTTCCACCGCCAGTTGCGGGTAAACATCTCGCATCGAACGAACCGGTTTGGAGACACGGCGATCTTCTATCAAGAGAACGTCGTCCACAACAGTGATGGAAAAAACGGTTTTTTTTTCGCTTACATTTTCCGCCGCACCCAGTGAACCGACGGTCGCGTATTTTTCCGCATGACGTCAAAAAACGTGAAATCGACGCGGCAAGAGGACGCAGTAAAAAAATCGAGCCGCGGACCAAAATTGCTCCTCAAAGATGCTAAACGATCTCCTGTTTTTGGCACCTGGAGGACGCCGTGTGGGACTTGCGAGCAGCGGACGGACACGGGTAGAAGGCCCGATCAGTTTTACAACAGAAAATGACAATTTCCCGTTTCGACGCGCAAGAGAAACGGAGTTTTTGAAGAAAAAGTGAAAAATGTGTAATTCCTATTTTTGTATTTTTTTAATAAAGGGTCTTCCAATAAGAGGTTTCAATTTGATATGTAAAAAAAACGAGTATTTTTATGCGAAATCATCGGATGTTTATTTAATTGTAAAGACGAGGGTATACCATTTATAATGGAAAACAATATTAGCCAAATGGCCCCCACGGCTACGCTTTCAGGACCATATTCTTTTCATGAAATTTACCATCATCAATTCGCACATTTGCGGCTGTATGTCCTCGATAAATTCCATTCGTCGCGAATTTCATCTTTGAGGTTTTGAATCAATTGTGGGCTATTGGCATAGACTTTACCTTTCACGTAGCCCCAAAGAAAAAAGTCTGGAGGTATTAAATCATAAGATCTAGGTGGCCAATTGTGATCGTCTCTTCGACAAATCATACGATCAGGAAACTTTTAACGCAAAAGAGCGATGGTATCCGTACTTGTGTGGCACGTAGCGCCGTCTTCTTGAAAATAAACGTCGTCCACATCAATATCTTCCAATTCCGGCCAAACAAAATTATTAACCATCGTTCGAAAAAGTAAGGTCCAATGACCCCCGCCAGACCAAAAACCGCACCAAACAGTCACACGTTGAGGGTGGAGAGGCTTTTCAACAATAATTATTTGGTTTTCCAAGCCCCAAATGTGACAATTCTGCTGGTTAAAGTAGCCTCCGAGGTGATAATAAACCTCACCACTATTTTATTAAGATGATTTTTCGATCAAGTAATTTTATTCAGCATCAGTTTGATGCATTTCAAGGACCCAATGAGCAAAATAACGACGTTATTGATGGTTGGTAGGCGTGAGTTCTTGTTAATTGAACTTTAAAAGCCTTAAGACTTTTTAACTTTTCTCAAAATACGGTGTAATGCCGTTTGAGAAATGCCCCATTCCAAAGATCGACGGGAACTGGACAAATCTGGGGTTTTCCTCAACACTATGGACTAGAACAGCAATATTCTGTTCTTCACATCACTAACTTGTCCCACCAGCTCAAACTTTTCCACCAGCTTCACTATTCCTAGCCGAGAAGGTGCTTCACGATGATCCCAAAAGCCTCTAGTTTTCCGAACTATGACAATAATTTTCGAAAATTTCCCCATTTTTACGGTTCCATGCCGAAAACGGAACCCTTATAGGATCACTTTGTTGTCCGTCTGTCTGTCTGTCTGTCCGTCTGTCTGTCTGTCAAGACCATTTTTCTCAGGAACGCGTAGAGGTAACAATTTGAAATTTGTATCAAATACTCGGGTCTGCGGTCTCTTTCAGCTGTGAAAAAATCAAACTTGTAAGTCAACGCGATCAAAAGATATGACCGTTTATGTCGCATCTTTTACGATTTCACAAGGGAATCAAAACCTATAGGGTACTTCCCGTTGACCTAGATTCATGAAATTTGGCAAGAAACGGTGTCTTACAGCACATGTAAAGGAAAAAATCTTAAAACCGTAAATATGTAGTTTAATTACAAGAAAAATGCGAATTTACTATTAGAAACTTATGAAAATACACTAATGTGTTGCGTGGTATTGTCAGGCGCCAGAAGCATATGGTTTGCATACAGTTAGGTCCTCCTCTTCCTATATTTTTTGGTAGTCAATTGCCCAAAAGCAGTCCATTGAAAAACTGAATGTTAAGAGTATCGAAATAGATCTAGAAATAGTTAATATATTACTTTATATTAGCTCTAGAAATAGCTAGATCTTAACATAAGTTAGTGAATAAGTGTAATACTAAAACAAAGTTTTCTTTTTACAAGTTTATATATTTGCGTTATTTAAAAAAAAGAAATAGTTAGATCTTACTATAAGTTAGTGAATAAGTGTAATACTAAAATAAAGTTTTATCATAATCGTCTGTTCGTTTTCTTTTTATAAGTTTAAAAATAATCGCGTAATTCAGTTAATACTTAATGTAAGTTACTGAATAAGGGTTATAGTAAAATAAAGATTTATCATAATCGGTTTATTATAATCGTCATTCACTTTCTTTTGGTAACTTTTAAAATATCTTAGTTTTGGCTTGGAATTTGAAATAGGTCTCTCGTCGAGAATTTCATATCATATAAGTAAGTAAGATTTCGTGTTTAAGTACCTAACTAACTACTCAGTGACCTCTTGTATTTAGGATAAGACGAGACGCGCACGAGCAGGGCGACGCGGGGCAAGTACAAGGGCGGGAGGTCGGCCCTTTTGTAGTGAGCGGCAGAAATACGAAATTTTGTTTTGCATTCAATAACTTCGTACTCCTGAATATCCTTACTTACTCAATAAATTATGGCTGCAGTTCATTTAACCGTTAACGACAACATTATCGTACACGATGTAATATTTATGCCCGGCGATGGCAGTTGCTTGTTTCATGCTATAGCAATTTATAATTCAACCAATTTTGGACAAACACAGCTTTTGAGAGCTACAATAGTTAACTATATATATGATAATTGGGACGAGTTTTGTTTGTTTACTAGCAACGCCTTAACAAATTAACTGAATGTGCTTGCTACGTCCTCCACAAAAAAAAGATACCTTACTTACAAGTTTGTACGGAACCCTCGGTGAGCGAGTCACAACTCGCACTTGGCCGGTTTTTTTAGTGAATTTTAATAATTTCAATGCGCTGTTAAAGCGTATATCGTTCCATTTTTATGTTAAAATGGCGGGTTATTGAAAATGAAACCTGTTATTGGAGGACCCTTTATTTTGACTTAAATATTTATTTCATTTTTTTGTTTTTTTTTTTATATACATCGGTTCTATAACGCTCTCCGACGTCTTCCGATTTCCATCTTCCTCGGTCCGTCCACAGTCCATCTTCAATTTCCCTATCTTTCAGCTCGCCGTCTATGCCCTCTCGGCAGTTTCTTCTTGGTCTACCCCGTCTTCTTCTGCCAATAGGTTGCCAGTTCATCATTTGTTTTGGGATTCTGTTCAGGCATTCGTTGCACATGGCCGTACTATAGAAGTTGTTTATCCCTAATATCATCTGTGATTGTGTGTGTAATCCCCATTATCTCTCTGATGGTGTTGTATATTCTTTTTTTGTTTTCCTTTGTGATATTCTTATCCCATATCACGCCATTCAGTAGGGAGATAGCAGTTCTTCCGATGTTGTTTCTTGCCATTATTGCTGTGTCCATTGTACCGTCTCGTGAAATAGTTACTCCTAGATATTTGTATTGTTTGCAATGCTTAATGACCTTTCCGTCTTCCACTTCCATATCCTGCTGTTCCCCCCCTATACACATGTATTCGGTCTTTCATATATTCATTTCTAATCCTCATTTCCCGTATTCTTCGATGAGTTTTCGTGTCATATAATTGAGATCGTCATAGTCCTGGCCGATTACCACCTGGTCATCCGCGAAACATAGCGCGTAAAGTAGTATATTGTCAGTGATGGGTATCCCCATGTTTCTACATTTGTTTTTCCATGTTCTTAGGGCTGCTTCTAAATATACCTTAAATATTGTTGGTGACAGACAGCAGCCCTGTTTCAATCCCTTCGTTACTATGAATCCAGGTGTGACCTTTTTACCGATTTTTATTTTTGTTATGGGTTCGTTGTATAGTGTCTGAACCGCTCTAATTAATCCGATGTTTATGTTGGTTCTCTCTAATATTTCCCAAAGCCTTTGTAATGGAACACTGTCATATGCTTTCTGTAGGTTCACGAAAAGTAGATGTACTTCTTGATTTCGTGCCATATTCTTCTCTATTAACTGTGTTAGGGAAAAGAGATGGTCTATCGTAGATCTCCCAGCTCTGAAACCTGCCTGTTCTTCTGCTTCCATTGTTTGGTATTCCAGTTCCCATTCTGTTCTTTACTACTTGCCCATATACTCTGCTCAAAGAGCTCGTAACTGATATTCCGCGATAGTTTTCGCATTTAGTTTTTCCTCTTTTTTATGTATGGTTGTCATATATGACACTCGCAATTCCCTTGGTGTTTTTAGTGTGTTGATACGCTTTTGGAATAGTGTTCTGAGTTGATTATATAGTTCTTTTGTACCATACTTTAATAGTTCCCCTGGGATTTCTCCAGGTCCTGCAGCTTTTCTATTTTTTAGTGTTTTGCATTCTTTTACTATTTCTTCATATTCTATTCTTATTGGTGATGCTACGACGTTAATATTCTGGTTGTTTGTGTCTTACCGGTTTTTGAATTCTTGCCGATGCTCCGTTAGTAGTCCTTTGAAGTATTCTTCCCAATCTTGCGGTTTTATAGTTGTTATAATATCTTTATTCTTGCTGTTTCTTATGTTTATTATTATTTTCCAGCTCTCAGAGCTTCTGCTTCCTCCTAAGTACATATTTACTCTTTGACAGTTTATTTCCCAGGATTCGTTTTTCTTTCTACATATTTGTTTCCTCACTTTTGCTTGGGCTACTTTGTATTCTTGTTTATCTTCGTCTTTTTTTTAACTTAAGTATTTCTGATGTTTTATTCGCTTTTGCTCTATGTTGTCTTCGATTTCTTCATCCCACCAATATGGCTTTTCTTTCGTTATTCGTTTATATAGTCCTACAGCTTCAAAAGCCGCTTCGTGGATTTGCCTTCGTGCCTTTTTAATGTATTCATATTGTTGCTCTACATCATAGAATTCTTTTTGTTCCAATTTATTATCCAGTCTATTTGGTATAATTTTTTTACGCTTTCCTCCTCCAGGAGCGCAATGTTTTATTTTATCTCCTTAAGGTTTTCTGTATAGTCATCTTCTTTAATTTGTGGTGTGTCTCTTTTCCTTGTTGGGAATATCATTTGCCCCAGCACTAAGTAGTGGTCGCTACCGCATGTTGCGCCCCTGTAGACTCTTACATCTTGGGTTCTTATTTGTGTTTCTTGTTTTAGCATTATGTAATCGATTATTGATTTGAGGTTTCTTGTTTCTTGTGTCCACGTGTACTTATGTATTGATTTATGTTGGTAAAATCCGTTTAGTATTTTGAGCTTGTTTTGACTACACAAGTCTATAAGTTTTTCTCCGTTGTTGTTAATTACTCCTTCTCCGTACTGTCCTACTACCTTATCCAACTCTCTTTGTCCTATTCTGCTATTGAAGTCTCCGAGGATTATGATCTCACGCGATCCCCCAATTTTTCCAATTTCTTCATTCAATTGTTCGAAGAATTCATCTTTAGTTGCTACTACTGCATCATCATTGATAGCATATATTCCAATAACAGTGATTCTGTATCCCCTTATACACATGTTTACTTTGATTATTCTCTCACTTGTTGCTTCCCATGTTGTTATATATTTTCTAAGCTTTTTGTGTATCATTATGTTGATACCCCTTGTTGTGCTCGTTTCGCTTTTGGGACGCCGCTGTAGAAATGGTCATATTTTTCTAAGTTTTCCGATCCTTGTCCCTTCTTCTTCGTCTCGGTAAGTACAGCTATATCACCTGTAGTGTTGCAAGTTCATTTATCACCTCGTTCAGTTTGGTTGTGAGTCCTTGCACGTTCCATGTTCCAATAATCGTGTTCCGTTTTCGTAAGTTTGTTCGTCTTCGTTCATCCGTCCTATTCCGAGGCTGGTCGCTTGGTTTTTTAACATTTTATGTTTTTTACGAGTATCGACGAGTTAGCCCGATGCCTCAACCCCCATTCTGGAGGGCCATACATTTTTGAATAAATGTATAAATTTTGGAGAAGAAAAATTTTGACAATTCACTTTAACGTTTCAAGCCTACTCCTATTTTTTTGTTATTTTATATAAATAAAATAAAATATTTTTATTGACAAAAATTTGTAAATGAGGTTTTTTGGAAATCTGGGATTCGAAAACTGGTTTTTGTATAAAGCCTATGTTGGATTAACCTATTTGGAACTCCAAACATACAAATAAAAAGAACGTATTAATATGTATCCTACAAGGATCTGTCCTTGGCTCTCTTCTGTTTTATTAACCCCCGCACAGTGGGGTATTTACGCTATTTAGGTGGCCAAAAATCGATTTTCTAGAATTTGTTCCAGGTGAAAATAAAGTATATCCTGATAATGTTAAATAGACATAGAACAATATACAACCCTTTTTTTTTAATCACTTGTTTAAGTACGCACCTTAGTATTAGTCGTAATTCGATCTCTGTTGTAAGTGTGTAATTATTTATCGGCCTCCTCGAAAATACAGTTCTCGAAAAAAATGTTTTAAATTTTTTTGGAGTTTGTTTTGAAACAAGAATGTGATGTATTCCAATATATCAGGTAATACCACATATATATTTATCGAATTCCCTTGAAAATTTATGTAAATTTATCGCATAATTAGTAATAATTTTAAGCATACAAAATGGTAATCGAAATTATTGAAAAAAACTCCATGATTGATTTTCAAAAAGGTTTTTGTTATACTTCCGCGTGCGTCCCCGTGGTTTTTTAAGTTATAATAGAATAAATAGTATGTGTACTAACTAAAAACACCAAAATTAGCCGCGGACTCCCGTGAAAACGATGTTTTTATCGATAGTTTGTCTTTCGTTCCAGTATCCGAAGGTACCTCGAAGGCGCTTGAGTAGTAACGTGTAGATTTATTTTTGACAAAATGCAGAAACAAGATTTACCTAACTTTGACGAAAAGTTGAACTAGCTTCAGACATATATTTCATAGCAAGATGGAAATTGTGAAAGCCAAATGAAGGAAGTTAAACATAAATTCTCCCATTTAAAGTACCAATTTTTTCAATGGACACTAGCGCATAAAAAACCAGAAGTTTTCTATAAAAACAATGACAATTGGTTACAAGGAACATTCGAAATACCGAGGGTTAAACGACGTTATAGTGGTCGACCAACAAAATCGTTTGAAGCATCAAGTGAAAGGAGCAAACGCAGAAAAACAATTGAAGTGCGCAGTATTGTCGAGAAAGGTGTGTTAATGCGAGCTGCTCAATCGTCTCTTCAAAGTTCTGGAGAGAGAATCGCATCGAATATTCTGAAAGATATAACAAATCCTCCGCAGAAAGATCAAGATTACCAAACAGCATACAAAAAGTCAATATACGGAAAATGGTCACAACTTGATCCAAGGCGGCAATATGAATTTATTAGAAATATTGTACAGCAAGCAAAAAAGACGTTATCCGGAAAAAGCAGCCTATCGGGTAACTGAAAGTTGTGCTGAAATTAACTTGCAGCATTTATTGGACCACACAGCAAAACGTTTGGCTACATATTTGGAGGATGTATTGATGACATTGAATATACAAGAGCGTAAATCATTGACGCTAATTTCGAAATGGGGATGTGACGGATCGCAACAAACACAGTATAAACAGAAGATGCAGGAAGAAGATTCCACGGACAGCAATATTTTTCAAAGTTGATTTGTTCCACTGCAATTGGTTTGTAGCATAAACAAAAAAGTTGTATGGCAAAATCCAACTCCCTCTTGAAACCAATGGGGATACGGTTTGTCAAAGAAACAGGGGATATCACAAAATCCGAAATCGCCTATGTAGAAGCCATGAACGCATTACAAAATAGCGAATTCATACAAGGAAAGAGCTCTATTTCGATTAAGCATTTAGTAACGCTAACTATGGTGGATGCCAAAGTATGCAATGCTGCCACGTCAACTCAACTATGAAAACCACCTCAACTATGAAATGCTACATTTGTGGTGCTACCTCCAATGTATACCTCCTCAATGCTACCTCCAATCCCTTAACGACCTTAATATTACAAGAAATGTCTCCACAAACGCATTACAATTTGGCCTTTCTATATTGCACGCTAGATCGTCGATGTGCCTAAAGCTGGATATAGGAACATTATTGATGGTAACACTAGCAGGAGATTTTTCGCCAATCCAAAGATGGCAGCTGAAATTACTGACTACAACCTGATAATACGAATCAAAGCGATTTTAGAGGTAATTCTAAATTCTCGAGAGAGCAGTACAATTTAGATGTTATTAACAGATTATTGCTCAGCTCTGATCCCTAATTACACTAATTAGTATGAGGCCGGAACCAAGAAAAGGATCAGTGATGCACAGCAAAGAAGCAATGCAAATGCTTGTTTCCGCCGAGCCCATTAATAAAAACGACGAAATTCTTCAGAAGAATCTGCGGAGGAAACTGGGGAATGTCGAACTGACGACGAGATGTGGGACTCTTCAGGTTAACTAATAAGTTTTCTTGCTTTTATAAAAAAAAAATAGTTTTTGGCTCATTTCCCGTAATATAAAGTTTATTTTTTTTTTGTCTCAATATACTATTTGTTCCTATTTATTTATATTCCTATGTACTTTAAACAACTATAACAACTGTAAAAAAGCATAAAAACCAATTTAAAATGTATATAAACTAAGAAATAATTTTGGCCGGCTAAATCGTTGAAATACCCCACTGTGCCCCGGCACGAAAAGAGTGGTGTTATCAATTTGACGTATCTGTGTAGCAGTCTGTCGGTCTATCTGACCGGTAGACGGACGGTCTATCTGTCCGTCTGTCCGTATATGTGGCTATTTGTGGAATCGTAGCTAAACGAATGGACCAATTTTGATGCGGTTTTTTTAAAGCTGACGTGATCGAGGAAGCTCTTAGCTATAATTTATGAAGATCTGTTCATGCTTTTGATGACCATCAGCTCATTTCCTACTTGACAAAATTAATCTGCAACCAATTTGACACTAATGTTTGTCTAGTTCCGTATATCCAAACATATGTTTGAAAGGTGACGTCTTCGAGAAAATTATTAGCTATAGTTTATGAAGTGAAGTAAATGAAGTGAAGTGAATGAAGTGAATTCAAGCATTTGATGATCATCGGCTCATTTCCTACTTGACAAATCTTTTTTTGTAAACAATCTCCACCAATCACGTAATTGTGAGCGAAATTTCAAAGAGGAACATACATTAATCACGTATTTACAAACAAATTATTAAAGAAAAGAAGAAAGTTCGAATAATAAAATAAAACTAAAAATTTTAAGTAACCCAAAAAAAAGATACAAAAAGACGAATAAAAAAATAAAAAAACTCGTTTTCTTTTGCCCTTTTAAGTTCATTAAAAGTACCTATTAATATTTTGATGATGAGCGTCACCGCGTCGGGGGACTGCTAAGTAAATCAAATAATAAAAACAGAATACAAAGAATTGAAAGAAGATTGTTGATGATAAAGTATGTATTATTCAAGGACCTACTCTGTGTAAGCAACGTACGTAAGTAACAAAACAACAATATCCAATCGTTTAGTTATCAGCGGTCTTCACATAGTGGTCCACCGACGGGACGAAATTTATTTATTTTATTTTTTTAAAGTTATTTTGTGTCAGGGGTCAACGTCGACGATCTTCTAGTGCAGTGCACTATGCAGTTCGTAACCTATGGCTCGCGACCGAAAATTGAGTCGGGAAGCATATTTCTTGGATCGAAGACCAAGTGTTGAACTAGTCATTTAAAAATGACCTAGTCAAAAATGAGTAACTAGATATAGACACTTTTAGCTGTTGAGATTTTGATCTAAACTTGACTTGAACATTTTTGGAAGGTTTTTTTGAAAAAATAGTCCAAGCCAATATACGTAGGGCTTGGACTATTTTTTCAAGTCATTTTTGCCAATTCTTGACTTGGTCACTTTTGATTGATCATTATTGTAAAATTGAAGATTTGTTCTTAAATATGGTCTAAAAAAAGGTAATGAAAATAATTTGTTTTTTTGGGTCGCGCTGTAAGCATATTCATCAAAATTGTGTCCCGGCTTAAAAAGGTTAAGAACCACTGGAATCTAGTGCACATAGACTGCAATTGTGCACAATATATGCACATAGACTACAATACTACAATTGTGGTATGTGCGAATAGTTTGGGCAAATTACATGCATAGGTAGTCGAAATAATTGTAGAATTTAATAATTGGTGTTCAACAAACCACCTAATCTTAAATAGTGACAAAACTCTATGTTTATACGTTGGCAAAAGAAGAACTTTACTTTTTTTCAGATTGTTGTGCACAAACAGCGCTATAAAATATGCAACTCTGCGAGATTTCTTGGGGTCTTACAATTAGTAGATGCGAGACTTACGAGGTCTAATCACACCGAGTTAGTATGCAAAAAGCTACCAAGAGCTTATTTTGCAATATCTCAAATGAGAAAGTCTTTGGATATAAATACCTTGCTAAACCTGTACAGAGCTATTGCATATTCACATTTTACTTTTAATATTTTATTATGGCGTAAGTCATACTCAATACTAAAATTAATTTTAAAGCGTCGGCAGAAACTGTTTTAGGAACAACAAATTGCTAACCTTGCCTTCTATTTTCATTTATAAATGTCTATCTTACATCAAAAGCAATACTCATAATTACACAATGCATTCTACATGCATACATAAAACACAAGCAATGGTAAATTATTACAAAATGAAAAGCATCACACAACTTTATATGCAAATTCATTTTACTGCATTGGTATTAAATTATTCAATAATCTATTGTCAGAAATAATCACACAATCATAGAATAAATATAAAAAATCAATAAAAGAGAAATTAACAGTTCATGCATTTTATAGAATTGGTGAATACATCGAACAATATCATTAAACAAATAAAAATTCCTTGCTATTTATTATATTCAAATTTAAAGTTTTGAATGTATTCAAATATCAAAATGAAAATATATTTATTTCATTATCTAAGTACAACTATGTTCTAAATGAAATATATCACCAAGAGTAGATAAATATACATTTAAAAATTTATATACACGTTCGCATAATATATATACATACATATACCCATACAAACACACAGGCATACAGACATACATACACATATATCTGCGCCTACACACATAAATAAATGAATAAATAAAATACATGCATGCACACATACTTAACATATAAGCATACGCGCACAGATTTAAGCGTATATACATAAGTATACACAACTGACTTAATATTACGTTAAAAATTATTATTATTAATTGTGAAGATCACAGTTTCTTGACATTCCTGTAGAATTCCTCCATATAATATGGCTCCAGTTCAATTAATAGTTTGTACAGATCCTTTTTGAGTTGATTGACGTTTTCTAATTGTTTAATATTCCTTTGTAGCTCGTTATAGATTTGCATGTTGCAATATGGTGGATATTTTCTGTCATCGTCAGGTGATGCTTGGGTAATTGGTAAAGTTCAAAATAAAGGTTAAGTAAAAAATATATCCAATTCATTCACACTTTCCTGTTTATTTAAACTTGCGTTGTGTTTATATTTCCTGTGTATTTAAACTTGCGTGCATAGAAATCAGCCCACTGTAATCCTTTGACTATAACTACTTTTTTAACCATTTATGAGATGAAATAAAGAAATATGCCGCTTGAAAGACAATTAAATATGCTTTAATATGAGTTTATATCTATTAAAATTAATTTATGTTTCTTGTGTTTAACATAGTGAAATTAACTCATGAAACAAATTAACTTTTTTTTATTTCTAAAAGAAATATGGTTATTGAAAATTATCTAAATTAACACTTAAATTTTAATAATGTGTAATCAAGTTCGCTATTGACTCTTGTGGGATGTTAAGCCATACTATTCTTCTACTGCAAGAAAAAGCTCTGGGATTGAGGTTGGGGAACGAAGCCTAGCACGAATTCTTCCTTTAACACTTATGTCAATACCCAGTCATTACTACGTTGTTCAATACCCGGGTACCCGTGTACCCGCATGGGTTTTTCATTCAATAAAATGATTTTAATACCCGGAGACTTTCACATTACAACTCAGGATTACCCATAGAGTATTCCACTACCCGAAAAACCCTATTTCTATAAATAAAACCGCCGGGTGGGCAAAGTATGGGATCAAAATATGGTGGATAAGCGACGCCAAAAATTCATATCCATTGAAAGGTCAAATTTACACTGGCAAAATAACAAGTGGATGTGAAAAAAATCAAGGCGGAAGAGTGGAAGAGAGTAAAAGATTTAGCTGCAAAATATAAAGGATCCGGAAGAAATATTACAATGGATAATTTTTTTACTACTTTACCTTTAGCAAAGCATTTATTGTATGGAACCTAACAATTGTAGGAACATTGATACATAAAAAATAAAAAATACATTCTAGTAGACATCTAGCTCTTCTCTATTTGGGTTTCATGAAAAAGTTACTCTATGCTCTTATGTTCCTAAAAAAAAAGGAAGTTGTTATACTTCTATCTACGATGCACTTAGATTTGCAGCGAAGACAAAAAAAGAAACTAGAAATTGTTCAGTATTATAATAAAACAAAAATTGGTGTGAATATAATGGATAAGATGTTGGGCCGTTACACAATCCACAGACGGACTAACCGATGGTCTCTCGCATTTTTTTTAAATATTTTGGATATCGCCAGTCTTGCCAGCTATATCATTTATCATCTAACTAACGTATTTTTACGAAAATGAAGTAAAGAATTATGTATGACAGCTATTCAAGAACGATCTTAAAATATGTAAATTATGAGAAATTTCACCACTAGGATTGCCATAGAAAGCATATATGGAAAACCAATAGATCCTACAAGCAGGGCAACAACATCAAGTGAGCCAGGCGGTTCTACTGAACAGACAGATTTCAATGGACGAAAAATTGTTGTAGGATCATGTCATATTTATTACCAGGGTGTCTATAAAAAACGAAAAAAAAACGCGAAAATCACGTAAAGAATATAACAAACCAGTTTGCGATGAACATTCAAAAGCAATTTTAAAATGTGACGCATGTTGCCAATAATAAATTGAATATAAAAATATTTTATGTATAATTTATAATAAGTTTTATAATAAAATTAATTAAAAGTTAAATAAATCCGTTTATTTATATATTAAGTAATATTTTTTATCCCTAGAAATAAGTTCAATTATTTATTTATATATGGGTACCCGGGTACCCTCGGTATTGAACAACGGGGTATTTGACTTTAAGTCCAAAAAGTTTATATATTTTTTGGCACATTTTATTATTTATGTATATGAATCGATGTCAATAGACACAAATAACGAGGATCTGAAAGGATTCGATTATTTTTCGTTAAATAAAAAAGATATGTAAGTGAGAACATGCAAAAGGGTACCCGGGTACCCGGGTATTGACATAAGTGTTAAGCTCATCCCATAAATGTCACTTCATAACCCGAAAACCGATTTCTGTAATGTAATCTTGCACGATTCTTGCGGTGTGCAGCTTCACATTGTCCATTTTTCCATTTCTCCCATGATAAAATCAGGGTCGGTTCGTCCCCCATAGAAATTATACTACAGACCATGCAGGCACCACCTCCGTAAGCAGTCCGCTGTTTAATGCAGCATTCTGCAAACCGCTCTCTTGGTCTCCGGTACACTTTTATTCTTCGGTCGCTACCATAGAAATATTCTGGTCCCATCTGAGAACAGAACAGAACCCTATTGTTCCAACGTCCAATTTATAAATGATCCCTTGCAAAACGCAGACGTGCTTGACGATTAGCTGGGGTAACACATTATTTATTTCTTGAATATTTTCAAAGCCCTCGTAATAGAAAAAAGAAAACCAATTTTAAAAATTTTAAAAGTTATTTATATATAACTCTATTTCGAATACTATTTAATGCAAAAAATGGGCACCTTTTCTTTCTTAGCAAAATGCAAATCGAAGATAACATGAATCTCTAATGTTTTGTAACATTTCCGGTGTGACGGGTCGATCGGTTTTGTTACAAAGATCTTACTCTTGAGATATCCCCACAAAAAAAAAACAAAGGGACTAAGATCCGGATCCGGAGATCTTTCTATTCGCCATTCAATTCAACGCCATTTAATGTGACCCCTTCTTCCAATCCACCCTGGGAAAAACTTCGTCTAAATATCTACGAACGATCACAGCGTAATGGGGTGGAGCTCCGTCCTGTTGATACCATATTCGTTCATCAGATAAATCCGGATCAAACGGATTTGAAAATGAAGTGGCTAACGTTGGCATGAGCTGGTCTTGAAAAATCATTAGATATGTTGCTCCATCAAGATTACCATCGGAGATTATCGAAGAATACTGGTACTACAATTTGATCACCTATTATTCCAGCCCATACATTAACTTTTTGCGGGAACTGCGTATGAGTTTCTCGCATCCAATGAGGGTTATGTATAGGGTGGTATATCCAGTTGCTGTTCTGGCAATAACTGAGCAACCTCAAGCTAACTTCGTCTTCTGTTACCATAATCGATCATCATCAGAATCTCGATACGGAGATTTTCGGTTAAATATAGCAGTTTAGTAACTACTTTAACAACTTGACGAGCGCATGTGACTGCTTCAGTGACTATTATTATCACTAGTAACTAAGGAACTTGGTTCCAAAGCACCAAATAACATGTTAAAAAAATACAACTATACGCCGAAACGTGTTCAAAGTAGAAGTGTTTTTTTATCACAAAGGCTTTGAAAATATTTAAAGAAATAAATACTGCGTTGTATTCCTTGCGAAGAGATCTTTCAAACGAGGTCTCACTTGACATAACTTTCCATTTGAAAAAAAAATGACAAGTGGCTGGCTCTTTTTTTTCTTTTTTCTTTCTATTATATATATATATATATATATATATATATATATATATATATATATATATATATATATGTATATGTATATATATATATACATATATATATATATATATATATATATATATATATATATATATATATATATATATATATATAACGTGAGTCCCAAAACCCTTCGAATCCACTCTTGGGATGAATTTTAAGAAGCAGATCATTTCTTAAAGGTAGAGAAACACTGGTCCCACGTACGCAACGTATGCGATGCAACGTGGGAGAATTGGTGTGCACACTCGTCCCGCGTATGCAACGTAAATTTTGCAAAGGATTTTGTAAAAGGTGCATTAAGTAATTAGTGCATCTGTAAGTCATGTTTTTTGATTCTGTTAACGAGTTTGTGGATGATTTATTGAGTTTACTATTTTTAAGTGAATATTTCCGCGCCACAAAAACAAAAACTAAAGTGAAGAGAAGATATTTTCTTAATGAGATAAATAAACCAAGAGAAAAAGTTGGAGAATATCATACATTAATGCAGAAACTGGAATCTAATGAAGCACGATTCTTTATGTACTTTCGCATGTCTAAAATACAGTTTGAGCGTGTCTAAAATACAGTGTGAGCATGTCTAAAATACAGTTTAAATCTATCAGCTGTTCATCTTCCATTTTAACTTATTTGACAACAGAACGCTTGCATCAAAAGTCTATTTGTTTATGACGTGCTACGTGTAAGTTCTAGAAACACACTGATCACACGCGTGGATAGGGATATTCCGATACTAGTAAATACGAGTAGGTACTTGATACTTTTGATTCGATACCAAGTATTTATAGCATCGAATCAATCTTGCGATACATACTCGGTATCGAAACAAAAGTACTTGGTATCAAATCGAATCAGCATCACCAATTAAAAAATTTAAAATTTCCGAAAGCATCAGACAGAATGAGAGCAAAAGCCCGGTTACCACTTACCGGTATTCATCGCGTGGCGGCGTGGGTGGGTGACGCGTCGTGTCTTGCTTGCGCGCGCCAGGCGAGCCGAACTCGTCCGACTTCACCCGAGCCCGAGCCGAAAGCAAGAGAGACGCCCACCCCGCCCGCCATTTAAGTTGTCATTGTCAACATAATTAATTGTCAAACTGTTCAATCCAGATTTAATTTGAACATACAAGTGATTATTTACGAGTATATTTATCGTAATTATCGGCTTATTATTCCAATGTTATCATGCACCACCAAAATCTATAATATGGACACATTTTACCAAAACAAACGAAACAATTGCAAAATGTAAACAATGTTTTAAGTCTATGAAGTATTGTGGCAATACGTCCAATTTATTCAAGCATTCTAGAACTCATGGAATTACTGTGGAAGCAAATAAAGGGAACAACGAAGGGTAGGATGCTAAACTTTTCTTTTTTGCGACTGCTTTCCTAAAATGTGAAATAAAAAAGTAGATTAGATCCTTTTTGTATAAAAAATAATTTTTGTATCCAGCAGTGGCACTGTGACCGTCTATATACTGATAATAAATGACATGATTTGATGACGGACGATGAGATAATTCGTTTGTATGCATACGATTTATACAAAGGTTATGTGTTTGTTATTGTTAAATGGCTGTAGTGTTGGGGTTGGGATTATCGATACTTTGCAGATTATCGATCTATCGACTGTTAATTTTTGTTCTTATGTTTCAGTTCAAAAAATACAATAACGTTGGCCAGCTCAAAGCATTGGAAGATGATCAATCCCAACCATCAACATTAAAAATTTCAGAAGATCACGATGATGGTTCTAGTGTAACCACATTAACAAGTATGGACACGGACACTGGGAATGAGCTTTTTCTGAGCAGTTCAATAAAGGATGCGTTTGATCGAATTTCATCTAATAAAGGTAAAGAAATAGATATTTAATTAAATATTAACAAAATAATATTATTATTTAATATTACACATATTAAAATAAGTTTTTTTTCAGCTGGTGGTACGAAGTATAACAGAATTGTTCAAGCATTGATATTTTTTATCTGTAAAGATATGCGTTCATTTAACATAGTTGAAGGTGAAGGCTTTTTATGACTTGTAAAAGAACTGGAACCTACTTTTAAAGTTCCTAGTGCAAAGTATTTAAAGAAAAGGACTACTGAAAAGTACCAAGCTTGTGTTACTATTTGTAAGTCCAAATTATCCAAGATAGACAATTTCTGTTCAACGCTAGACATATGGTCAGAGACAATGAATGAAGTAGGATTCATGGGCGTCACCATACATTTTGTAGAAAATGGAAAAATGTGTATGTATTATCTTGCAACTCGTGCATTAAGTGAGCGACATACAGCTGATTACATATCGAAAAACCTGCTTGATATTTTGAAAAAATGGGATATTCCACTTACCAAAATTCGTGCAGCTGTAACAGATAATGCCAGTTCAATGTTGGCGAATGTCTATTGACGAAAAAAAACATTTACCATGTTTTGCGCATACTATAAATCTTGTAGTTGAAGAGGCACTAAAGTTACCCAGGGTTAAATCAGCTGTTATAAAAGAACGAGAAATTATTAATTGGATAAAAAATAGTGTTGTGCAGTCGGATAAGCTACGAAAAAATCCAAATGCGTAATAATGTTTCGGAGGAATCAGTTTTAAAACTTATTGCAGATGTAAGAACTAGATAGAACTCAATTTTTTTATGTTAGAGCGATTCCTAAAGTTAAGAATAGTAATATCAGAAGTTGTAGTTGAGAGTGTAGTGGCTCCAAATTTGCCAAGTGCTGTGGAAATGGAAACCTTGAATGAGCTTACAGCTCTACTGAAGTCTTTTGAATACGTAACAAGAGAATCATCGGGCCAAGAGTATGTAACAATCTCCAAAATTATACCAATGCTTAATTGCTTAACTACATAACTGAATAGTATCACTCTAAACTCTGCTATCGTTAAAGAATGTAAGGATGTTTTATTGAGAGAGCTGAAAAAGAGGTATGGGATGATTGAATTAAACGATCATGCAGCTACACTTTTAGACCCAAGGTTTAAAAACCTGCATTTCCAAGACCCTTCTGCATGCGGAAGGCCTATTCAAAAACTAAGAACTATGGTTGTCGGAAAACTAAGTAGCTCAAGTGAGTCAGAAGATGATGTCTCATCTACTGCACCACCTGAATACGATTTTTGGAAACATCATAAGGAGTTAGCACATGGACACAAGAAGAAAAAGAAATCTCATCAGGGAGATGAAGTTTCTCTTTATTTATCAAATCCAGTAGTTTCTCTTAAAAGCAACCCATTTTCAGAATGGGATAACATGAAGTTTGTATTTCTTTGTCTGTAAAAGTATGCACAGCAATATTTAATTGTTGTTGCAACATCAGTTCCTAGCGAGTGCCTTTTTTCCAAAGCCGGTGTAGCAATGTCTCAAACAATTAATAGATTGTCTCCAAAATACCTCGAACATTTACTGTTTTTGGGCAATCTTGATGTTAAAGAGTTTTTTGTTTAAAGTAGGTACTTAACGTGACGCAAAATGTTTATAATAAAAGATATTTTTTTCCTTCTCAATTTTTGTTTTAATTATTGTCCTTCAACGTTCATTGTTTTTACGTTAGTTTCCTCAAAATTAAAAATAATAAAAAAAAGTGCTAAAAGTATCGATATCAGTAAGTATCGATACTTTAGGAGTATTTATTTAAGAAGTATCGAAAAAAGATTTGAGTACTATCGAAATGAGTAGGTATCGATACTTTGATGGTATCGGAACATCCCTACGCGTGGATATCGTACGAACACCCCCTCCACCTTCCCACGCCGATCTGGATATCAAAGATAGACGTTGCGTGTGAGGCGTGTGATTGAGTTGCATACGATAAGTGTGTTCTTTGGCATAGTTTTTCATCTAAAATCAAGAGTCCAGATACCGTAATGTATTGCATACGTTGCGTACGTGGGATACCTTAATTCACTCAAATAAAATTAAACAAACGATCAACTGTCATTTTAAGTAGCTCAGTAGTTAATATAAATTTCTACCGTCTTACTTAATTAATTTAATTTAAAAATGTTAACAAAATAGTAG
Source organism: Phosphuga atrata (assembly GCA_944588485.1). Classification (NCBI taxonomy): domain Eukaryota; kingdom Metazoa; phylum Arthropoda; class Insecta; order Coleoptera; family Silphidae; genus Phosphuga; species Phosphuga atrata. The sequence goes on along the minus strand of OX155893.1, from coordinate 74,759,983 downwards.
AAAACTTTTATTGTCGAAAGTTATTTTCGTAATGGTAGACGCCTGTAAAATGGTGAATGGGAATACAGTGCATTGAAGAATTTAGGAAACGTTTTCCTATGGCTGCATTTAATAAGAATCAATTTAGAAGGCAGGTATTACGATCAGTTGATTGCTTTCGAAATACTGGTAACATTAATAACAAATCAAAAAGTGGAAGGCCTCGTAACATCAGAAATGCAGTCCAAGAAGAAACTTACCACTTCAATTAGGAGACTAGCTCAACAGATGAATTTAAGTCGTACTACCACTCACAGGATTATTCGTCAAGATCTTTCCATAAAACCATATAAGTTGCAAATATACCAAGAACTTTTATCACTCGATTATAATAAAAGACTGGCCTTCTGTCTGTGGTTCAATGAAAATATGAACGACGAAGTGTTAAATTTAACATTTTTCACTGATGAAGCCTGGTTACATCTAAACGGATACATTAATACCCAAAGCATGCGCATATGGAGTTTTGACAACCCACATTTTTTTTTAGAGAGACCCCATTGCATCCAATCAAAGTTGGTGTCTGGTTATGAATGTCAAGACGTAGAATTATCGGTCCAATATTTTTCGATGGTAATTTAAACGCTGCCACTTATAGAGCCACTATTTTGCAACAATTTATTAACGAACTTCAAGATGATGAACTCCGAAATGGCTTCTTCCAACAAGATTCTGCTAGACCGCCATTGTCCGTGAAACATTAAATTATCTTCATGAATTCCTCGACGACAGGCTAATAAGCAAAGAACGATTTCCTCCACGTTCTTGTGATCTAACTTCTCTGGACTTTTTTCTTTCTTCATATTAAAAAAAATTCAGTATTCAGCAGTCCAGTGCATACAGTAGAAGATCTGCGAAACAATGTAATAAGAAAATGTGAAGAGATAGACAACACAGTATTAGAAAATGTGGTCGAAAACATAAAACGGCGAATTAATTTGTGTATTGACAAATGGCGTGAAAATGGACAACACATTCGACATCTGTTGTAATGTTTCTTCTTCTTTGTTGATTTTATAATTCACAGCACTATAAAATAAAACAGTGTTAAATTTATGAGAGGGCATGTTATTTATAACTAAAAATTGCTGAACTTTACACTGAAAACAATGCGACATAACTTCAGGACCACTCAAAATAATTCATGGTTATGAATTTACATTAACAACAACTGACGGTTACTTAAAAATGACATTTGATAATTTGTTTAATTTTATGTGTGTGAATTAACAAATGACCTGCCTCTTCAAATTCATGGCAGGAGTGGATTCCAAGAGTTTTGGGACTCACGTTATATATATATATATATATATATATATTTGTATCCGTTTATGTGAACATAGAGAGACAAATGCTTACGAGCTTTGCATGTACCGACACCTTGATTATGCATTATTTTTAAAATCTTGTTCTTTCAGTTAACAATTATGAAAGCCGCTATGGTTTTAAACTAGACGCCTTCTTGAGTTTTATTCGAACTAATACATTTTTCTAACTTTTAGAGCAAATTAGTGGTTCAAAGTTAAACAAACAACATCAATTTCATTCACAACAAATAACTAAAAACAAATTTCTTTAATTATAATTATTTACAATGAATATTCAAATAAATTTCCTTGTTCTGCTGAACAATAACCCAGACTATTATAAAATCCCGTACTTACGCTGTGAAGCATTTCAGGAGATACTGTAATAAAAGCATCTTCAATTTTTTCCTGTAATGCGTTCATGGTAGCTGCTCTATTTTCCTCAAAACCGTAAATTTTTGAAGTAAAAACTTCTATAGCCGCGCTGAATGACATTTGGGTAGAGGGTAAAATCATACATTTGCGTCATCGTCATTAATAGCTGCGTTCTATAGAAAAAAATTCTATTACTCAAAGATGTGTTCAAAAGAACGCATCTATCCACATATGTTTCAAGTTGGCTATGAATGTCAAACATAATAGTCAAAGTTTTTGTCAGTGTTGACAGAACGTAGCCTTTATAAGGAAATATCAACCCGTAGAATTAGTGTCCAGTACAAGATAAAGTACTTTTACCGGATGTAATAGTAGATGTTCTAGTGCCGGATTATTGGAAAGTTTTTGGCAGTGTTAGCAGAACGCAGCGCCTCTAAGGAAATAACAACCCCTATAATCAGTGTGCAGTACAAGAGTAAGTACTTTTGACGGATGTACTAGTAGATATACTAGTGCCGGACTATTGGAATGTTCAGATTACTGGATTGTATCGAAGAATTCATGGTAAAGCACGAATCAGATCATCAAAGTTTTAGGCAACCAAATGTACTCGTGTGCTTTCCGAAGAAAGGAGACTCCAAAATAAAATTAATAGTCAGCGATATAGAAATAAGAATAAGAAGAAAACTCTTGCAATAGTTAATTCAGAAATTTCTAAACATCGAAGAATCACAGCTGACAAGGAGGAAAAAATTAAACGTGGTAAAGAATATTCCAAACAAAAATTAATTTACATACAGATAAATCTTCAAAAGCAGTTATAAGGCATGTTTCTAAAAGTCAAAATTTCCATAACTCACAAATTGCAGACCCATCAACAAGAAATGTGCCATAGGTATATCCTACCAATTCATTTTGCTGACCTATCAACACAGAATCAACGAAACATTCTGGATTCAAATTCATATTATGATGATGACGTTAACAGTCATTCTCCTTCAGAAGTGAGTTATGTTCCAGAATTACATAAAACAATACTAACAAACTATGTAGCAAATTTGATTTGTTTTTCAAAAGTTTTCACTTCAGTCGGCAGTGCCTGACTGCCTATATTTTTTTATTTAATGTAACCCGATACACAAAAATCTAAGGTGTCAAATCTGGCAAACGTTGAGCCCATTTGATTGGGCCATTTGTAGCTATAATTCTATTCGGAAAAGTACCTTGTAAATATTCTCGTACTACTAAAGTATTATGAGCCGGACAACCATCGTGTTGATACCAAATCGTGTCTAGTCTAATTCCCAGTATTTAGCGTAAACTAGGTAATATTTGATTACGAAGGAGATTCAGATATTTTTAAACGTTTAAATTTCGTTGGATGAAATACGGGCCAAAAACGTGATGGCCTAATATGCCACTCCACGTGTTCATTCTTTGTGGATATTGTGTGCGACAGTTGTAATGTAGGCGAGGATTATTTCTCGACCAACAACGAGCGACTGAGGGATTGTGTTGACCATTGATAGGGAACGATTCATCAGTAAATATGTTATTTAAAAAGTTCTCATCATGATTCAATCTCTCCTCAATCATCTCTTATCATTATCAAAAATTCCATACGTTTAATTTGGTTGAACGGATAAATTGTTTGAATTTTTTGTAATTTATAAGATCTATTACCCATGTTTTTTCAAAAATTTTAACACTGTAGAATGGTGCAGATTAACATTGCGAGAAATATTTCTAGATGAAATATGTGGATTTTGAACAGCAGCGCAAATTCTTAATTCAAGCAATTCTTGTTCATTATTAGAAAGAAGTCTTTTTTAATGGCCTCCCCGACCAAAACATCCACGCTTTACAAAACTTTCAATAATTCGATGTATAATGCCAACAGAGGTATGGGGCGATATTCGAATGCTACATTGAACATAACTCGAAATGTACGTATTCACATGTCCATAATAGTATATTAAAAGACGAGTTGAGTAAGCACGCTTTTACAGCACGCGTCCAAGTTGGGAAAACGACGAGCGTAGCGATGAGTTGAAAAACGCCTTACGTACGAGTTTTTTATAGTATTTTTTCTATTTTGCGCCCTTTTATGCATTTTTAAATAAAAAAATCGCCGATTCCTACATATTGGGAAAATTGTATCTCACTCGGCGAGCTATAGCCGCACGCATACAAGTGCTGTTATGAATTCATTACAGACGCAAAATAGAAAGAAAACCATTTTACGATTTGTACTTTTTCAGTTACCTTATATTTATCCATCTAACCAAAACTTTTTCTTTCAAATGCAAATATTATACAGCAATGACATCAACTGACAGAACACAATTTTAAAAATAGTGCATAAGCAAGGTTATAACGTTATGAAGATAATAGGGGCTAAATCCAAGAAAATGGAAGTATGTCACCACCACCTAAGAAAAATCACAATAACTGAGTGAACATTTGCAGACGACCTTGCAATATTAACAAACAATGAAGAAAAGCTGCAATACAACATAAATTTGTGGAATGAAGAACTAAATAAACATAATACAGCCATAAACATAGAAAAAACAAAAACAATAGTGATCTCAAAGGAAGAAGTAGTAATGAATATAAAAATAAATGGACGAAAAATTGAATTAGAAATAATTCAAAATTGTTTATTATATTTTACCTATTATTGTATTATGAATAGGATGGTTGCGACAGTTACTACGTGGTAATCCATACTTACATTGAATTGAAAAATTCACTTTGTTTTTTACCACACTTATATTATGTTAAAATGTTAGATAACTTATTAATCACAGTTATATAAATTTCTACACATATCACGACTCGAGTTTCGACGTTTGACGGTCCTTTTCAAGTAGGAATTTATATAACTGTGAATAATAAGTTATATAACATTTTTACATAATATAAGTGTGGTAAAAAACAAAGTGAATTTTGCAATTCAATGTATTATTGTATTGTTTATAATAATGTATGTCGCTGGTCTTTCTGTTTCCTGCCAGCTGATGTTGTTCTTATTTAATATTTCTGATAAGTTTCTGATAAATAGTGGACGAAAATGTTTTTTGTGGTCTTCCTCTTGCATTTTTTTTGATGTTGTTTCCAAATCCATTTGGTTTGGCTGTCTTCTGGCATTTTGGTGAGGCGTCTGCATCACTGTAACATCCGCAAGCATTTTAATATTGTTTTCTTCTGGACATACATAAATTATATCTTCTTCTTCATTGCGAATGAGTGGCTTAGTACCACGCGAAATTAACACTTTCCAGCCTTCCTGTTGGCCCAGTATTCCTTTATGCGCAACGATTGGGTCTGTTTTCGTTGCTCTGACCACTGGTGCTGTGTGGTATTCTTCTATTCTTCCTCGAAACCCCGCGTGTTAGTGATTTTCCTCTATTTGTTGTATATATTTTTTGTAAACTGAAAAGCAGTTTCTATTTTCTGAAGTCTTGATTCAATTGACTTCTTTTCGTTACAGTTTCCTGTAATCCATTCACCTAAATATTTAAATTCTTTTACTCGAAAGATCTTGTTGTTGCTAATTTCAAGTTCATTTGATGCGTTCATTCTTATGTCCGTCATAAATTTGGTTTTTTTCAAACGAGATTTGTAATCCAATTTTCGCTGCTAGTTCTTGTAATAGTTCTTTGCTTTTGCGCCTCAGAGATATTTTGGACAATTAGTGCCATGTCATTAGCAAAAGCTAAGCAGTTTAATTTTACCCCTTTCAGTTTTGGCCCCAGTCAGTGTGTTGCTTTTCTCCATTCCCGTACAACTTTCTTAAGCGCACAATTGAAGAGCAACGGGGATAGTCCATCGCCTTCTCGAACTCCTGTGTCTATTTAAAATTCTGTGCTCAGTTCTCCCATAAATATCACCTTGTATTTAGTCTCCGTGAGTGTTTCTTTGATAATGTTTGTTGTGTTCCGATCAAGTCCAAATTCTGCTAATACTTTAAAAAGTGATTCTCTATCTATACTATCGTATGCTTTCTTAATGTCGACAAATGTGATGACATAATTCTTGTTTGATGAACTGCGGAAATATTTCATACAGTTCTATAAAGTTATAATTTGCTCTACATGATCGTCCTTTTCAAAATCCTTCCTGGAATTTGCCGATTTCTGAATCCAGTTGAGTTTCTGCAAGAGCGCTCTGGACAGAATTTTATAGACTATTGGAAGTAGTGAAATTCCACGATAAATGTTTGGGTCTGTCTTGCTTCATTTTTTTGTACAGTGTGATTTTTTGACATATTTTTCAGTTCGCCAAATTTCATCCATAATTTCTGTCAGTTTTGTGATGAGATTTTCTCCTGCATTTTTCCATAGTTCTGCAGTGATTTGATCGTCTTCTGATGCTTTGTCATTTTTCAAAGAGTGAATAATTATCAGCAGTAATATCCCTAGGACATTGATAATAGACGAGATAATTTTGTGACAATCGAAAGCTCGTTCCTTGGTAACAGCCCAAAGCCGAAGGCTGAGGGCTGTTACCAAGCAACGAGCTTGATATATTTGTCATAAAATTATGAGGCATTTGTCAATGTTCGAGGGATATTCGGCGGAAATTTTTTTGACAAAAAATTTATAACTCAACACAACGAAACATAAGCCGTCTTTCTATCTCATATTGACCGCCCAATCTTTTAGTATCAACGCCAATTCTTTCCTCCACGCCTCTATGTTCATTTAATTCTCATTCTCGTTCGCAGCAAAATTCCATAAATAATCCCCAAATATATTTCTGACTGTAAGTTGTATTTCTGGGAATTTTTTTTGATTAACACATTTATACTTTGAACATTCGCATTGCCAAAACGTGACATTTTGAAATTTATTTGGAATGAAGTTGTCAAACTCAATCGTGTTGTCATAGTGATTTATAATTGCACTGAATGCAATTATCAGTGTAATGTTGACATAATTGGGTGAAATTGTTTCATATGATACAAAATGACAAAATTTGAATGGTTGTTAGAACTGTCAAAAAATTTTTAGTAGTAATATCCCTAGGGCATTGATAATAGACGAGATAATTTTGTGACAATCGAACTCGTTCCTTGGTAACAGCCCCGAAGCCGAAGGCTGAGGGCTGTTACCAAGCAACGAGTTTGAGGAATTTGTTATAAAATTATGAGGCACTTGTCAATGTCCAACGGATATTCGGCGGAAAATTTTTTGACAAAAAATTTATAACTCAACACAACGAAACATTTAACCCGTCTTTCTATCTCATATTGACCGCCCAATCTTAGTATTAACGCCAATTCTTCTAAGCTTCTATGTTCATTTAATTCATATTCTCGTTCGTAGTAAAATTCCATAAATATTCCCCCATATATTTTTGGCTGTAAGTTGTATTTCTGGGAATTTTTCTTTTGATTAGCGCATTTATACTTTTAACATTCGCATTGCCAAAACGTGACATTTTGAAATTTATTTGGAATGAAGTTGTCAAGCTCAATCGTGTTTTCATAGTGATTGATAATTGCACTGAATGTAATTATCAGTGTAATGTTGACATGATTGGGTGAAATTGTTTCATATGATACAAAGGGTGCATTCGCGTTGGGCGCCCATACGCTTTGAGCGTTCACGCTTATAAGATCAAATTATAGGTGTTTTTGTTCGCCTATGAGCGTTTAGAATCAATAAGAAAATTTCGTTCGTTTTGGACACTATGACAGTCAATTGGTATCAGAGTTAGCGTCAACATGGCGAATGTGAGAAATGTTTATCCATTAGTAAATAATATATTGGAAATTATCAACGATGAATATGATATGATTGAAGATAGTGATGATGAATTGAAATGGAAATATTGCAGTATTTTTTTAAATTTATCTTGTAAAAAAGAACGTTTAGGGAGACTTTACAATTTGTTGAAGAGGTTATACCATCTTTTACTGATAAAGAATTTAAATCTCACTTTAGGTGATTATTAAAAGTTTAACATTTAATTTACCAAAATTATTGATCTTTACCTTCTATTTTAAATTTATAGATTATATTAATAATAATCAAAAAAATGTTTATAGTTTATTAGGATGTTGTATTGTATGTACAATAATTTTAGGATGTGTCGGTCAACATTTAATTTTGTTTTTGATGAAGAAAAATCCCAGGATGTAAAATGATACCACCTGATAGGTTGAACAGTTATTCTTAGCTATATGGAAAATGGCAACTCCAGATTCGTATCGGTAGAATAAGAAAATATTTCTTAAATTTTGGATAACTTCATTCAGCATAAATATGCATAAATATGTATCGAACAGATTTAATACCTGAGTATATTATTGCCTGTTGTGTTTTGCATAATATATGTTTATTGAAAGAGGATACATTTCCCATTGACGAAATAATCGAAGAAAATGGGAATATGAATGAAATAAAAAATATTGCAGAAAATAAAGTTCTATGTGCTGAAGGTGTTGATAAACGAAATCGTATATGTGACCACCTAATTTTTCCATAGAAAATTTTGTCCATTCTTAAATTTTGACTGTTGCTTTTGGTATTCATCAGTAAGCATAAGAATTGCTTCATGAGGCCACTTATATACTACTGTAACAAACAATTTACTGTAGAATTGTATTTATTTTCATTAATAAATTGATTTGCTTTGCTTTTTTTTAATTAAGTACCTGAATCTTCACTTGCAGTAAAATACAGAGCTTCGTCAGTTTCCATGACATGTGTCATGGTAAAAGTTTCTATGACTTGTACCTATCAAAGCTATAAATGTTTGGTTAGCTTACGCTCATATGGTATTCGTTTTGATAAATAGTGAAGTTTGGCGCTCACGCTTTTGCTGCCCTACCTCTGTAGCGTGATCGTCTGTGAGCGCGAAATCTGCAACCCGAAGTTAGCCACGAGCGTGATTTTTTGACGCTCACAGCATCAAGTCGAACGCTGAAAACGACGTTTATGTGCGCTCAAAGCGTGTAAGCGTCCAACGCGAATGCACCCAAAATGACAAAATTTTAATGCTTGTTAGTACTGTCTAAAAAATTTCTTTTAAATTTCCCGTATACTCGTTTGTTTTGAGTATGGGTTTCGATGTGCTTGGTAAAATTTGAGTTTTTCGTGTGGTTTTTCACTGTTGTGGTTGTGAGAGTTTCAAACTTACACAAGATAAAATCAAGGAGCAGGAACTCAATTTCTCTTTAAATTAATAAACAGAAATAATATTGCTTTAAACTTTATTACTATATAAATGGACGACACCCAAAATAAAACTCAACAAAAAATGCTTAAAAATGCGTACGTTCTTCACAAAACCTCGAGGCAGAATTCATGCGCTACCAACGGAGCCAGTGATGCCAACTCAAAAACAATGTTGCCAAACAAAACAACCACAAATACACTCATTTCAAAACAAAATAACACTACAAATACAAAAATAACACATTAAACAAACACACGACAGGCAATGCTCAACAGCGTCTCAACATGCCGGCCCGCCTTGAACGATCCCTTCAAAAAGAAATAAGAACAAAATAAGAAAACAAAGATAAAGTTTACATAGAACTGCTTCTAACTAATATGAACACTTCGAACACAATGCAAAGGTTCAGCTTTAATTGTTTTATAAATTGTCTATAGGTAGAGGAGACAGCTTCTTTATACTTCGCTTGTATACACCGCTTGAGGTTTTCACTGCCACGGTTCGAATTGTTCCATCTAGACCCGGGTGCGTATCTATAATTCTAGCCAGCCTCCATTGCATTGGTGCAATATTGTCCTCGTTCATAAGTACAATGGACCCAATTTTGATGGTTTGATCATTTGTGGTACCCTTGTGCCATTTCTTACGAACAGTCAACTCGTGTAGATATTCCTTGCTTCAGCGTGTCCAGAAATGCTGCTTCATTTGTTGTACATGTTGCCAGGATGACAATCTACCCGAGGGTGTATCTACAATGTCGGCAGCAGGTAGGTTCGTTATAGCGTCACCAATTAGAAAGTGACCTGGAGTGAGGACGTTTAAGTAATTGGGATCCGAGGACAGGGGGTTAATGGTCTGGAATTTAAAATACCTTCAATTTCGAACATATGTCAAAAATTCTTCAAATGTTAATAGCGTGTTACCGATAACACGGATGACATGATGCTTAAAGGACTTTACAGCTGCTTCCCATAATCCTCCGAAATGAGGAGAGCGGGGAGGAATAAAATGCCATATAATATGTTGCTCAGTTAAAGCATTGACTAACTGTGACGTGTGACTTTCAGTGTTTAAAAACTTGTTTGTTTCATCTAATTCGCGTTTCGCTCCTAAAAAGTTTGTGGCGTTGTCAGAATAAATGGTTGTAGGTTTTCCCCTGCGTGCAAAAAATCTGCGTAAAGCAGCCAAAACTGCTTCTGCAGTTAAATCTTGAACCAGTTCAACATGAATTGCCTTAGTAGTAAAACAAACAAAAATTGACACATAGATTTTCTCGCTTTTACGGTTTCTATGGCGTTTTTCTTTAATATAAAATGGACCGCAAAAATCGACACCCGGCTGAAGGAAAGGACGTTCATAAGTCAAACGGCCTTTGGGAAGATTTCCCATAATATAATCTGGTAAAATCGGTTTAGCGCGGAAACAAAGAACGCAATTGTGTATTACAGCCTTTACTAAGTTTTTACCGTTGACAATCCAATAGAGCTGACGAATCGAGTTAAGAGTAGCTTGTGCCCCGGAATGTTTATTGGCAATATGGGTTTCTCGTATAATTAAAGTGGTTATGTGATGCTTAGCGGGCAATAAGACCGGGTGTTTCTGATTATAAGTAAAATCCGATAGCTTTAAACGTCCGCCTACTCTAAGTACACCTTCTGCGTCCAAAAAGGGCGAGAGCTGTGATAATTTTCCGACATAGGGCTTATTTGACTGAAGAATGTCTATTTCTCTAGCGAAACCTACAGGTTGAATTATTTTGATTAGTATTATCTCCGCAATTTGCAAATCGCTTAGTATTAACGGACCCGTCATTTTAATTTTATGACATTTTATGTTAATAAACCGTACAACATATGCTACAATGCGTTTCAATTTTTTGAAGGAGGAGTAACGGGCAAAATCTATAACAGGCGGTTTATATAGAAGACACGAGAGAGCGAATATTTCCCTTTTTTCAGGAATTTCAATTGGTGTTAAATTAAGTCTTGTCCAAGTTTGCTTTGGCTCTTTCAGCCAATTGGGACCATTAAACCACATTTCATTTTCAATAAGTTGCGATGGCAATAATCCACGAGATATTATATCTGCCGGATTTCCGTTTGTTTTAACATGTTGCCATTTTACCGGATATTCTAAATTTTGAATTTCTGCTACTCGGTTTCTTACAAAGGTTTTTAGCGTATTACAAGGTGTTTGTAACCAATGCAACACAATAGTTGAATCTGTCCAGAGGTAAGTATGGTCAAATTTAATATGACTTACAGCCATTAACGTTGTTTGCAATAAATTCGTAAGTAGTTGTGCCGAACACAATTCTAATTGAGGAATTGATCGCGATTTTAATGGCGCGACTCGAGATTTAGAATTTAATAAATAGGAAATTCCGGCACCGTTATGATTTACTGACCTAATATAGAGACAAGCACCGTATGCCCTTTCGCTTGCATCGCAAAGCAAATCCATGTATTTCTAATTCCGTTCTCTTATTTAAAATCGTTTTGCGAGGAATAACTAGCCTTTCTAATAGGGGTAGCTCCTTTAGAAAGTCTAGCCAAAGTGTATGTAGCTCGGGGGGACTGTTTCATCCCAATCTAATTTAATCTGCCACAAAATCTGCATTAAAATCTTAGCCTTTGCAATAGTAAGTCCTACTAAACCTAACGGATCGAATAATCGTGCGATTTGCGATAAAATGTTGCGCTTAGTTATGTTGCCTGTATTGCCATTTAAATGAACAGAGTAGACTATTTCATCTTTCTTGGCATTCCAATGGATGCCAAGCATCTTCACGATTTCCCCGACATCCAGTAATACGTGCGAATTTAGAACTTGCGCTTAAACCTTTAGTAATTTCTGGCTCATTCGAAGCCCATTTTCGTAAATTAATACCTGCGCTTTGAGTGGCAGCTATAATTTCATCACGGGCCTTTATCGCCTCTTCTACTGTCTCCGAGCCTGAAAGAAGGTCGTCCACATAAAAGTCTTTGCGTAAAATACGAGCTGCTATAGGTAAATCCTTTTCCACATTCTTTGCTAACTGCTGTAACGCTCTAGTCGCTTGATACATGCTTGATTTATAACCATAAGTTACTGTTTCTAAGGTATATGTTTTTATATTTTCGGATTTTGAAGACCGCCATAAAATCTTTTAATATACCTTATCATCATTGTGCATCAACGTTTGTCTGTACATTTTTTCTGCGTCTGCTGTTATTACATAATTATGTGTGCGAAAGCGTAAAGTTATCGACAGCAAAGTATCTTGGACCATAGGACCATTCATCAGGACATCGTTAAGCGAATAGCCAGTTGTAGTTTTCGCAGACGCGTCAAAAACTACGCGTAGCTTTGTTGTTGCACTCGCATCCTTAAATACAGGATGATGTGGTATATAATAACCGATATCAATATTGTCATTCTTGTGTAATGACATATGTCCCAACCTTTTATATTCTTCCATAAATAAACAATACTGTTTCCATTGCTCAGGTTTTCGTTCAAAGGAACGTTCTAACGACAGAAACCGTCTATACGCATTATAATAAGATTTTCCCAATTTTGATTTATTTTCGTTAAATGGAAGCTTAACTGTATATCTACCCGTTTTTACATCTCACGTCGTCGTCTCTGCAAAATGTCTTTCACAGTTTTGTTCCTCGGGGGACAACAAATTTTCGAAGGGACCGTTTTCGATTTCCCAAAATTTAGTTAAATCGCGGTTGAGATTGTCGATAGCTAGATTACTGGTTAAATACCCTTGTCGTGATTGATTGTACACTCTACCTGATATAATCCAACCAAATTTCGTTTTTTGTAAGGTAGCTGTCGGATTTCCAATTGGAATTTGACCAACACCAAGTAGATTGTAAAATACTTCGGCGCCTAAGAACGCGTCGATTTTGTCTGGCTTATCAAAATGCGGATCAGCTAATTTTATATTTCGCGGAATAGTGAATTGTCCTTTGTGTATAGGCGCGGCTGGTAATCTACTCGTAATTCTAGGCACGATTAAAAAGTTAATATCTTCCGAATAATCGCTAGTTTTCGAAAAGATTCTTGCGCTTGTGGAATTATTAATTTTCGTTTTCATTTGAAAAATACCCATAACTGGTATGTCAATTTGACATAGGGGTAGACCCAACCTTGCTGCAAAGCGTTCGGTTAAAAAATAAGATTGAGAACCCGAGTCTAACAAAACGCGCGTTGTATGCCAAATTCCGGTGTTGTCAGCAATGTTGATACTAGCGGTTGACAGTAAAACTTGCGACTCTATGTTCGCGAAGTGTGCCTGAATCATAGTTTCCTGTTCGCGATGAAGCTGGGTGTGATGTCTTTTATCGCATTTTTTACAATTCCTGCGCGATTTGCAAATCTTCACTGAATGATTTGGTCTGAGACAATTGATACATAATTTCGCATTTTTTATGACCTCCAGTCGTTCGTTTGGATTTAAACTTGCAAGCCTTTCACAACCATCCGTATAATGCATACCTTTACATAAATAACAAGAGGGCGCGCGGTTCTCATTGACTGTTGCAGTTAGACTGTTTTGCTGTTTTTTATTTACTATCGGTCGAAAGGAATTTTGATTTGAACCCGGCGATTCCGAAATTTCTTCTAAGACCTTTTGCCTTTCCCGTAGAAAATCTAAAATATCATCCATTGTTGGAAATTGATTATTGGAGCAATGCTCCTTCCATTTAAGCAACGAATGATTGTCTAACTTAGACACCACGGCATATACCGGAAACGCTTCCAGAAATGGTTTGTTTAGGGCTTGCAAAGCGCGGTAGTTTTTTGTAGCGTTGTCGAGAAGTTCTCTAAGGGAATTTCCGGTAGCCTTAGCAACTGACTTCAATTCAAAAATAGCCCGTATACGTTTATTCATGGCGGCTAAAGGATCGTTAAAGTTTTTATCTAATACCGACATTGCAGTCGCGTAGTTATTATCGGTTGTTTCAAATATATCTATCATATCTAGCGACCTGCCGGACAAGCACGATTTTAAATATGTAAGCCTTTCCGAATCACGAAGCGCGGGGTTGTCGTGAATCGCAGCCTTAAAGGAATCATAAAAACTGGGCCACGATTCGCTCGAATTGTTAAAACTTGGTAAAACCATTGATGGCATTCGTATATGCGATCTATCTATATTTAAACGAGTATGCGAAAATTCGTCTTCACGCGGCGTATGAGAATCAATTATCGTATTATTTTCCGGGTTTAAATTGTTCACTAACTTGTGCAGTCCCGAATTTTTGCGTTTTCATATTACTTGTCGCGGCGTTTACCATTTCGGCTTTTTTAATCAAATCTTCGGCTTTACAACTATATTTATAAAAATCTTCCGTGTAACCTTCCCGTTCCGCTAGTTGCGATTCAAATAATGAATCGTCATATAAAAGATCTAATTCATCTTGTATGGTTTCGAATTTAACCTGGTCTATGTGTATTTTATCAGTTCTTTTTTTTAACTGACTGTGTTCGTTTTGATTATCATGATTGTCTACAAACTTGTTATATAGCGATAAATTGCGTTTTAACTTTGAGCGTTCTCTAACGAGTATAGAAATACGTTTTGATTCATCTTGAGTCGACATATTTAATTAACTTAACATATCATAATCGAAATTGATAGAAAAAAAGGAAAAAGTATATATATTCAAATAGAGGATTAGCGACTTAAATAACAAACAGTTACATACGACCTTGCAGATACCCCTCCGCGGTGGATTGATATCCCGTTGTTTCTCAATATATCGAGTTGATGGATCCTTTTCTATCCTCGTCTTCAATTTATGGAATTTTCTATATGCTTCGACTTAGTTGATTCGCCTCGATGACTGGTTTTTCTAACGTCTAAAGATTGTTCTAGGTGTCCATTTTATTTCTGATATCCGGTTCGAAGGACCAAGTTGTGGTTGTGAGAGTTTCAAACTTACACAAGATAAAATCAAGGAGCAGGAACTCAATTTCTCTTTAAATTAATAAACAGAAAAAATATTGCTTTAAACTTTATTACTATATAAATGGAAGACACCCAAAATAAAACTCAACAAAAAATGCTTAAAAATGCCTACGTTCTTCACAAAACCTCGAGGAAGAATTCATGCGCTACCAACGGAGCCAGTGATGCCAACTCAAAAACAATGTTGCCAAACAAAACAACCAAAAATACATCCATTTCAAAACAAAATAACACTACAAATACAAAAATAACACATTAAACAAACACACGACAGGCAATGCTCAACAGCGTCTCAACATTCACCATTTAATAATTTGGAAAAGTATTTCCCAAGGATTTCACTGTTTTTAGCATCGTTGTGAGCGATTTCGCCGACTTCATTTTTGAATTGGAGTGATGGAGGAGAATAGCTTTTGTTCGAGTCGCACACCATTTTTGTTGGTCTGCTGATGTCCCCAGTATCTATATCTCCTTTCTTTGCCGATTTGTGCATTGAAATCACCAACGAGGATTTTAATATTATTTTTTGGGATGCTTTGGAGAATAATATCTAATTGATTCCAGAATTCTTCCACTTTTTCCGGTTTGTTTTTGTTGGCGACAGTAGTTGGTGCATGTCCGTTGATTAGCGTGTCGATCTTGTTTGCTGATTTTATTGTCAATGTGGATAGGCGACGTGAGTAGGACCTGAAAGATGCAACTGAATCAAGTATTGACTTCTCTACTATAAGTCCAGCCCCAAACTGTGGGCAGTTTGTCATAACTCGTTCTCCTGGTTTTCCTTTGTATATTCTGTATCCTTCTGAATCGAAAGGATTCTCATCTTTTTATCGTGATTCCTGAAGTGCAATAATTTTAATTTTGTGTTCTCTAGGTTTGTCTAGAATGTTTTTAAGTTTAGCAATTTTCACAAGGGAATTTACGTTGAATGTCATAAACCAAATTCTTGATTTCGGATTAATTTTGCTCTTAGAGGGTTTCGAGGCACTACGACTTATCTCCATGCACATATCTGTTGTCTCCCCAAAATCAGAATAGACCACTTGCGGTTTTTCAACCGTGGGATTTGATATAAATGATATAATTATAAATAATTATAGGAGTATCATTTATATATAAACTAAATAGCAGAGATCCTAGAATAGACCCCTGTGTTACCACATATTTCATAGAAGTTAAGTACGATTATTCATTATTGTAACGTACCCTTGGTGGATCTATGCGTTAAATAGCGTAGTGAGGTATATTAGCTTCCATAACTTCACCCAACTTTGCAAGCAACATAGCTCTCAAGGGAGTTAATGTTCTTTTGAAGTTTTTTTTAAACTATAGCTGCTTTGTTAAGTATTGTCCAAATAGCATGTGGTATTAATATTTGAAAACCTGCTTTGCACCCATACATTGACAGAGCTCCGTCACTATACAATCCAATGCAATTATTCCACGTTATGTAGTTTCATTAAAAAAAAACTATTCATTACATTAAAATTTTTAATCGATCTGCTCTTTCAAGGAATGGGTTTAAGCGGCCCATACACTATACAACTCGTTGTACAACAAAGTCTTCCAACGTGTTGTAACTATAGGTCATACACTGCCATACCAAGTCTTCCAACATTAGTTTTGAGGTGAAATTTGATCTGCACAGATCTTGTGCTACAATATTATTTCTGTAATTTATTTTTGTATAGGTATATATTTCATTTATTATATTTTTATGTAATTCAGAATGGAAGAAGATGAAGAAATACTTTTATGTGGTACCATAATAAGTTTGTGTGCTGTCATAAAAAAAGAAAAAGTGCACAGAAAGAGGAAAAAGTGGGCCAAGCAATGGTTACTTAATCGATCTAAGTATTCGCATGTGAATTTGTTGAGTGAACTAAAAGTAACAGCTCCGGATGATTATAATTTTTTTTTGAGGATGGATGATGAAACATATCAGGAGCTTTTAGGACTGGTTACGCCACTGATAGAAAAAGAGATTACTAAAATGAGGGATGATTTAATAACCCCACACCAAAAGCTTTCAACAACTTTAAGATTTTTAGCCACTGGTCAATCACATGAAGATTTAAAATTTTTCACGAGGATTGTTCCCCAAACTATTGGTAAATTTATTGTACCAAGCTGTAATGCCATAATCCATGTGTTAAAAAATAAGCAAATCATTAAAACTCCAGCCATTAAAGAGGAATGGAAAAATGTATCTAGTTGCTTTGAAAGAAGATGGAATTTCCCACACTGTGTTGGTGCAATAGACGGCAAACAAATTCAAATCACGAAGGCAGCTAAATCAGGTTTATACTACTTTAATTATAAAAAAAAACTCACAGTATTGTCTTATTCGCTATCGCAAATGCCAACTATGAGTTCATATCTGTAGAGGTTGGAGCAAATGGAAGAGTATCAGACGGAGGAATTCAATCAAATAGCAAATTCTTTGAAATGCTGGAAAACAAAAAAAATTAATTACCAGATCCAGAAGATTTTCCTGTAGTTAATTATGGAAAAATGCCTTACGTTATAGTAGGAGATGATGCATTTGCCCTATCTAAAAATCTAATGAAACCCTTCAGAGGCCAGGTGACAGATGCACAAAGAATTGTATTGGCATGCTGTTATTTACATAATTATATAAAAAAACAAAATAGAGGGTCATATTTTCAAGGAGCTGATGTAGAAAATATTAACACGGGGGTCATACAGGAAGGTTCTTGGAGATCTGAACCGCAGCAACTAATCCCGTTACAGCCAACACAAAATAAAAATTCTGCAATTACTGCTAAACAAGTAAGAAATAAGTTCTGTCAGTATTTCAATAATGAAGGAAGGGGCAGTCAGTCCCATGGCAATGGAAAATGGTGGGATTACAACCTCCCGCAATGGATGAAGACACAAAATCCAATGGATGAAGATCCAAAAACTTTAAACATAATTTAAATACAACGATGTGAACAAGACAAGGTCAAAATGTAAACTGATGTTGTATGTGAAGTTGTTCAACTGTCCTATATACTGTCAGACAGATTATCCAACATTACGCCACGCCCACTGAAAATCAAAAGTAATTTGATTTTGTGCAACCGAACCTTCCAACCAAAATCTGGTTGTACAACCTACACATACACTGTCCAACTTTTTGTACAACCGAACCAAATTGTACAACAAGTTGTATAGTGTATGGGCCGCTTTACGGAATACTATCTTCTATATCTTCTATATCTTCTAATATATTATTTTCCGCAACATATCGAACTTATGCAATTAAATGAGCATCTGTAGCTATATTAGCCCCATCTACTGAAATTCGAATTTCTAAGTACGCAGCCGAAAAACTAATTGATCTCACATATTATCAGATAGCGTTTCGTTAGCGTTTCTCAAAGTGTGGGTCGCGACCCGGCACCGGATCGCAGAAGAATTTTGCCGGGTCGCGAAAAAAATTGTAAAAACAAAATAGATATTTACATATAGAGGGCCGGAAGTATATGATTACGCCCGCAGCCGAAGTTTGAGGCCCGATGGAGGAGGGCCTTTATGAGGCGAAGGGTGTAATATTCCTCCGGCCCGAGGAATGTACAACGTTTTACGCACAACTGCAGAAACCTTATAAAATTTTATCAAAAATGGTTAAAAACGATGAAAAAAATAGGGTACGATGGTGATTTAAATTCACCGCTCGTCCCCTAGGTTATTTGTTGCTAAGAAAAAAAAAAAATATTATTGTAAAAAAAAATTTCATAATTTCGGAATGGAAGTAAACGCTGAGCAAATTCCCTCCGAAATATTAGTGGAAGCTGATGAAGCTGTGTTGGGTTTGATCCCAAGGAAGTCTAAAGACCGATATGAAACGAAGTTTTCATATTGGGAAGTATGGATGAAGGAAAAAAGGTGAAGGTTATCAATGAAACCGTCTTACTAGCGTATTTTAGCGAGAAGGTATGTTGTATTTGTTGTCCTGGGTGTTATCCTTTTTTGTTCATTTTTAGTCGAAAAGTGACCAGTGCAGTTCTTTGTGAGCTAAATATTCCATGATAAAGAAAATTTTATTAAACAAGAAAAATGTAGATATTAGCAAATATTGTAACTTGGTATCATTCATGAAAAGTAAATCCATTGGTCATGAGCCCAAAAAAGCTTAGATAGTATCTAAAGAAAACGTGATCAAGTTTATGACGGAAGCTCCAGATGATACGTATTTATTAACAAGGGTAACATATTATTCTCGACATTTTTGCCAAGTATAAACGTCATTATTTTAGTTTGCTTTAATATTTGGTATTTATGTAAATATATCAGTAAATGATATTGAAGACAGGTGTTCTGTTTTAGTTGTCACAATACCAAAGACAAACTAACAAAAAACGTGTATTTACTATAGTTGATGACGATGTCATCTCTGTTTTAGCTATTTATAAGAAATATGCTGCGTTACGACCAGAAACTTTACCTTACAATCGATTTCCTGTCGTATGGGAAGGGCGTCTGCACAATCCAGCCAGTTGGGAAAAATACTTTTGGAGGTATTTTAAAAACGATTGCTCCATATCTGCAACTCCCTGAACTGGGAAGGTACACAGGGTACAGTTTTCGGTGAACATCTGCTACGTTACTTGCCGACAGAGTTAATATTACGTCTATAAAGAGGCATGGAGGATGACGAAGCAAATCCGTAGCGGAAGGTTACTTGGAAGATTCCATTGAAGCAAAAAACAAAATTTCGAGATCTCTACAGGGTGTGGGAGACAAAACGATGGACAAAGTTGGCCATCAACAGATTATTCAAGTTTAAATAATGTTCACGTTTCGTCTTGTGTCCAATTTAATTTAATAACTTGTCAAATTGTACATTATATATTAATAAATTGAAATAATAATGTTGTAATACAATAAATAATAATAAAGATGATAGATCTTGATGCGGGATTTGCAATGATTTTACAGGCCCACGGGCCGGTAAAATTTTGCGGTCGTGGTAACTAAGATGTAAAGGAACAATTTTGATGCTGTTGTGCGTAAAAAAAATATTATTTTATTTTACATCAGTTATTTCTTTCATATAGCTATACCGCCCGCGCGTTGTGCTGCTAACATTGCTAGGTCTTCTCCTTCTGTTGCTTGCGCATGTTTGCGTGCAATTTATTTATTTAAAATATTCCCTTATCTGGTACATGCTACTCACGTGTGTCAAAAGAAACCGATATATTTCAATTTAATTTATTTTATTTGACAATAGTTATTATTTTTAATTATTAATAGCAACTTCATTTTGGTAAGTATTAGAAACACTCTTCCTTATAAATCATAACTTTTTATAAAAGTTTGTAAACCTTTTTTAAAATGGATGAATGGTTAGTCAACAAAGCCAGAAATTTTAATGATGATCAACCAAGTACGAGCAAAGCTTATGAAACAAAGATCATGATCATGAAGATGCTTACCCTGAAAGAAGACATACATCGCCAAAATAACAAGTGTAAAGCTAATAGGACTCGCAAGTATTTTGACGAAAATTTACGGTTTGGATTCATTGACGGCGGCAGTCAAAATAATATGTCGCATTATTTGCAATGAGCAACTTTTAAATGAAAGTATGAAACGTCAAAGTTGAAACGGTATTTAGACTTTATTCAAAGAGTATAGTTATTTAAAGAGTACTTTGATAAACCAATTAAATTTTTTGTCGATAAGAAAATGGAATTGATTACTGCTCAAAAAAATTAAAAATGCACTCTTTTCTCACCAGTCAAATATAAACCTCACTTTGACAGCTTTTGAAACTTCCAAATTAATAGCCGACTGGGTACACTCTTAGTGCTTCTCTTAGTGCCAGAAAAAGTAATACTTCCCGCTTTAAAAATTGTTTAGTTATTATTAATTAATTAAATTAAAAAAAATATTATTTAATTTTTTATAAAGTTTATTTTCGCATGAAAAAATGCATGTCTTTAAATTTAAACTTGACTTTGGGAGAGTGTGTCAAGTTTGTAAACTACATGAAATCTAGTCCATTAAATAGCAGACTTTTTACCGGATTATGCAAGGGAATGAGGAGTGATCATGGGAATGAGGGCTTTCAAAAGGAAACGTTTTAAAACACAGGTTCTTATACTGGAGTCCGCGAACCACTGGGGTCCGCGTAGTTGTTGCTGAGGGTCCGCGAGACCGCGAGATATGAAAAAATGGTTGGAAGCAATTCAAGAAGACTAGATATATTGTACACTTTTTGCTCTTTGTACTACTATTTCTATTCTTTTTGGGTGCGTTCCACTTGACGACGGCGGTCGTTGTGGTCGCGGCGAAAACGTCAGTAATGCCGTCATTATTTTCGCTCAGAACGACCCATCTGAAAAGCTAAGTGATCGTTTTGTTGAAGTCACATCAACGTCAGTTGACTAATTTATTGGTTATGAATTTTTGTGATGAGACTCTTCACCTGAATATCCAACTGCCGCAGGACAAGAAAAGAACATTTTTATTATATTCGAATGTAAATTATTTAAATCACTAAAATGAAATATAAAAAAATAAATTGTATATTTTTTTAAATATAAATTAAATTAACGAATTTTATTACTAAGGCTTACAACATATAACTAACCGCTTTAGGTTTCTGATTTATTTTCAAACTCACCATTTGTAATGTTGACATCGACGCTTAAAATGCTCCATTCACAATGGGTTTTCTATTGTAACGCTCGCAAGCAAGTGGAACGGGATAAAGCGCGGCCGTGGGCGTGAGTGTTGTGGGCGCCAAGTGGGACGCAGCCTTTATGTATTTTTTTCTATATTCTAACCTAACATAACCAAAAAATACCCATTTATTAAAATTACTTGCGATACATTTTTAACAATATTTATAATAACGTAGTGCCTATATAAGATTATTGATCAAGAAATTGAGCCTCAAGAACGATGTGAAATGAAATGCCGAAGGTTGGGATGGGTGTCCGAAAAACAAAGTTTTTCGGATGCAAATAAAAATTTGTTCAAAAGGGGATCCTCGGACTACATAAGTTTAAGAACCGCTGTTTTGAAACATCTGTTCGGGCTAAAAGACGAAGCTTTGGGATTTCTGAATGAACACCCAGCCTCTAAAAGAGATGCTATTTTTCCATTTAAGAATAGATTCCACGATTTTGAGTGGTTAATAAAAGTAGTTTATTTGTGCGACATATTTGCTACATTCAATGGATTGAATATAAATTTGCAGGGCATTGGTTTAAATATTTTCAAAGTATCGGAAAAAGTTGCAAGAATAATTTAAAAAATTACTATGTGGAAACAACGACTTTCAAAAGAAAATTTTAAATCTTTCGAAACATTACATACAGTGTTTATATATAACTATCAATGAAATTAAATAGATTGCTTTATATTTCAATGATTCAGACAATGTCCTATGTCCTCGGAAGAAAGCAATAAAATGCAAACAGTTACTCACCAAGTAACGCTAAACCGCGTACGCCAACAGCTCTCCACCTGTGAACCTAATTTGAAAATAAAATTTCCTCCTAATTTAAAATTTTTATGTGATGATAAACATCATCCTCCGCATCAAGGACAAAATATATAAAATTAATTTATTAGTTCTTTATTAATAAAGTTTATTTCTTTTAATAAAGTTTTAAATTAAACTAATTGTTATTTTCAAATTACTTATATTTTCACTCTTCTTCTTCTCGCGGATGGGTCACTTAGGACCACGCGGAATCAACGTATGTTGAACCTTCCTCCTTGCCCAATAGCTCTTCATATGCATGGATTGTTGTAGTTTATGTTCCTCCGACCATGCACGTTTCAAGAAACCAACAGAAGAAACCAACAAGTTTCTTCTGATCTTCCTCAAATTCCCTTGTGTAAACAATATTCCTGATCACATTTCAATTCATCAGATCTGGCGCTCCCATCTCCACTAGGTCCCTCTCCACTTGTTTGTACCACTTTGGTCTTGAACGTTTTTTTCAGTAGAAATTCGTGGATTGGGTAAGTTAGTCTTGTATGATTAATTCTTTCCAAATGACCCAAAAATTGAATTCGTCTCATACTCATGGTATCGTTAAGTTTAGAATTTTTTCTATATATTTCAGAATTGGGTTTGGGATAGTGTATGCCATTTTTAATTCTGGGCCCCAAGATCTTTCTCATAATTTTCCTTTCCTTAATCTTTAATTTTTCCTTTAATGTTTTAATTTGTAAATTGAGCGTCTCTGAAGCATAAAGAGCTTCCGGTTTAATCACTGTTAAGTAATGGCCAATTTTACTATTCCATGACAGGTATTGCTTGTTATAAACATTTTTTATGTATTGAAAAGCAACCTCCATTTTCTGGATTCTGTTGTTACAGATTTATTTTCATTTTCTGTAACCCATTCGCCTAAGTATTTAAATTCCTTTAGTCTAGCAATTTTTTTTAGCGTTAATATAAATTTCATGTGGCCCATTTTTTTTTGTCATACATCTAATTTTTTCATAAGAGATATGAAACTATTTTTGCTGCTTGTTCTTCCAAGATAGTGATCTACTTCTGTGATTCTGTGATCATCAGAGATGTCTTCAGCAATTAGTGCCATATCATCAGCAAACGCTAGGCAGTCTATTTGAATACCCTTAATCTTTGGCCCTAGTCGGTGAGATGGTGTCCCTGCTTTTCTCCATTCCCTAACAACCTTTTCCAGGGCACAATTAAAAAGTAATGGGGAAATTCCATCACCTTGACGGACGCCTGTATTTATTTCTAACTCTTCACGTAATCCACCCATAAATTTTACTTTAGCCTTTGTCTCCGTAAGTGTGTCTTTGATAATATTTCTTGTTTTTTGGTCAAGTCCAAATTCTGTAAAAACATTAAAGAATGATAAGCGATCTATACTGTCAAATGCTTTCCGGAAATCCACAAACGTTATGACATATTTTGTGTTAGTTGTGTTGCGAAAATAGTATATGATGTTTTTCAAATTCAAAATTTGTTCTGCACATGACCGTACCTGATTCGTACCTGAATCCACCTTGATTCACCTATTTGATTATCTACTTGAATTTTGTATATGACTTGGAGAAGGGATATCTTGATAATTTTTCAGTCAGTTTTATTTCCTTTTTTGTGTATGAGATGGATTATCGTCAACTTCCAATCCGAGGGGATTTTTTCCGTTTGCCAAACGTCCAACATAATTTCGTGCAATTTTCTGACACAATTTTCTACTGCATTTTTCCACAATTCTGTAATTATTTGATCCTCCCCTGAAGTTTTGTTATTTTTTAGTGATAGAATAATTTCTTTAATCTCTTGTACTGTCGGTGGGGTTGAATCTTGATGCATTTTATAAGAATTGATGGACTTAAATTTTTCTTGTGGTAAATTATGGTATACTGCAAGGATTGTACAGTTTGCATCTATAGTATAAGCCAATTCTCCATTTACATTAACAAAATGGAGCGATGGCGAAGAATACTTTGTCAACTTTTGCTTGAACGTTCTATAATAGTTTCGTGACTTATGTTGCTTAAAGTCTTTTTCTATTGATTGTAATTTAAAATCTTCACCTTGTGTACGAATTATCCTTATTGATATTATGAATAGGATGGTTGCGACAGTTACTACGTGGTAATCCATACTTACATTGAATTGAAAAATTCACTTTGTTTTTTACCACACTTATATTATGTAAAAATATTATATAACTTATTATTCACAGTTATATAAATTTCTACACATATCACGACTCGAGTTTCGACGTTTGACGGTCATTTTCAAGTGAAAGTTGAAAATGACCGTCAAACGTCGAAACTCGAGTCGTGATATGTGTAGAAATTTATATAACTGTGAATAATAAGTTATATAATATTTTTACATAATATAAGTGTGGTAAAAAACAAAGTGAATTTTTCAATTCAATGTATCCTTATTGATTTTGTATCTATCTCCCTAACGTTTTTAGTTTCTAGAAATATGGTTGAAGTTTTATTGCACGACCAATTATGCCAGGTTTGCTGCCTATGTTGTATTAACTGGTCACATTCATCTGTCCACCATTCAAGAGTCCTGCTTGAAGTTCCGGTCAATTTTGTGGATGTATTTCTTCAGTTCTTTTCATGAAGTTTTCATTACCTATCATATTTACGTTGAGGAACTCGTTTTGTAAAGTTTCGTTTCTCAGGGATCACATCAAGGGAAATTTTGTTGGATAATGATCTGAATCTAAGTCCAGGCCTTTCAATACTTTTAGTTTCATGATTTCTGCGGTATACAGACGGGAAATTAGTACTTGATCCAGTTGATACTCCAGTTGATAACCCAATAAGGAATTAGGTGAGACCTAGGTAAGTCCTAGTTTTAGATGGGAGTTTCTTAAAGAGGGTTGATTTAAAAAATAAATCATGACTTCTGCATAAGTTGATGAGTCTCATGCCGTTCTTATTAGTATTTTTTTGACCAGACCATTTCCGAACCCAATATTGATATTTCCTCTCTTTACCAATTTGTGCATAAAGTCACCCATACGAATTTTAACATGATGTTGTGGAATTCTTTGTATAATATTATCTAATTTTATTGTCTATTTTTACTCTATATTTTTCTTATATAATTATTTTGCAATTTTTTTGTATGAAATAAACAAACGAATAACTTGATTTTTATTAAAAAATAAAATTTATTTTGTAAATAATCGAAACATCATTTTACACCTAAAAAACAACAAAGCACCAGGGGAAGACGGCTTAATCGCTGAAATGCTCGAGATCGGAGGTGAATTCTTGATTGACAGACTGCAAGCAATCATTGGAAATACATGGAAGAGCGGCATCCAGACAAAAACCCTACTACACAAAAAGGGCGACAAGACTGATCCAAACAATTACCGAGGCATTTTCCTTCTATCAATCGCCTACAAAGTTCTTTCACGTGCCCTCCTCACAAAACTGGAAGAACAGACAAAACATCTGATCGGTGAATATCAGGCAGGTTTCCGACGGCACCGATCATGCGCGGAACAAATCTGGAACCTGAAGATGATACTGCAACATCGCCAGCCCAACCGCACAGTTGTCACTTTCGTAGACTTCAAGAAAGCATATGACTCGATTGACCGTATAACTCTGTTTAATATACTTCATGAATACGGTGTGGATAGTAAAACAACCATGTTAATCGAATAGACTTTGTCAGGCACAACATCTACAGTAAAATTCATGGGTGAAATCTCAGTGCCTTTTCAAATCAGTACTGGAGTAAGACAGGGTGATGGATTGCCCCCACTCCTCTTGAACCTGGTACTAGATAAGATAATCAAAATATGGGAGAAAGAAATACCTGGAGTATATATGGGAACAAAGGACAAACGAATCAACAAAAAGTGCCTCGCTTTTGCTGACGACCTTGCAATAATCACCCGGACTACTGAAGAAGCCAAACACGCCATCGAGGAACTTCATGAAATCAGGACCATCAGGACCGGCCTTCAAATCTCTTACGAGAAAACGTAATACATAGACTCCAAAAGCTCAAATATGACACATTTTGCAACCAAATATGGCAACATCATACAAGTTAAGCACTTCAAGTACCTAGGTGAGATAATTGGAAACGCTGGTAAGGACAGAATGGCTAACAAAACAAGTGCAGAAAAGTTACGCAAAGCCTATGCAATCATCTGCAATATGTACAACAAGAAATCACTTTCTACCAAAACAAAACTCCGTCAGTACCATACAGTCATTCTTCCAGAGGCACTCTATGCAATTGAGACTTTATCATTAACCATCTACATAAATAATATTGAGAAAGTAGAACGACAGATACTAAGAAAAATATTTGGACCCAAGGTACAAGATGGTATTTGGATGCGTAAAAGCTCACAAGAACTGTATTCCCTGACAGAACGATTCTCCTCAGTTACACGAAAAAGACGTCTGAATTTCTACGGTCATATAGTACGAATGGACTCTCGATTGTCCAAGAAAATCTTCCACATCGCCAATGGAACTAGACAGTCCAAAGTACGCTGGCTGGTAGACACCCAACATGACCTCTCAGTAATCAATATAGACCCATTGGGAACTGCGCGAACTAAATACAAGCAGGAAATAAATTCACATAACTTCACATCAAAGAATCCAACAGCTAAGAGTTTGAAACTAAAAACCGCATGGACGCAAGAAGACAGGCCCAAAGCGAAAGGATGAGGAAGTTTTGGGAAGATAAAAAGAACAAGATGACCAGTGCTAAGTAATGGTTCTACGCGTTCCTTAGAGGGCTAAACCAATAAATTATAATAATAAATGTTTTTTTTTTCATAAGTTGTGACGTCAAAATTTTTAAAATCGTACCGGGCCGTGGTCAAAAACGTTTGGGAAACGCTGAGATATAACATCGATTCTTCCGGAGACTGTATTATTCACGCGGAATTTGTCGCAACTGTTTTACATATGATTCGCCGAAAATTATTCGAATCATATCTATACATATCAGGCATATAACTTACTGCTTAGATGAGACAATAAAACAAATTAATAAATTAGCTACTAGTTTCGACTTGGGTTTATTAAATAATTCTAGTAATTATTGATATTTCTAGCCTGCGAGCCTGGACACAACGAACATCTGATGTAACTTGATGTGATCTCAAGACCTCAGAATAATAGGCCTTGTGATAGGGTAATTTAATAAACTTATGCCGCGACTAGTATCTAATTTAATAATTTTTTTTATTGATCTATCTTACATTAATTTAAATCATATCAATAGCTGCAGGTAAAATTAGAGGATCTCCTCGTCAGTCAGTCAATTATTCAGTTATTAATTCAGTCATTTGTTCAGTCATTAATTTAGACAACAATTCAGTCATTAATTCATACACTCACTCTTTCAGTCAGTCTAAAAAAAATTACTCTCCGTACAACTACCAATTATTTGTATTATTATTATAACGCACCTAATTATTACTCCAAAATGAGAAAAACTGAATTCATCATTCCTCAAATTATTCATAAATAACCTTGTCCTAAAATCGTTAAATTAAATATTAAAAAAAAAAACGAATCGATATATTAGGTCCGGACGTGTAAAATTTCTCTCCGTTTCTCTTCTCTCTAGTAATTGGTTCGAGCCAGTATACGAAATCGGAAGCTAGAAACTAGGAGAAAGACGGAGAAAAACTGTGTCTATGTGGAACGAAGTAGAAAACCTCGTGTCAACATTTTGAAATCGATTTTAATTTGATCATTAATATATAGTCTGCATACCACACGCATTGCTTATACACGTTATTATACTAGAAAGTTTATTGGCGCATTTAATGATAATTGTATTCAGAAATGAATTGATTTACTTATTACATCGAGCGAATATTACAAGGTACGATTACACTGGCACATATGTATGAGAACTTGTGTGACAAGCAAATGTAAGATTGAACCAAGAAGTGTATGCATAGTCATGAAATATGTTGATAATAATAAAGTTCATAAACAAGTCAAACTGTTTTAGATGATTTAAAGCTTATGTTAATATAAACTTGCGTGGATACAAATCGGCCCAATGTATTTTTTTGACTTTAACTATATTTTAACTATATTCGAATTCTTCATTTAAGCTCATCCTATAAATGTTCTATCGGATTTAGGTCTGGACTGCATGCTGGCCACTCCATAACCAGAAAACCGATTTCTGTAATGTAATGTTGTATGGTTCTTGCGGTGTGCGGTTTCGCTTTGTCATGTATAAAGAAAAATTCTTCTCCAATGTAGTCGATGTAAGGTACCACATGATCTGCTAAAATCTCCTCGATGTACCTAGCACCCGTTAAACCTCCTCTCCCGTAATCATGGGCGCCCCTAATTATGAAAGCAGAGTTGGTTCGTGCCCCAATAGAAATTTCAGGAATCGCTCTCTTGGTCTTCGGTACACTTTTCTTCTTCGGTCGCTACCATAGAGGCATATTCTGGTCTCACCTGAGAACAGAAAAGACCCCCATTGTTTCAAAGTCCAAATTAAATGATCCCTTTCAAAACGCAGGCGTGCTTGACGATAAGATGGGGTAAGTTTTAAACAAACTGCAGGTATCTTAGGGGTCAAGTTACTTTCCTGCAGCCTTCGTCTTACTGCTTATTTATTTATTGAACTCTTAGTCGCCAGCATTCCGTCAACAAGGACACTATGCTGGTACATAATCATTATTACATCATAATTAATACATAAATAATATAACTACATAATAAAAAGAGGCAAGAACTGTAATATTTTAAATTGAAACTGCAGCCGCCCCTGTATACAGTGGTTCCACATGTCAACGCTCCGCCTAATGGCGATCAATATGTATAAGTCAATCGAGTTGTAAACAAACAAATAAAAGTGTTCAGTATTATTATAAAATAACTTATGTGTATCTATCCTAAAATATATACCTAGTCTGTAAGACTTCACATGGCGCTGCGGATAAAAGTGAAAAAGTTAAAAATAATAAATAATAAAAAGTAAAAGATTTTCTGGGAAATCTCAGCAAATTAGAACAATACCTGAGTGAAGAAGAGACGGAAAGTGGAAAGAGCCGACATGGAATCATCGATGAAACCACCTTCCCCCTTGATACTTGAGGACAACGTGAGTGAAAATTGGAAAAAGTGGAAACAACGTTTCCAGCTTTATCTGAAGGCCACGGGGCTTGATTCAAAGCCGGAAGAAAGACAAGTTGCTGTGTTACTTCATGTCATCGGGCAGGAGGCTCTTGACAAATATAACACTTTCACTTTAACCGAAGACGAGCAGAAGAGTTTGAAAATAGTATTGGATGCTTTTGAGTCATTTTGTACCCCACGAGTGAACGAGAGCGTAAACAGACATTCATTTTGTACCCGCTCACAACAAGAGGGTGAAATTTTTGTGAATTATTTAACCGATTTAAAACAGTTGAGCAGTCAGTGCGGATTTGGTGAGCTACGTGATAGTTTAATAAAAGATAGAGTAATTTGTGGAATTCTCGACAATGAACTGAAAAATCGCCTTTTGAGGGAAGAAGATTTGAATTTAGAAAAGTGTGTTAACATATGTAAAGCGAGTGAGCTGGCACAAATCCAAATAAAAACACTCTGTGATGAGCCGAAAATCCACTCCATTAATTCAAGTTTCACAAGACAGCAGCAAACAAACCAGGCAAGAAAGTGGAGGGAGACTAAAGTTTTGCAGAATCAAACCAACAGAATCGAACAACAGATAGCAGCACCAGCAGATGGCAACAACAATAGATGGCAGCATCAACAGAGGGCAGCATCATCTGGGTATCAGCAACACGCAGGACAAGAAGCGTTTCGAAATCCCTGTCAAAGGTGTGGTAGAAGTCACAGGGATAATGTGCCCAGCATTTGGAAAGGTCTGTAATAAATGTCAACGTTTAAATCACTTCGCCAAGCTATGTAGATTTAAAACAGGAAACAGAAATGTAAACGTTTTGGAATCAAATAGTGAAAATTTTGAAGAAAACATAGACACATATTTTATTGGATCCCTATTTAATAAGATAAATGAAACGGAATAGATTGAAATGGTACTAGTCGATGATAAAAGGAAATTGAGAGTCAAGTTAGACACAGGGGCTCAGTGTAGTCATGTCGCTGAAAACGTTGAAAGAAATTGGAGTAGTAAAAAAATTGGAAAGAATAAAAGCCAGGTTGAGCGCATATGGAGGGAATTCTTTGAAAGTGTTAGGAAAATGTAATTTCACGTGCAAATTTCAGGGCAAAGATAGTCAAATATTGGAATTTATTGTAGTGGCAGAGGAAATGAATTCACCAACAGTCTTGGATTTCCGTCACTTTTAAAGCTGAAATTAGTAAATAAAGTGAATTTCATTGAAAATACGAGTGAAATAGAGAATTTGATAAAAAACAACAAAAACTTGTTCACGGGAATCGAAAGCATCAAAAGGTTCACCTACGATATTAAGTTGAAAGACAATGCGAAATCTATTATTTTGCCATGTAGATCGGTCCTATAACGTTGCGAGAGCCATTAAAAAAGGAGCTGGACGATATGGAAAAAACAGGAATTGTAAAAAAGGTAACGGAACCGACAGACTGGGTGAATCATTTTACAATGCGAAAAAAGCCAAATGGCAGTTTGAGAATTTGTTTGGACCCAAAACAATTAAACGAGAACATCAGAAGAGAACACTTTAAAATTCCAACATTCGAAGATGTTTGCTCCAACATGATAGGTGCGAAAATATTCAGCACATTAGATGCAAGCTGTGCGTTTTGGCAAATCGAACTTACAGATAGAAGCTCGGATTATACAACCTTCAACACACCGTTCAGACGATATAAATTTTTAAGAATGCCCTATTGTATATCATCTGCCCCAGAAGTTTTTCAGAGATGTTTTAACGAAATATTTGGTGATCTGGACGGGGTTGAAG
Organism: Phosphuga atrata; assembly: GCA_944588485.1. Taxonomy (NCBI): domain Eukaryota; kingdom Metazoa; phylum Arthropoda; class Insecta; order Coleoptera; family Silphidae; genus Phosphuga; species Phosphuga atrata. Next base: position 74,728,688 of record OX155893.1, on the reverse strand, counting down.
TGTATATAAATGATATAATCGTGTGGGGAAAAGATACAAAAGAACATATAGAGATATAGGAGAGGGTTTTCAAAAGAGCGGCTGAAACAAATGTGAAATTCAGTTTTAAAAAGTGCAAGTTCGGGAAGAGGGAAGTAAAATATATGGGCCATATATTCTCCGAAAATGGCATTACTCTAGACGAAGATAGATTAAAGGCAGTTAATGATATCAGAAGTCCGAAAAATAAAAAAGAATTTGAAACGTTTTTAGGTATGATAACATATGTGAATAGATTTATTCCGAACTTGTCTGAAGTGAACGCTGTATTGAGAAATCTCACAAAAAAGGATGTTGAGTGGCAATGGGATGCGAACGCAGAGAAAGCTTTTTGTGAATTGAAAAGAGTTCTTATGGCCAAACCGGTCTTACGTTTTTTCGATGTTAACAAACCAGTAACTCTCAGTGTAGAGACGTCCCAAAATGGATTGAGATGCGTTATGCTACAAGAGAATATACCCATTGCGTACGGGAGCAAATCTTTGAGTGACACAGAGAAAAGATACGCTTAAATTGAAAAGGAAGCACTTGCGATTGCTTTTGGATGTAAAAAATTGCACCAATATATTTATGGGAAGTCTGTTGTGGTGTAGAGTGACCACAAATCATTGGAGGTGATATTCAAGAAGTCAATGAATGATTGCCCAGCTAGAATACAAAGAATAAGACTGAACGTACAAAAATATGATTTGAGAGTCCAATACAAGCCAGGGAAAGAACTTTTAATCGCAGATGCATTGTCCCGTGCGCATTCTGAAGATAATTCAATAGATATGGAGAAAGAAATATCAGTTCAGGTTTGTATGATAGTAGAAAATTTTTTAAAATTTAAATTTATATTGCATACGAATGCAAACGAGGAGATGAAAATGTTGAAAAAGTTCATACAAGAAGGTTGGCCAGGAAGGGGGTCTCAAGTTCCAAATATTGTCAAACCATATTTCACTTTTGCGGATGAGTTGAATATCATAGAGGATTTGATATTCAAAGGGGTACGACTGATTGTCCCACAAAGTCTCAGAAAGGAAATGCTATCCAAAATACATTATACTCGCTTGGGCGTAGAAAAGTGCTAGATTAGAGCACGAGAAGTTCTCTACTGGCCACAAATGAATAAGCAAATAGAAGATGTAGTACAAAACTGTGTAAAGTGTTCAAAATACAGGAAAGAAAACGGGAATGAGCCACTTATTTTAAGAGAGGTTCCAAACGCGCCGTGGCAAGTTTTGGGACTGGACTTGTTTCACTTTAGAGAATCTGAGTGGTTACTGATTGTAGATTACTTTAGTAAGTACCCTGAAGTTGCGAAGTTGGAAAACATAAGGGCTTCGACGATTATATCAAAACTGAAGTCAGTCTTTGCACGATTTGGAATACCCCATGAAGTATATTCAGACAACGGAACGCATTTTGATAACGTTCAAGCAAGGAACTTTGCAGCTTCATGGAATTTTGAGTGGAAAACGTCAAGCCCTAGATACCCAAAGTCGAATGGTATGGTTGAAGCACACATAAACACAATAAAAAACATGTTAGAATAAAAGATAGAAGATAGTAACAATATAGAATACAAGATAGAAGATAGAAGATAGAAAAATACAAGATAGTAACTTAGATCCTACAATTGCTCTTCTCGAATACATAAATACTCCAATCTCCAATGAAATAAAGTCTCCTAATGAAATAATGTTTGGCCATCAAACTCGTGGCATATTTACGACAAAAATTCGAGAAGAACAAAGAACGGTAAACCTTGAGGTCAAAGAAAAACTCGAAAAAAGACAAATAACACAAAAGTCCTACCACGACAGAAACACGCACACATTAAGGCCTCTAGATGTGAATGATCAAGTGTTTGTTCGGAAGGAAATGGTAAAACCCCTGGAACAAGCTAAAGTGATGAAAGTTTGTAATCCTCCACGTTCTTACGATCTTGAGTTGCAGTCGAGAAACAGAATAGAACGAAATAGGAAACATATACATTTATATCAACAGAATGAAAACTCGATCGAACCAGCCATCGTTAACATCGAAAAGAAACGGGAGGATAATTTTCAATCGCCTGCAAAACAAGCTCATAGAGAACAGTCCATTGCGGATTCTGTATCTACACATGGTAATGATGAGAACGGGGAACAGTATTTGTTAAACGGACCTTTTGTATCCGCACAAAATTCTAACTACACAACCAGGTCTGGAAGAACTGTGAAAATGCCGTCGTACTTTAAAGACTTCGTAAATTAAGAACTTTGTTAAAAGGGAGGAGATGTGATATTTTAAATTGAAACTGCAGCCGCCCCTGTATACAGTGGTTCCGCATGTAAACGCTTGGCCTAATGGCGATCAATATGTATAAGTCAATCGAGTTGTAAACAAACAAATAAAAGTGTTCAGTATTATTTTAAAATAACGTATGTGTATCTATCCTAAAATATATACCTAGTCTGTAAAACTTCACAAGAACATAGACTGATTTAACATAGAATAGTCAATTTAAATGTATTAGTTTCTTGTGATGACTAGGTCATGATAAAATCTTCTTAGATTTTTGGCGCGTTCCTCAAAAATCTTCCACAATTTCTTGTTTTTTTCGACTTCCCTTAACTCCACCTCGTATGGTGGACAGGAGTATCCTGCATGGGACATACTCAGTTCGGAATCTTGCCTCCATTTTGAGATGACAGAGCAATAAAAAATCACGTGTGGAGCTGTGTCTTCTTCACCGCTCTGGCATAGTGGCGAGTGGCGATGCCCTTTTGCCAAATCGAAGTAGGTAAGACTGAAAATTTTCATGGCCAGTAATAAGTTGGACCGCGTGGTGCGAGAGACAGATGACTATATTAGTCCACTTGTCGATTGACTAGATATAGTTTTTAGTCCAAAGACCAGTTCTGACGCATTCCATCGCTGTTGCCATTCCCTGTTAAGGTAGATGTTGATCCCGTATTTTATAGCCTTTTATGAAAATTTCAGCACAATTGTGAGGTTCTGGGTCTGTGGAGTCTTGACTAGAAGCTTGTCTAGCCAGACTGTCCGCTCTTTTGTTACCTGTCAGGCCGTCATGTGCCCTCGCCCAATGGAAGCTTAGATTATTTTTTTGTGAGACCTTGTTATAGAGCTTCCATGTGTCGAATAGTATCTCGATTGACGAGGCTATGTTTTGAAGAGAATCTAGAGCAGATTTGCTATCGGATAGTATAGAGCATTCGTCCATTACGTCAGGCTTTGAAAGGATATACGCCAATGCCCGGTTAATTGCAATTAACTCTTTGTAAGCTTTCGCCGCTCTTAATGTGCAGACTCGTTGTACGTCCAGGGGCTTAGCTTTTTCCCTTACTCCACAAGACTTACGCCAAATGGGAGCGGCGTATAGTAACCCGGATTCAATTGCTCCGCTATAAATTTGTTTCAATGCTATTTTGCCGAAGCCCCTTTCCTTCCTTGCCACCCGCCAAGTAGAACGCTCAACAGTTTAGCCTTTCCGCAAGCTAGTTTGATGTGTGGTTTAAAGTTTAGGTGTCTATCTATTGTGACCCCCAGGTATTTTAAATTATCCTGACACTTAATCTGGTTATCTCCTAATGTAAAAATCCGCTGCCTAGGATCTTTTCCAAAGAATATTATTTAGCTTATTAGTCTTATTAGCATTAAAGATGAATTTGTGGTTCTTGGCCCAAGCTAATAAAACTTCTAGTGCTTGATAGGTTTTCTCTTTTATGCCCATTATAGTACAACAAGAAGTAATAAGCATGGTATCATCCGCGTAGGAAACTATATTACACCATACTGGAAGATCATACTCGAAAATTGTATCGTATAGAATATTCCAGTAGATAGGGCCCTATTTCGAACCTTGTGGGCAATCTTTTCTGACTGATCTCTTCTCGCATAAGCCTGGTTCAGAGATTATTGCTTTACGGTTGCTGAAGTAATCTTTACTCAAGCTGATGAGATTATTAGGGCACTGTTTGCTAACTAATTGTTCTATAATGTTAGGCCGCCAGGCATTGTCGGAAGCACTGCTTATATAAAGTGCAACAATGGCACAATATTGTTTCTGGGCAATGTTGTCTTTGATAGATTGGATGACTTTGGTTATAGCATCGGTGGTTCCAACGCCCTTTCTGAATCCAAATTGGATGTTACTAAGTAAATTGCGACTATAAAATTGGTAACCGATCATGGAGATGAGCAAGGTGTCGAGAACTTTCCCAATGGCAGGCATAAGACTTATGGGCCTAATGTCTTTACAGGATGTACCTTGTATAAGTGGTTTGGGAATTATTTTTACTAGCTGTAGTTTCCAAATTGCTGGAAAAACGCCACAACTTAGACATTTGTTAAATAGTTTATGAAAAACTTGAGGGGCAGCCTTAAATGCCGTTGACACGATATCCGGTGAGAGTGCGTCTATGCCTGGAGCCTTTTCAGGATTTATACCGTTGATTGCCATTACAATCTCTGGAATTGTGAATAAAGGGTCGTCGAGTCCACCTTTTCCTTCTAGAGCTGTTTTTCTAGACTGTAAGTGTTCCACTGAGTCTGTTTCGGAATCATCCGGAAAGAAGGCTGTCAAGAGCTTTTACTTAGACTTGGTTAGCCTGAATTGGTGAACCATTTTTGAAAAAATGAACCCCCAAACCGCGTCTTTAGCTATCTACTTAATCTAATCGTTTTCTAATCGCTTAATCTAAGATAATAACTTGCTGCTTGCCGAGATAACGTCGATTTGGCTTGAGCCGTTATGGGCTACGAAAGTAGGTTCAGAGCCTTTGTTGAGAATATCGAGGTTGTGTTTTGAAAATATTGTATCTAATAACTTTCAACGATAATCATCTCTTCGGATACCCTAACTATGAGATTTAGCGTTAATATCGCCTGCGACTAGAACTTCACCTTTAGAAGCTAACTCTTTTACAACGGTGTCTAGGCTATGTGTGTTTTCTTCATATATAGTCCTAGTGTCAGGAGGTAAATAAACTGAAACAGCAAGGAATGTTAAGTTACCGCTTACGGGTCTGTACGACGGTATGTACCTAAGTTATTACTGTATTTTGCCATAAAAATCACACTGATCCGTGGATCTGTGATGATTATTGCGGTCTTGATGGTGTTGTCGTCGGTTGCGGATGCGTGAATGACTTTATAATGGACAGGGAATCCTAGAACCACGCCTCGGTGAAATTGCGGCTCCTGGATGAATACGATTTGTATTCTGTCCCGAGATATCTTTTCTAAAAGAGCAATAGTTGCTGATTTGCTTTTAGATTAAGTTGCAGGCATCTGATTCCATGGTTCATTGTGTCGATGGTTCTGACGAATAGTTCGTTGATGAGCTTTGAAAATTTGTAGTATTGCTCTATTTGGTACTTAGAGAAGCTTTGATTAAGGTGTTTAGGTATTATTCATTTTGTCTGTGGATTGTACCTGATTTCTCAACCTTCCTTTTTTCCCATCCTTTTGTTCTAGTCCTTGACCCATGTCTTCTTGGGATCCGGTTCATTTTCTGATAGTTCGTCAGAAATTGAAGGAGATCGGATCGGCTTTCGTCTTACTGTCCACTGATTAATAGCCAGTTCTCGTAGTTCACGCAGCTGTTGTTGCAGTTAAACAGCATTAAGGTGACGATTTCTTTATGATGTTGGCACAATATAGCTGTCATCCCGAGCCGTTGTAAATCTACTTCCGCCTGTACCAGGTCGTCTATGAAAGTATTCAGTCTCCTCATAACGTTGGAATACTCTCCGAACCGCGGCGCGTGTCATATCCAGTTGTCGAGTAACAGCTCACTGGCTATGTTCATTTTTGATTAGAACAAAAACTTTTTGCGGTGTAGTTTGCGTTAAACTAACACTTTTGAAAACCAATCAAATTATGAAAAACAAAGACAATAGGCTAAACCACAATTATTGCAAAGGCAATAATTACAAGTTCTTTCACAAGTTTGTTATTCTCGTTATAACGACCACATAAATACATTTGTTTTTGTTTACCGGTTGCTTCGCCTATATATGATAAGCATTCTTGATAAATTTAAACTCATAATATAGTATATAGTATATTTTCACACAAATAAAATTAAATGATCAACTGTCATTTTTAAGTTGCTGTCAGTAATTAATATAAATTTCTACCGGTCTTACTTAATTTATTTCATTTAAAAATGTTTACAAAAGAGCAGAAGACTTTTATTGTCGAAAGTTATTTTCGAAATGTGTACATAATGTACATAATATAATGTAACAGTATTGACCCGTGCATTGAAGAATTTTGGCAACGTTTTCCTATGGCTGTTTTCAATAGGAATCAGTTTAGAAGGCAGGTATTACGATCAGTTGATTGCTTTCGAAGTACTTGTAACATTACCAACAAATCAATAAGCGGAAGGCCTCGTATTAATTATGAGAATATTATAAACAACATCAGAAATGCAGTCCAAGACGAACGTACCACTTCAATTAGGAGACTAGCTCAACAGTGGAATTTAAGTCGTGCTACCACTTACAGAATTATTCGTCAAAATCTTTACATGAAACCATATAGGTTTCAAATGTACCAAGAACTTTTACCAGTCGATTATAATAAAAGACTGGCCTACTGTCGGTGGTTCAATGAAAATATGAACGACGAAGTGTTAAATTTAACATTTTTCACTGATGATGCCTGGTTTCATCTAAACGGACACGTTCTTGTGATCTAACTCCTCTGGACTTTTTTCTTTCTCCTTATTAAAAAAAATTCAGTATTCAGCAGTCCAGTGCATACAGTAGAAGATCTGAGAAACAATGTAATAAGAAAATTTGAAGAGGTCGATAAAACAGTATTACAAAATGTGTTCGATAACATAAAACGGCGAATTAATTTGTGTATTCGTGAAAATGGACAACACAATGAACAAACATTACAACAGATGTTGAATCTGTTGTAATGTTTGTTCTTCTTTGTTAATTTTATAATTCACAACACTATAAAATAATTCAGTGTTAAATTTATGAGAAGGCGTTTTATTTATAACTAATGAAATTGTTGAACTTAACACTAAAAACAATGCGCCATAACCACAAGACCACTCCAAATAATTCACGGTCATGAATTTACGTTAACAACAACTGACAGCTACCTAAAAATGACATTTGATAATTTGTGATGATTTGATAATTTTATGTGAGTGGGCAGGAGTGGATTCCAAGAGTTTTGGGACTCACGTTAGTTTTCTAACTAATTTTGTAACATTCGCACGATAGGGTAATTGACAATACCGGCCGTGTTACAAACAATATTTTTTATTACTCATGTGCGAAGGTTTTTGTGCCATAAAAAAAAATGGAATGAAAAATGGAGAATTTGCTTTTTCAATTGTCTCCGGTGGTATGGATTCGTATATATAAGAACTCTCCTCAGTCTCCGGTCTCACCATAGAATTTACACTCATTTTAAAACGTTTTCTTTAATTTATATTATTATTTTATAACGAAAAAAAAATCTAACACTTCACATCATTTTTTAATTTCGAAGTCTTGATTGTGTGCGTTTTATTTTTATTTATTTGTTTTTTTTAATGTAACCTAGCAATATTAAATATGTGAGTGCATTACACAGGTTATGTAGAAAGACAATGCGAAGTGGCATTTTTCGTATTAAAAAATGGGCGTCAGGAATTACTTCGCACGCATGAGTTATAAAAAATATTAAATTGTCTTCCAAACGGCACAATTTTTTATTATACAACACGTCTCGTTCTCGATGATAATTTGTAGTAATGTTAGTCATTTGCCGGCCGTGCGCCGGTCGACAGTCATATTTGTTCCTTGTGTTTGACGTTTCACACGTGCTGAGTACTGTAAGTGTAAAAAATTACCAAATCTAAATAAGAATAAAAGGATTGTAATGTTAGGAGATAAGAAGAAGAGAATATCATATTCACGATCACGAAATGAGATAGTAACAAACAATAAATGGATGAAATATTGGAACAAATTGAAAAAAATATCAATAAGCTCAAAAACGTCGTCTGTAAACTGCCAGAATTAAATGAAACCTCTGATAAAAATCAGAATGGAAATGCAGGTATCACATAAAAAGTATTTTGCCTCCTTATGAGACACTTACTTAAAAAATGCTTAAGTGTGAACTCATTCACTCTTAAGTATGTTTTTCTTTTGTACAAAAAACATGTACAAAAACTGTCTATGTGAAAAATTGTCCATACAACAAACTGCCTATATGACAAACTGTTTACACGACAAACTGTCCAAACAACAAACTGTATGTATAACAAAACAGATATATGAGTTTCTGTATGAAACCAGTATCACATAAAAAGTATTTTATATTTATAAAAATAAATTAAGTGTGTTGATTCATTCACACTTAAGTATGTTTTTGCACAAAAACAACATGTCCAAAAACTGTCTATATGACAAATTGTCCATACGACAAACTGTTTATACGACAAACTGTCTGTATAACAAAAATATATGAGTTTCCACACGAAACCAGTATCACATAAAAAGTATTTAGTCTCCATACGAGACACTTACTTAAAAAAATGCTTAAGTGTGGTGATTCAATCACACTTAAGTATGTTTTTTGTACAAAAACAACACGTACAAAAAATTGTCTATATGACAATCTGTCCATTCGACAAACTGTCTATATGACAAACTGTTTATACTACAAACTGTACATACGATAAACTGTCTGTACAACAAAAAAGATATATGAGTTTCCATATGAAACCGTTATCACATAAAAAGTATTTCACCTCCATATGAGACACTTACTTAAAAAATCTTTAAGTGTGGTGATTCATTCACACGTAAGTGTGTCTTTGTACAGAAATAACATGTACGAAGAGCTGTCTATACGACAAACTGTTTATACGACAAAATGTCCAAACGACAAACTGTCTGTACGACAAACTGTCTATTAGACAACAACTGTTTATTAGACGAAGATACGAAAATAATAAAGGTCCATATTATAAAATAATTCCATTTGTCAGAAGAAAATCTGGATAAAATGTTGATTCAGGTAATCTCATCCAACAATCCCCAAAATCAAGAAAGAAATCGAATGAAACGACTCTTACTGAAGACGTAGAAGCAATTGAAAACAGACCCCAGTTCAATGAGGTTATGTTAGAAATGCTATGAGATTCTAAAAAGGAAATTCCAATAAAAATAAACGAAGAATTAAAAATTAGATGGCAAAATGAATGCAGGAACGCTATCCAGAGAAAAATATAAAAAAAATGGATGCCCAGACCTCAATGAAACAGGTATTATAATAAGCTCTTAGCTAAAAATGTAATAGAGCCTTGTCAAAATGAAGATTATGAATTCATTTCCTCTTTCTTCTTAGTTGACCAGCCAGGCTTCAGTAGATTTATTATTAATTTAAAAAATCTAAACACATTTATCGATACCATCCATTTTAAAATGGAAGATATTATTAGGATAATCAAACACTTAATATCTATTGGATCATATATGAAGACATCGGTGCAAAAAGGAGGCAGCTCCATATATTTACGATTTTTCGTTCTAATAGCTATAAGGTAATTCAAAGGCGCTCTATCAATTGGTGCAAAAACGAAGTAGCTTCGTAAGGGAAGTATAATGAATATATAGATGCCTCCTTATTAGATTCGGTGCAAAAAGGAGACAGCTCCGGAGCGTTTTTGCACGGAATGAATAGTTCATACTTTAGCCGCTTGGATGCAACACATGCAATATGGAAGACTTTGCCGATATGTTTAGTAGATTATCGAATAATATGTTGGCTCCCAATAGTTCAAGCGAACAATTTGAGGATTCGGACAGAGATCCTGATTTTTCTCAAGATGACCCTGGACCTAGTGTTGGACGCTTTTCTGTGTTTAATTCAAGTGCTGAAATTTCATCGCTGGTCCAAAGTGATTCTGAAAGTGATGACGGTGAACAGAAACAAACAGTTGTAAAAAAACAAGTTGGCAAGAAACGAGCAAGAGATGAAAGTAAGTGGAAAAGAAATATTGCTAAGAAAAGAAAAGCTGAAGGAAAATCTGACATCGGCATTAAAAACAAAAATAAATGTCACTGCTAAACAAGATATTTTGACAATCTTTAATAATATTGCCAACAAAGAGAAACAGGACATATTTCTAGGAGGACAATTAGTTATAAAAAAGGTTGCCAGATCTAGACCTAAATTGGGTGGAGGACGAAAACGTTCTTGTTCCTGTGAATATACTATAAAAATCGGCACAACTGTAACCAGGGTTTGTAAAAATGCTTTTTGTTTATTATAAGGTGTTAGTAGCAAAAGAGTAAAACTTATTATGAAGCACTTGAAAGATAACATTCCGACACCCAAAGATATGCGTGGAAAACACACCAATCGCCCTAATATGATACGTGAGGGTGTATTACATCAAATTGATTCGCGTATACAGTCATTTCCAAAAAGATCGTCACACTATAGCCGCACTAAAAATGAAAATAAGTTTTATTTGTCACCTGAACTAAATATGCAAAAAATGCATAGGCTTTATCTTCAAAAGTACGAACCCGATATATACGTTGCCATCCTGAACGATAAAAAAGTAAAGCCTCAAGTTTCATACGATTATTTTAATCGGTACTTTATTTCAAATTATAACTACTCATTTGGAAAGCCACGGTCGAACACTTGCCAGACTTGTAATAGACTGGACAACCTCATATCAGCGGAAAAGAATGAAGAAGTAAAAAGGAATCTAATAACTGAAAAACAGGTACATGAGAAAAAAGCAAACTATTTTTACACAAAACTGAAAGAAGATACTGCAGAAATTTCGGAGAACAAAGATGAGGTGGAGCTGTTAGCTTTTGATTATCAACAGAATATGTCCCTTCCCCACGTACCTAGTGGAGATGTTTTTTTATAAACGGCAACTGTGGGAATACAACTTTTGTGTCTTTGTAGCCAGTTCGGGGAAATCGTACTTTTTCATGTATGATGAAACCATAGCCAAGAAAGGAGCTAATGATGTAGTAAGCTTTTTACATTATTTTCTTGAAAATTTTGTACCATCAACAGTGACAAAATTATATCTGTATTCTGATAACTGCAGCTCACAAAATAAAAACCAAGTCGTAACTCAGTATCTTTACACACTTGCAAATACTAATGGATTTGCTAAAATTATACACAGATATCCAGAACCAGGACATAGTTTCCTGCCTTGTGATCGGAGCTTCGGATTGATCGAAAAGGAAACGTGAGAGGATCGTATTGCCAGAAGAATGGGTTGCAATGGTAAACAATACATGCCGCAAATTTATAGTGGTTCCAGTTTCCCAAGAAATAATTTTAAACTTCAGTGGTCATTTCAACGGGACTTTTAAAAAGTACGTGTTAAACCAAAGAAAACAGAAATTTGGTATATGTTCTTATCGTGTCATGGAGTACACAGAAAAAGGCGTGGAATGCAGCAGTTCGGCCAGTGCCTTCCTTAAGGACTTATGTGCTCTTCAGAAACATGGCGTAACTTTGACCTTACCTCCTTCTACATTACTCCTATACTCTGGATTGTTACCACTTAAGCGCCCTAAATACCTACAAGTAAAAGAACTTGCAAAAAAATATGTGCCTTCTGACTGTATGTGGTTTTATGATCGGCTGAAGTGTCAAGGAGAAAAAGAACCTACTCAGCCAGAAGAAGATAGCTTTACTAATGATTAGTTTTTGTTTATTTATTACTTTTGATAAAATTTTGTTAATAAATCTCATTGAAATTTGTGTTTGAATTTTTTTTTACTCTTCGGTGCAAAAAGGGGGCAGCTCCAACGTTTTCTTTTTGATATTGTTATTCAATCTAATTTCCAAAAAGCGTAGTTTGTTAGTATATTATGTATTAGGTACTAGAGTTTAAGCCTACATAAGAATAAAACATATAAATTCAAAAAATTCGTTTTATGTTTCTCCTGAAAAAAAATGCTAAAATGGAACTGCCTCCTTTTTGCACCGATGTCTTCATATGTGTTCGATAGATCTAAAGGACATATACTACTTTATTCCTATTTTAAAAATTTTAATTTAACAGGCAGCTCTTCCAGTTTTTATGCCTTCCCTTTGGTTTATGCACAGGTCCTTTTGTTTATACAAAAATTATGAAACCAGTTATAAAAAAAAATAGACAACTAGGTACTTTATCAATTATTTACATTGATGATCTATTAATCGTGGGATATTCGTATAAATCCTGTAAAAATTCATCAAATTTGGTGAAAACATGTTGGAACAATTGGGCCTTGTCTATCTACTGTAAAAGACTAGAAAGGAAAAAGTATCTAGTCTTAATTTTAAATGACGACGACGGTAGAAATTATGTTAATAAACTAATAATGGAGGAACTGTAATGGTGGAAAATAAATACACAAACAGGTTCTAAGCTAACTAGAACACATGAGTTTAAATGAGATATCTTCAGATGCATCTCTGAGCTGGTGGGGTGCACACTGTAATGACGTAAACGCTCATGGTTTCTAGATGAAAGAAAGTTTAGCATAAACTATCTATAACTGTTAGCAGTGTTCTTTGGTCTAAGATGTTTCGAGAACAAAGTATCAGACGATAAAATTCTATTAAGAATTGATAATACGTCAGCAATTTCCTATATAACAAGAGGGCAGGCGGCATTCAATATCGCCACTTAAATGCATTAGCAGCAGAGGACTCGCAATGGTGCGAAAGGAGAAAAATCTGGATTTACCCGTCATACATCCCGTCAGTTATGAATAAAGAGGCTGATTTAGCATCGAGAATCACTAATATAGATACCGAATGGGAACTATGTAAAGAGTCATTTGAATAAAATCAAAAAATTGAAAATTGGAAAGTTTGGAATTTTCTCAATTTACCTTTTTTGCATAAAGCTTGAATAAAAAATGTCCTAGATTTTGATCTTGCTTCCCAGATCCAACTCGCTTCCCGCGATGCATTTACTATTAGGTGGACGAATGAAAAATATATGTTTTTTTACTCTTTCGCACTTATCCTTAGAACTTTGCGAAAAATAATAACTGATAAAGCTGAGGGAACAGTCGTGGTACCATTGTGGTCAACCCAGCCCTGGTACACGCTCTTCAAATCACTACTTACCGAACCGCCTTTAGTTTTTAAACCTCACAAAAATTTATTATTGCCTCCTTGCAAGCAAGAAATATATCCACTGGCATACAAACTTTCATTGGTGGCAGGGAACTTGTCCGCAAAGCGTTCCCAAGTAAAGGAATAAATGAAACATCAACAGAAATCATGATCAAGTCCATAACATCATCAACACTCATACAATACCAAGGTGCCTTAAAGCTATGTTAGAAATTTTCTTCATCAAAGAATATTCCAATATTTAATGCAAGTGCAGTAGATATACTACGATTCCTAACGGAAAGGTTCCAAAACGAATCAAGCTATGGGACTTTGAACTGCATCAGATTAGCTTCATCACTCATCTCTACTTAATATCTCGGTAACTGCTGTCCCGATTCTGCATGGGAATGTTTGAGGAACGACCTACAAGCATAGTTGGGCAAAAATTAATTGTGAAAACAATTAACAATTAACAATTAAATTGCGAGATTTAATTGCAACTAACAATTAAAATAATTAATTGTAATTGCAATATATCACAATTAACAATTAATTAATTGTTAATTGTAAAATTTTGCAATTACAATTGATTAATTGTTAATTGATTGATGCACTTTTACAATTACAATTAACAATTACAATATACAATTATACAATTACAATATTAATAAATGTCGGTTAGAAGATGTTTATTATACTCCAATGTATCACTTGCCATAACGCGTAACTGAAAGAATTATTTACATTAGAGTGTGGAAAGTGTGGAAAGACCCTCCGCCTCCACTTCCTGTCCCCCACCCTCGCCCACCACTTCCGGTTCCCACCCACTTCCGGTTTCCACCCCAACTTCTGTTCCGCACCCCACTTCCGATTCCCACCTCCACTTGCGGTTCCAAAGTTTTCACCACTTCCGGTTCCCACCCCCCATTTCCGGTTGCAAATTTTTTCACACTTACGGTTTCTACTTCCGGTTCCGGAAGTGGGGTGGGAACCGGAAGTGTAAGTGGGAACCGGAAGTGTGAGGGTGAACCGGAAGTGAAGGTGGGAACCGGAAGTGGGGTGTTAACCGGAAGTGTTAACACCCACTGTCCACTGGAAGTAGACAGTGAAACAAATTACTCATACTCATTATACTACACACTCATTGAAGGAACAAATTACTCATACTCATATCAAACATCAACCCATATAAAAACGTAACTTCTCAAACGATTGGTCACTGGGAAAAATCCTTGCTGTCTAAAGCAGATATTCATACAAATCAGTTCACAGCACATAGTACAAAATATGTTGCAGTATCAGTGGCTGTTATTAGAAATGGTGTGGATGTAGACACAATCAGACGTTGGTTGGCCTCGACGGTCACAGACCTTCGCAAAATTTTACAATCACCCGATCCTAGATATTATATTTTATCTGTATATAACTCTTTCTTTATGATTTCCAGTCATGTAACATGATAAATGAATGTTTTCTTATACGCTAAAAGTCTACAAATTATCATCGATAACGAGACGTTATATATAATTGATTATAGTATAATTGAACGATCAAACAAGCCCGTCGAAGGCGGGCGACGTTCGATCGTGATTATACGAAACGTCTCGTTCGAAGATGATCAGTCTCCCTCGCTGTGGTATTCTGGGAAAATGTGAAAGTTCTGGGAAAGCCAGTGGTGTTCTGGAAAAATGTTAACAATGGGCTCGCTGCCGATGATCGCCACCTGGGGGAGGGGAGCGATTTTTTTAACACTTTATCCCTTCAAACGCTAAGACTTAAGCATATCCTCGATTTTAACTTCATAGCAACCATCAGAATCCTTCAAATAAGTAATAGCGTTAATAGACCGAACGATTAAAGAATTTTCTTTAACAATATTAATGTTACGACTTTGTAAGGCTTTTAAAAGATAAGCGAAATTCAAATTGAACACGTAGATACAAAACTAAAACACAAACATTGTTTTTGCCCATGTCGATGATTCGTCAATTATGATGCAAATATTGGAATGTTTCGTTATTATTTTTGCAAATATTTCTTCTCTTATTTATAATACTACGTGAACATTGTTTTTAAGAACATTTCTATCTATTTAGATTAAGTGAATCTGTTTAAGTGAATAGCCTTTACTTAATCTAAATAGAAACAAATGATTTTAAAAACAATGTTATTTATCTGGTTCTCGTTTAGTGCCACGAAAGTGTGCAGGTGCTGGTGATAACAAACAAATGTTGTATAATTCAATATCTTGCGTGGTATTACCTAGGGAAGTAGTTGTTTCAACATGGGATTTGTTTGGTAGTCTTAATAAGACTTAATATCATAGAGCTAAGAACAGGTTGAATATATTTATATACTCAGGCTGCATTTCATCTTTTATAATTTCATAAGTTCTAATATATTTTTTTTATGAGAACGGATGGTAAATTATTGTTTATGTGAAAGTATAAACACAAAATATAAATTCTTACAATTAAATGAAAACGATAACAAAGCGTGGTCTATGTTTTTTATGTTAAGCTACTTTATTGATGTCTATTAATCAATAGACTTTAATGCTGCTTTTGGAAATGGAAATCACTTACAATTAGTTGTTGTACTAATATTGGACATGACTGGTCAAAATTCAATAAAATTGTACAAGGTTACTTTAGGTTTACAACGCGTTGAGTGCAGCGTGTATAAAAAATTATACACACTAATTAGGTCCCGTACGCATTGTGTATTATTTTGTAAACACGAACAATAAATTCGTTCTGAACGTGTGTATGATATAAGGGCACGTTAATCATAGGTTTCTTATGACTTATGGAGTAACTAACATGACAACTTAGCCGAATTTTACCCTCGTATGGCGTATTTAGGCTCTTACGATTATGCCCCTAGGAAATGTACCCAATTGGCGAGTGATAATGTACCTAATTTACAAATTGTATCTAATTTCAGTTTATGCAAGTTAATATCTGCAAGCGGTGTAGTCCATTGAATACACGTGGCGCAGAAATACATAATAACAACTCCACTTTACAAAATAAAAAGAATAATGGGGTGAAACCATACAAATTATAGACCTTACATACTTTCTAAATCTAAATAAAGCTTGATATATTCAACCTGTTCGTAGCTCTATAATATTAAGTCTTGTTAGTACTATGAACAAATCTCATGTTGAAATAACTACTTCCTGACTAATATCAGACAGGATATTAAATTATACAACAGAAATTTGTATGTTATTCCTAGAACCAATCCATTTTCATGTCATTAACGGAGCTAGAGAAAAAAAATGTTTTTTTTTTAATAAAAAAGGATAAGCGAGAACATATGATGATGGCGGATTCAACACATTCAGGGGAAGAAAAAGTAAGTAAAAGAGGAAGAAAAAGTAATAAAACATAAATGTGTTATAGAATACAATTTCGGAATGGGCGGTGTCGACAGAAAAGAACAACAACTTGCTTGTTTTCTAGTTATGATGAAATCCATGAAGGGTTGCAAGAAAATATTTGTATATTTGCTGGATATCACAATTTACAATGCTTACGTTTTACATTCAAAATTGCCGAATATAAAAAAGAAACAATTGTTTACGTGAATGATTTCCGTCTAAACGTAGCTGAAGATATACTGTATAATTTTAACCAATTATATAACTCGCGGAAGTCCATTAAAAAAGTGACTGCCCAAGTCGTCTACTGGCAAAAAAAGGGCATATCTTTCTGAACATGTACCTCTCACTGATAAAAAGCAGCACTCACCAAAGAGATGTCGTGTGTTTCGAAATAGTAGTTACAAGTGCTATATAAGTGTGTGAAGAAAGGTTTTTGTGCATTAGTTGTGAAGTTTAAAGCACGAGGCATTGTAATGAGTGCACAAAAGCTTTCCACACACTAGTTTCATACATTATTTTATCTACGAAATATTTTAAAATATTGTTGAATCTACAAAAAAATAATTATTTCATACCGATATTATTGAAAAATTGTAATTTCGACAGACAAAATACTTTAAATCACTGTCACAATAAGGTTAGAACGTTCAGCTCCTCCGCGGCAAAATTGCTTACTAGTAAAAGCGCACAGTGATGGAAACATTCTTTGGTCGTTGTAATCTAGGTTAACCTAGATTAGTTTATGGTTAGCTTAAGTTATATTAGAGCCAGGTAAATCCAGACTGAGAGACCGAGACTTCTTGATTCACAATGAGAAGAATGTATTCAATTTTAATATAAGTCAGAAAATTTAATTTTTATTAATGCGTGCGAAGTACTTCCTTACGCACGTTTTTTAATACGAGAAATGCCACTTCGCATTGTCTTTCCACATAACCTGGATAACGCACGCAAACATTCAATATCGCTAGGTTACATTAAAAAAAACAAATAAAAAAGAATAAAATGAACACAATCAAGACATCGATATTAAAAAAGCGACGTGAATTGTCCCTTTTTTGAAAAAAAAATTGAAAGATTTTTTTTTCATTACAAAATAATAATAAAAATTAAAGGACATTTAAAATTGAGTGTAAATTCTAAGGCAGTGATTCCAAAACTTATTTGACCTATCGCCCCCTTTCCAAACAAAATATTACCCAGCGCCCCCTGGATTTTTTTTTAATTTTAATAGCAATTAATAAGGGATATAAATGTTATTGAATCTGTGAGAAGAGGAATTAACGAGTATGAAACCAATTTTGATGGAGTGCACTATTTTAATAAATCATAAAACGTTTCGGGAAAAAATCTTTCCATCATCAGTGGTGTACTAATTTTCTACGACCGCAAATCAGTATATTGAATTTTACAGACATATTATATTTGTAATAAAATATGTGTGTAAAATTCGATATGCTTACTTGCGGTCCTAGAAAATTAGTACACCACTGATGATGGAAAGATTTTTTCCCGAAACGTTTTATGATTTATTTATTAAAATAATGATCATTATCAAAATTAGTCTTTTACTCGTTATATCCTTTTCAGTCTTCACATTATATGCAAGACTGTTAAATTATTTTACATCATTATTGTATGTACGTTTTTCGTAAAATATAGTAAAGAATGTTGTAAATTAAGAAAATCGAAGTTTGAAATTATGAAACTATTTATTAAATTCAGAAAAAAGATGATACAAAAAAGTATCTTAATTTTAATGTGAAGAATGAACCTGGAGTGCTGCTACCAATTTAGCAATTTTCGGTTCTATTTTCGTCAGCAGTAATCTTAAATCACCGCGATCGACTATTCGCAATCGGTTTCTTTTTTTTGTTAATAAATTGGTTACCGCACTGAATCCACGTTCCACCAAGTATGATGACGGAAATGCAATCAACAATTTTTGAATGACAGCCCAAATTTCTGGATAAGCCTAGGGATCTCCTTTTGCAGCCAGAATTGTTGGTAGCCACTTTTGAATTTAATTTTCAATTCATCATTTGTAGTTACTTCCATCAATTCTTCTTGTAACTGTGGAGAATCTTCTGTATCTGCACCTAAAAAAGGATCCAAAATCCAATCAGGTATATTCATTTTTAATATATCATCAAATCGTTTATTAAAATCTGAATGGAGTGCATACAAGTGCTCACAATAAGAAAGTATGTCGCCATGTATTTTTTCTGTTCCTGATAAATTTGGAAACTGGCTGAATTCCCCTCGTCCGAAATTTCGCTTGTACACAAGAAGTTTTGTCATAAATGCAGAAAGAACAGATTTTGTTTTTATTAAATTCAATTCATCACCTTGAAGTTGAAGATTGCTTTCATTAAATTTTTTAAACAAATCGGTCAAGTAAACGATGTCACTTTTGGATTGAATTAGTTTGGATCGCAAATCCTCATTTTTATCTTTCAAGAACTCCAGCACCGAGTTAAATAGCTTGGAAAACCTATCTAAACAGGCACCCTTTGACAACCATCGAATTTCTGTATGAAGCAGCAAACGATTAAATTCTTCATCGTTTTTAATACAAAGCTGCTTAAATAATCTATCATTCAATGATCTGCTTCTGATTGTGTTGATAGCTTTAATTACATATTGTAATGAATTATGTAGGCGTGCACTTAAATTTTGGGCAACAAGATGTTGGCGATGAATGACACAGTGTACTGTGAATGCATTCGGCACCTCCCTTTTTAAATATGCAAGAAAACCCCTGTAGCGCCCTACCATCGCTGGAGCACCATCTGTGGCTATTGATAAAATATTACTCAGAGGTATTCCTTTTTCTTTAAAAAACTCATCTAATGCAAGAAATATCGATTCTCCCTTCGTGTCAGTTTGCAAATATTTAGCAAATAATAATTCTTGGCAAATTTCTTCTTCATTTATGAACCGCACGTATTTTAAAAGCAAAGCTTCGTTTCCTGGCAAAGTTGATTCGTCAAGCTGAATAGAAAACCGAGATGTTTTTAAATAGCCACACAATGAATCTTCAACATCTTGTGCCATTTCATCAATTCTTCTTTGCACTGTATTATTGCTCAAAGAAATGTTCTTGATAATATTAAATGATGGCTTGTGTAACACAGTATGTATTACTTCACTTATAGACGGTATTATTAGTTCTTCACCAATAGTATGAGGTTTTCCCGATTTGGCAATCATTACTGAAATATTATAAGAATCAAGCAAGCCATCGCACATCTTGTGAGGTTGCGGTGGAAAAGAGTTTTGCCACTGTCGGTTGTTGGCTAAATTTTTCTTTTAGTGTACGAAAATAACTTAAATCCTTAATTTTTTTATCACCATGAATTTTAGGCAAATGTTCTTGTAGTCTAGAAGGCTTCATAACTTCGTTTGATAATATTTTCTGGCAAATCAGACACATTCCCAATTTAATATTTACAGGCGACTCAATAAAGCCATATTTCAAATATTCGATATTATATTGTCTACATTTTTTCTTTGGTTCAGCCATTATTATCTGTAGAAAAAATATAACTTTTATAGAGGTATTTAATGAAATATAAATAAACATGATATCATTAATTGTGAAGCACATATAATTACAACAAAAAAATAATAATACTCACCAATTATAGTCGCACTGTTTATTACTTTTCTTTAACCCTTTGGGTACGGATTTATTTAGAAAATGCACGTCAAGCCAAACATATGCATGACGAGCCTCAGCCGTCAAAAGTCCCCAAAGGGTTAACAAATATCAATCACACTGACTTACGTGACAGCAACAGTAAGAATTTGAGGTTATGTTGCATTCTTCTTTTTCTTCCAATTTATTGGAATTGGGTGGTAAGGTTATGTTGCATGTTGATATATTTTAAACTACTTCTTCATCTTGTTTCAAAGTTGTGAGATCTTCTTTCATATATACATTTATGAAAATAATATTTACTTTACAATTTTACATTTTATAATTTAGTCATCTAGTCTTCAAATGCAACAGGTATTTTTTACGTATTAATTTTTTCTGTTTTGTTTTATATTATTATTACTACCATATATATATATATAGGTCGATTTATAAATTGGTAAAGTTAGAATAAGTTAAAATAAATTGAGTGAAGAAAAAATAACACCAAAACCATGTTAACAAATGAACACATTTATATATCTTAATTTAACTTACATTATTTTATTTTATTTATAAATGTGTTATAAGTCTTACCATTTTTCTAATTATTTTCTTTTTTCTTTTATGCTTTCACCGCCCCCCTGGTTTCCTGCAGCGCCCCCCAGGGGGCGGTAGCGCCCACTTTCGGAATCACGGTTCTAAGGTAATACAGGAGACTGGCGAGAGGTCTTATGACAAATCCACACCACCGGAGACAATTGAAAAAGCAAATTTTTCATTTTTGCTTCCATTTTTTTATGGCCCCTGGATTCTAAACTTGTAAGATACATCCTCTCGCATGAGTAATAAAAAATATTGTTTGTAACACTAAAATTAACTAACATGTTTGTAACACTAATATTAGCAATTGCCCTTTTGAGCGAATGTGCGCACTTCGTTCACTTCGTTCATGCGCCCAATTTCGCTCTCATGTGAAATTGACAACTTTCCGCCCTAGTTACAAAATATACTATTCACTACGTCTATGTTTTTTGTCTAGTGGCAAGAGTTGTTGCCATAGTAACAACAAACATAAATCGTTTAATAATAAAACTTTGATTTACATTGGACTTACGCACAATTTATATACTTATACACACGATTATAATATAGTGCATCTTTCACATACACTAATTTACTTATTAATATGTTCATTTTGTTGAAGATAAAATATAATACTTATACGTATATTTACAATATACTAATCGAGTAAGGTACCGTCCCTGTACTCTAAAGGGGTCAAAAAATCAAGATTTTTTGAAAATTAAGAAAAATTGTCAAAAAATGCGGTTTACGTCTTGAATTTTTTTCCAATGAATTTAAAAAAAAATTAGGTTTTTTTTGACGAGCCTTACCAAGTTCCGCCCCCGCAGGGGGCGGCTGTAGGTGCGTTTTGAATTTTTCACTTTTTCCGTAAAACCTCTTGCGCGTCGAAACGGGAAATTATCATTTTCTGTTGTAAAACTGAACGGGCCTTCGACCCGTGTCTGTCTGCCGCAAGTCCCACACGGCGTCCTCCAGGTGCCAAAAACAGGAGATCGTTTCTAGCACTCTTGAGGAGTAATTTTGGTCCGCGGCTCGATTTTTTTACTGCGTCCTCTTGCCGCGTCGATTTCACGTTTTTTGATGTCATGCGGAAAAGTACGCGACCGTAGGTTCACCCGGTGCTGCGGAAAATGTAAGCGAAAAAAACCCGTTTTTTTTCATCACATCTGTGGACGCCGTTCACTTGATTGAAGAGCGCCGTGTCTCCAAACCGGTTCGTTCGATGCGAGATGTTTACCCGCAACCGGCGGTGGAAGAATCTGGTACCTTCGGCATCCTGTTCCCGCTCTGGGTCAATTTTAACACAAAAATCGAAAAAACGCAATGTTTTTTCACCTAATTTGCTGCGAGGGGATCCCTCTCATGGGATACCCAACAGTCGGATCGGGACCGGACCGGCACCAATCGATTCGGCATACTGTCTTTAAGTTTGTTTTGGAGTTTAATTGCGATCGCGTGCCGGATGACGCCGTGAGGCCCGAAATACCATGTTTTGCAGAAGTACGCGAGAATCCTCTGTGATTCGCTAAATTAAATAGCAGGGCGTCGCGGTTGCGATTTCTGAATAGAGAACGAAAGGATCTATAAGGCGATAGGAACGACGCATTGCTCGATCGCATTTGCGGGTCTCGACGCCCGTCCAAACTAGAAACGAATTTTTCAAAATTGTGCAAATTGAAACCTTCAATATTCGGTAAAATGTTTTAGAATTGTATTGCTCTTTTCAGGGATTATAGCCCCACGTGTCTACTTTCGAACGACACCTCTCTCGGCGCATTACACCTCCGGGGACATTCCGCAGGCCCCAATTCGCGAATTCACTTTTTTTCACCGCTTCAAACGGAAACGCGAAAAAGAAAATTTACATTTCCAGTCCAACAAGTGCATGCCCGGTGAAAAGGCAAACAGTATGGCGTTTGAATTTCTCAAATCCATCAACGGATTCGCACTCCAGGTCAAAAATACTACGACCATTGCTTGCCGCTGAATCGCCAATTTACACTTACAGCTGATCATTCTGACACTATTTTCGCTCAGGTTATATGAAAATGTCATTGTTGAAGTTTAACCGTTTATGATTATTCGTGTAATTATGAGAAGATAAAATTAAAAAAAAGAATTTAAATCAAAATTCTGATTTTTCGTTCATTGTTAGGTAGAAATTCAAATCACATTCAAAGAGATTTCTTGAAATCTCTAAATTGCAGATTTCGGCGACTCTGGCTCTTGATTAGCAACACATAGCAACGTCAAAATTAGCAATTTTTCACAAATTTCTACAAGAAAACGAAGATTTTACACATTTCTTATAGCAGATTCTTAAAATTCAGACCATTTTACATCAGAAACAGTTGCTTCCATTTGTTCACATTTGAATTCTAAAATTTATTTCATAAACCGCAATATTTACGAGTTTTTTTTAAATAATTGGAGCTTTTAAATTGAATCTAGATTCCAACGGTACAACACGCGTCTTCCTCTGATGTATAGCAACAGAGTTATTGGCGAAAAACTGTCAGTTTTACCTTTTCACTGCGGAAGGAACAGCCATTTCAATATTTATCGGCATTTTCGATTCAAATTCGAATACAACTATGTTCTATTAAAATATGTTGCATGAATTTTCTGCGGCTGACGCTCCAGACGTGGCCAATATTTGAAATCTCCCTAAAGCTGTTTACTTGATTTTCAAACATTTTCGTTTTTCATTTCCCTACATTTCAAATAAATTCTTCTAGCATGAATCGATAGAGTAAACTTTCCTCTACCAGCGGAGCAAATTTTATCATTCCATTGCAAACCGTTTTACCAGGATTTTTTTTCAAATGCAATTCATTTGCCAGGATTCGGGGAGGCTAGCAACGGTTGCATAATCATTTCGGCCCCACAGAAGTTTTCTTCCATTTTCCGTGGTGAATGGTGTCCGGGAAAATTTTACTTCTCAGATTTGTTAAAGTTGGCAAATTCTACATTATAAACAATTGAATATTCTAGCAAATTCAAACTTTTACGTGAGTAAAAGTAAGCTCGGCCATATTTAATTAGAGTTTTTACTGATTTTATAAAAGAAAACTATTGTTTTACAAATTTCTGATTGGACATTCTTGAAATTCGGCTAATTTTACATGGGGGATGATGTAAGTTTTTGGGTCATCTGGTAATTTATCATCCATTTTCCAAACGGTGAGAATTACGACTTTCCTACAAGAATAATTAAAAATTACACATTTAATTTGGAATATAAAGGTGTATTCTGCGACTTCCGAGCGTGTATAACAAAAGAGTTATTGTTGAAAAACGATCAGTTGTACCAATTGACGGCTGAAGGAAAAGCCATCTCGAAATTTATCCGGTTTTTCTTTTTAAAATCGAATAGTTCTCATTGAGGCCTATTGAAATGTGCTGCATGAACTTAAAATGTCGTCTACTTTTCTGCTTCGTCTTCGAAAAATCAGATGCCTCATTTCCTTGGGTTTGCAAGAAATAATTTTAACACAGATCTATATAGCGCACTTTCTTTTAACAAACGCATTAAGTTTTATATAGTTTACATATGTTTTATATAGATTGTACATGATTCTATTGAAATTGACATATTTGTGGTCGATAGACAGGATTTTTTTTAATAAAGAAATTCTTGCAAATATATTTTTTTGTCCAATTTTCCGTGGTCTAAGAAACATGCAATTAGCGCTATTTTATAGAGCAGATTTTCATCTAAAAGTTGTATCATTTTTATTTTTCCTAAGCGAACCGTTTTGGCGGAATAGCCCATTTAAACCCATGTAAATTGAAAAACGAAATTCAGAGAATGGCCCTAGGATAAATTTTTGATTTTACTGTTTTACTTTTGCGACTAAACCGAAGGTTTTTACAAAATTTGCAAAAAATACTTTTCTGTAGACATCGAAATCTTACATACGAATATCCCGGTTATAATTTTCTAGCTTGAGGCGTTCACGAGATATTTGCAAGTAAGCTTTGAAGAAACAATCATTCCTCACGACGTTCCCATTGTAGTGGGAACGTTTAAAATTTTGTCAACTGATACTTCTGGTGCATACGCACATTCAGTAAAAGTTTCATTGAAATCCCTCAAATGTTAATACATTTTTTCGCAATTTTTGAATATTTTGAAATTTTCCTGTACGGTTTTGGTTGAAATTTGTGATTGATATATCTGGATTTGTTTAAAAAAATATTTTAGTAAGTTTCACACAACGTGGAACAATAAAATTTTACACATTTGTAGAGAATTAGTCAGTCTATGATATCCCTCAGTTAGTTTTGCAAAATATTTTATCTGGCGGCAGTCGCCGCCCCTCAAACTCAAAGTCGCACACGAGGTAAGACATTCAAATAACTATAGTTCACAAGGAACAAGGAACGTTGGTTTAACCCCGGTTAGATTACATTGCCGCCGCGAGGCGGACAGATAAATCAAGACAACATACGCGCGGCAGCGCGAACTGTCGATTCAATATAGGACAGTGTTGCAAGGACCGTTGATTTAACCCCGGCTAGATTAGGTTGCCCGCCGCGAAGCGGACAGATAAATCAAGAAAACATACGCGCAGCAGCGCGAACTCTCGATATAATATAGGACACTGTTGCAAGGACCGTTGGTTTAAGCACGGTTAGATTAGGTTGCCCGCCGCGAAGCGGACATATAAATCAAGACAAAATACGCGCGGCAGCGCGAACTCTCGATCCAATATAGGACATTGTTGCAAGGACCGTTGGTTTAACCCCGGTTAGATTATATTGCCGCCGCGAGGCGGACAGATAAATCAAGACAACATACGCGCGGCAGCGCGAACTCTCGATTCAATATAGGTCAATGTGAAAAAGGACCGTTGGTTTAACACCGGTAAGATTAGGTTGCCCGCCGCGAAGCGGGCAATTAAATCAAGACAACATACGCTCGGAAGCGCGAACTCTCCAATATAGGACAGTGTTGCAAGGAATGTTGGTTTACCCAGGGTAAAATAAGGTTGCCCACCGCGAAGCGGACAGATAAATCAAGACAACATACGCACGGTAGCGCAAGCTTTCGATACAATATAGGACAGTGTTGCAAGGACCGTTGGTTTAACCCCGGCTAGATTAGATTGCACACCGCTAAGCGGCAGATAAATGAAGAACTTCAAACTCGGACATAACAAAAATTAATAAATTCAAATAACTATTAATTGAAAACTGCAACAGATATTTTGAAATTTCTTTCAGATATATATAGATTATAGATTTTTCTATTTAAATTGCCGTTTTGCTACCTTTGTGGTCGATAGCCTTGACACAGGATTGTTTTTAACAAAGAAATATTTATTGAAAACTTGCAAATATATTTTTTTGTTCAACTCTTCAAAGTCTACCAGACATGCATTTACAGTTTGATCTACAATAAGCTAAAGTGTCAAAGTCTGTTAGCCTGAAAGAAAAGTGAAAGAAAAATTAAGACAAACTACAAGCGGTAGCGCGACCCAAGAGATCAAAAATAAGATAAATCTGTAAAGCTAAATGTTGGTTTAATCTAGGTTAGGCTATTAGATTACATGTAGCAAAGCGCCATAGAAATCCAGACATACGCATCCCTCGAAGTCAAACCGGAACTGATAATAATGGATTCAAATAGCAACAACTCGAAAACTGCAATAGATATAATAAAAACTCTTTCAGATCTATTAAGATCATAGATATTTCTATTGAAACTATTTGACGATTTTGGAATTTTCATGGCCTATAACCTTGATACTGGATTTTTTAAATAAAGAAATACATGAAAATTAAATCAAAGTTGACATTAACGTCAGTTGAGTAATGTATTGGTTATTTTTTTTTTTTTGTGAAACTTTTAGTAACATAATTTTACCAAGTGTTGCTAATTGTCTAAAAGCAAACTTACTATAATTGGAGGAGTGATATTGGAAATCAAGAGTTGCCAACCTTCATAAAAGGAGGTTACTATATATGGTGAAGTGAAATTAGTAACTAAGGCTTGCAATATTGACGAAAAAAAGACAACAATGTAACTTTAACAAATAGTTGGTGAGATTATGTTTGAGTATGTTGGTAACTAAAAGACACAAGATACCAACTTGATTAAAACAATATGTTGGTTATGTTGAACGTCAAAGTTGACAACATCAATGTCACTTAATCAATTTAAAGGTTATGAAAGTTTTAGTGAGATTTTCAGTAACTCTTTACTCCACAGCTGATTTTTTATCGTCCATGTTGTACACCTTAGTAACTAATATCACATCGTTAGATATAGTATCCTTTTTATGAACGTTGGGAACTTTTCATTTCTAATATCACTCCTTAAATTAAAGTCACTTTGATTTCAGACAATTGGTAACATTATATGATTAAGTGCACCTCAAAAGTGTTTGATTATATTATTTTACAAACCTGACAGCATTAAAATCATTTGAGACGGATGAATTATTAGTTAATATTCTGTGCAGTAGGAGTTGTACATCTTGCAACTCATACAACCTTAGCTGATACGATTTTTACAAGAATCTCGCAGCTCGCAATTCTGATTACTCTTTCATATACAAATGTCAAAATTCATTATACAATTTCACCCTCATCAATTATTCCACCGTTAGCAACTATTCCATTCTTTTCAACTCTTCCATCCACAAAAACTATTCCATTTCGAAAAATACGATCCACATGTACTAGTATGTTATTAAATTGGTATTATCAAAAATTTGCTTACACAGTTCAACAGTGTTGTTTGAACCAGTTATTTTGATGCGTTGCCATTTTGATGTCACTTTACTTGACATTTAAAATATTTTCGCAAACTAAAATGTACATAAACATACATTCATAAGTAAATTATTGTATGTGAAGGATGCCATTATTCTAATCGTGTGTAAAAGTATCCAAATTGTGTGTTAAAGTCCAATGTAAATCACATGGAGTTTCATTATTACACGATTTCTGTTTGTGGTTACTATGGAAACATCTCGCTTCACTAAACAAAGTTCGCCGAAGGCTCGTGCTTTAAACTTCGCATTTCTTGCACAATATCCCTTCGTTACACTCTTGTATCATAAAGTTCTATAAATATCAAGAACTTGAAATAACACACTGCATTTTTTTTAATATCCATGAAGTTAAGTTTTCTGACGATTTCTGTTTGTTGTTACTATAGCAACAACTCGCGTCACTAAATAAAGTTCGCCGAAAGTTCGTGCTTTAAACTTCGCATCTCTGCACAATATCCCTTTTTCACAGTCTGGTATCATGCACTTCTATAAATATCAAGAACTTGAAATAAAACACTGCATTTTTTTTTCGAATATCCATGAAGATAGCTTTATTCGAAAGACAATTTTATGGCATTAATGTTTGAATATGATAATTGAATAATGGGGTGAAACCATACTAATTATAGATTAGTCATACAAACTTATTAAAGCGAAATATTGCTTGAATATGTAAATATAGTCAACCCGTTCGTAGCTTTAAAATATTAAGTCTTTTTAGGACTATATACAAATCTCATGTTGAAACAACTAGAGATTTGTATGCTATTCCTAGAACCAGTTCATCTTCATGGCATCTCAACATGAGATTTATTCATAGTCCTAATAAGACTTAATATTATGGAGCTACGAACAAGTTGAATATATTTATATATTCAAGCTATATATCGCTTTAGTAATTTTGTTTGAATATGATTTCCGGCTAGTGGCTGCCGTGGCTGGCAAGTACATGGCGTAATCTGGAGGTCCAACTATTACACTATTACACACCCTTCGCAGTTAATCTGGGGGCACAGCAGTGCCTCCGTTAAGTCGAGCACAGCCGTACTATCCTTTTCTTGAAGCGACTTACGGCACTTTTGATCCTGTAACTTCCTTGTGTATAAAGCAACGAGTTTGAATTTTTAGATATCAAGAGACATACTATAACTGGCTATATTGCCAAAATACCTAATAATTATACCTTATAGTTTACGAATTATCGCCAGTCAAATTTCTTAATATTGTAAGTGACACACTCACCTACGATCAAAATTCTAAGGTCCTTCTAGCAATCTTACAAAACTCAAATTTTGAATTTTAGTTAGCCTTTAGCCTACAACGCCTGCAACGGAAGGAAAAAATCAAAAATCCCGAAATTTCATTATCCATTAAATGAAATATAATGATTATTAAAAAATTTCTTTTTTAAAATTTTGTCACCGAACATCAAAATTCTAAGATACTTCTAGCAAACTTACAAACGCGAAATTTTAATTAGCGTTTAGCCTATAAAGGAAGGAAAAAATGAAAAATCCCGAAATGTCATGTCTATTAAATGAAAAATAATGATAATTAAAATTATATTCAACTAAAACGACGCGCTTGTACGTATGTACGTGTGGTTGCTACCGGGAAGGGGCAGCGCAGACAAGACCAGATACCCGCGAAAAAAAGGATGACCTACAAACAGGGCCGTCTATAAACTATTGGAGGCACTGGGCAAATTAGGATAATAGGGCCCATTGGATTATTAGAGCACTATTTTGTTAAAATAGACAAGAACACCAGATACGCACAGTTTTAGATTTTCATATCTTGACAGTCATATTACATGAAGAGATGATATAATATAATCCACTAAAGTAATGCTTTTAGCATTTAGAGGTTAGCCTTAAAAAAAATTTAAATCGCTAGTGGAATAAAAACATATTTCATTGTTTCATTAAACTACTGCTTTATTGATCCAAGTATCCAAGGAATTAAACATGACTTTATAAAGCACAATGGAACAATAGTTATTTATTATACAAGCAGATAAAATTAAGGTTTAACGAGCGGATTGTTAGGATTTAAATTGTAGGATTTAAAATGTATGAATACGTTTACATAAAGGCACTAATAGTAATAGTAAATACTAATGGTCTTATCTTTAGCCTTACAGTACAACATAACTAATGTAAATTCTTATTTATTTAGTCCTGTATAGTTTTGTTTACACTTGTCTAGTCTTGTCCATACTTGTTCAGATGGAGAAAAGTCTAGTTTTGTCTAAGTATGGGCTGTTCTGATTAGTCTTGTTCACTTATCGCCGTATTAGCGAATATTATTAGACAAAAGCAGTCAAAATGACCAGGCCAATAACGTGGTGAGACTGGTGAAGACTAGAAAATACCAGACCAAACTAGATCAAATAACAAAAATTCTCATTTATGTATCAGATAACTGTCGTCATTACTTCCTTGTATAACTATTGCGAATTCAATAAATAAATTGGTTTTGCGTAATTCCCAAGGTTACAAAATTAAGCAATTCGCGAGATTACGTGTGATTGGACTTTCACTAGTTTTTGTGCAAAGAAATTCAGGCGTCATCGTTCTGTATTTCCCTCTTTACTACTATTATCTTACAAATAAGGGTTTTTATTGTGTTGTTCATGGAATTAGAAATGGTAATTCATCTGAAAGTCATTGACTAAGTCGGCAGCACAAAATAGTCACTAATTTAGATGAAAAAATAAAGAATAAATATTGGTAATCTAAAATACAATAGAATATAAATGGATTATATTTAGATAATACTACCTAAAAAAGAATTTTAATGAGAGTCCTTTCCTGGTCATCCTTAGGATTCAAGGTTCAAGGTTATACGTGCAATTCAAAAAAGGGTTTACTTACAGAAGGAGCATTATCCTATTAACTAAATACAGCTTGATATTTATCATAAAAGACTAGGCAAGACTAGACTAGGAATAGATAGGAGAAGAAAGCATTAGACAAGACTAGACTAAACCAGACAGAACCAGAAAATACCAGAGAAGATCAGACAAGACCAGACAAAACTAGACAAGACCAGAAAAGACCTGACAAGACCAGACAAGACCAGACAAGACCAGAGCAGAGCAGACCAGACCAGACAAGACCAGACAAGACCAGACAAGACCAGACAAGACCAGACAAGACCAGACAAGACCAGACAAGTCCGGACAAGACCAGACGAGACCAGACAAGACTAGACAAGGCCACACACGACCAGGCAGGACCAGACAAGACCCATCAAGACCTCACAAGATCAGACAACATAAGACAATAACAGACAAAACCAGCTAAGACCAGACAATACAAGACCAGACAAGATCAGACAAGACCAGACAAGACCTGACGAGACCAGACGAGACCAGACGAGACTAGACAAGAGAAGACAAGATCAGACAAGACCAGACAAGACCAGACGAGACCAGACGAGACTAGACAAGACCAGACAAGACCAAACAAGACCAGACAGACAAGACCAGACAAAACCAGACAAGACAAAACAACACCAGACAAGACCAGACAGGACCAGACCAGACCAGACAAGACCACAGACAACCAGGCAGGACCAGATAAGACAAGACCATACAAGATCAGACAAGACCAGACAAGACCAGACAAGACCAGATGAGATCAGACGAGACTAGACAAGACCTGACAAGACCAGACGAGACCAGACGAGACTAGACAGGACCAGACAAGACCAGACAATACCAAACAAAACTAGACAAGACCACACAAGACCAGACGAGACCATACGAGACTAGACAAGACGAGAAAAGACCATACAAGAACAGACAAGACTAGGCAGGACCAGACAAGATAAGACCAGACAAGAGCAGACGAGACCAGACAAGACCAGACGAGACCAGACAAGACCATACGAGATCAGACGAGACTAAGCAAGACCAGACAAGACCAGACGAGACCAGACGAGACTAGACAAGACCAGACAAATCTAGACGAGACCAGACGAGACTAGACAAGATCAGACAAGACCAGACAAGATTAGACAAGACCAGACGAGACCAGACAAGACCAGACAAAACCAGACAAGACCAAACAACACCAGATAAGACCAGACAAGACCAGACAAGACCAGACGAGACCAGACAAGACCATACGAGATCAGACGAGACTAAACAAGACCAGACAAGACCAGACGAGACCAGACAAGACCAGACGAGACCAGACAAGACCATACGAGATCAGACGAGACTAAGCAAGACCAGACAAGACCAGACGAGACCAGACGAGACTAGACAAGACCAGACAAATCTAGACGAGACCAGACGAGACTAGACAAGATCAGACAAGACCAGACAAGACCAGACAAGACCAGACGAGACCAGACAAGACCAGACAAAACCAGACAAGACCAAACAACACCAGACAAGACCAGACAGGACCAGACGAGACTAGACAAGACCAGACAAGACCATACACGACCAGGCAGGATCAGACGAGACCATACAAGGTCAGACAAAACCAGACAAGACCAGACGAGACTAGACAGGACCAGACAAGACCAGACAAGATCAAACAAAACTAGACAAGACCACACAAGACCAGACGAGACCATACGAGACTAGACAAGACCAGACAAGACCATACAAAAACAATCAAGACCAGGCAGGACCAGACAAGACAAGACCAGACAAGACCAGACAAGACCAGACGAGACCAAACAAGACCATACGAGATCAGACGAGACTAAACA
This sequence comes from Phosphuga atrata, assembly GCA_944588485.1. NCBI lineage: Eukaryota > Metazoa > Arthropoda > Insecta > Coleoptera > Silphidae > Phosphuga > Phosphuga atrata. Next base: position 74,696,398 of record OX155893.1, on the reverse strand, counting down.
AGACCAGACAAGACCAGACGAGACTAGACAAGACCACACAAGACCAGACGAGACCAGTCGAGACTAGACAAGACGAGACAAGACCATACAAGACCAAACAAAACCAGACAAGCCCACACAACACCACACAAGACCAGACGAGACCAGTCGAGACTAGACAAGACGAGACAAGACCATACAAGACCAGACAAGACCAGGCAGGAACAGACAAGACAATACCAGACAAGATCAGACAAGCCCAGACAAGCCCAGACAAGACCAGACAAGACCAGACAAGACCAGACAAGACCAGGTAAGACCAGACGAGACTAGACAAGACTAGACAAGACCAGGTAAGACCAGACAATACTAGACGAGACTAGACAAGACCAGGCAAGACCAGTCAAGACCAGACAAGACCAGACAAGACCAGACAAGATCAGACAAGACTAGACAAGACCAGACAAGACCAGACAAGACCAGACAAGACCAGACAAGACCAGACAAGACCAGACAAGACCAGACAAGACCAGACAAGACCAGACAAGACCAGACAAGACCAGACAAGACCAAACAAGACCAGACAAGACCAGACAAGACCAGATAAGACCAGACAAGATCAGACAAGACCCGACAAGACCAGACAATACCAGACAAGATCAGTCAAGACCGGACAAGACCAGTCAAGACCGGACAAGACCAGACAAGACCAGACAAGACCAGACAAGACCAGACAAGACCAGACAAGACCAGGCAAGACCAGACAAGACCAGACAGGACCAGACGAAAACGAGCGAGCTAGATTAAAGCAGCCGATAAATTGTTCCCACAGAAAAAAAACATTTTCTGGGACCGAGAACATGAGAAACATGTTCAACTCGGTCATTCGCAGTAGAAAAATACCAGGTAGATGGAAAGAGGCCAGATTGGTTTTAGTCCCCAAGCCGGGAAAGCCCTCATCTCTACACCGAATCTGCCTACTAGACAGCCTAACCAAACTTTTCGAGCGTGTAGTAGCCACCAGGAAAAACCAAGAACTTGATCTGATCAACAGCACAATATGGTTGTCGAGCGGGGAGGTCGACCACAGACGCCATCCAGGAGGCTATCAATATTGCCTACTATGTCAACTTGGGTAAACGTATTCACAGAAAAGTATGTCTAGCCGTTGCACTAGATGTTAAGAATGCGTTTAACACCGCGCCCTAGCGGCAAATCGTAGATACAAGCAGACGGAAAGGGATATCTACATATTTAATAGACCTAATTAAAAGCTACTTCACGAACAGGAGCCTAATACTAGACAACACAACCACGCGGGTGACGTGTGGTGCCCCGCAGGGGTCGGTTCTCGGACCGCTCCTGTGGAACATTCTCTGCGATGGCGTTCTAAACCTGGAATAGACAAAAGAACTGTAGACTGGTAGCATTTGCCGACGACCTCCTTGTGGTGTCCTTGCGAACGCCAATGAGGAAGCTATGGCAGCCAGGGTCGAAACTGCAGTAAAAGCCATTCATCGTGGATGGAAAGCAACGAATTGCAAATAGCTCCACAGAAGTCCGAAGTTATCGCTCTTATAGGTCGCAAGAGAATAGCCACCGTAACTGTTAATATCCTAGGCAGGTTGATGTCAGCAAAACCGACAATAAAATACCTCGGCGTCCATATTGACCAACGGCTATCGTAGAGTAGACACATCCAAAACGCGGCTATGGAAGCCGAACGCGCTGGAGCAGCACTCCGCAAACTAATGCCTAGACTAAAGGGCCCGGCTACTAAAACTAGAAGGCTACTAACCGAAGTCGTAAACTCCATCCTTCTCTACGCCGCTCCGGCCTGGGCGAATGGTCTAAAAGCTGCTTGTAATAGGAATATATTGATAAGGACACAACGCCCCATGCTCATAAGCATATGCTGTGCCTATCTTACAGTGTCCAACGACGCCCTAGAAGTTATAACGGCAGTCCCGCCAATAGACATTATGTCGGGGGAAAGGGCTTCCAATCAAGGAACGAACAAAGAGGGTAGGACCATAAACAGAAACCAACTGATGAGAAAATGGCAGCAACTTTGGGCCCTCGCCAAGGAAGAGATGTGGACGCGAACCCTCATCCCCAAAATTGACTCATGGTACAATCGCAAACCCGGTGAAGTCAACTTCTACCTCACACAAATACTAAGCAGCCATGGTAATTTCGCCGCTAATGTTCAGAGGATAGGAAAAATAAAAAGCTGCCGATACTGCCTAGCAACGGATACTGCTGAACATACTTTCTTTCAATGTTCGCAATGAGCTAATATTAGGGCCATAGCAGAACAGGAGGTAAGAGAACCCATTAACACGCAGAATATGGTCAATCTCATGCTTAAGAGCGAGGACAATTGGAAGACAATAACAAATGTCTGTACCGAAATCCTAAAAAGAAAGTACGAAGACGAAAGAAGGGATGGTGTGGCAAGTAACAAAGGCCAACCCTAGATCAAATAAAAGGAAAACAGAAAAACTAGGGCTGTAAAAAACCCTCCGGGCTGCTCACTGCTGAAGGAAAGCGCAAGTGATTCCGGGGTGGCGTACTTTTAAGCCAAGTGAAAGAAGGGGTTTCCCCTTCTTCTTGTCTTGAAGGGAAGAAGAATAAGTGAGTGAGAGCCTCACACACAGGCTGGTAGAGCTTCCCCCAAACCACATAAAAAAAGAAAAAAAACCAGATGAGACCCGACAAGACCAGACAAGACCAGACAAGACCAGGCAATACCAAACAAGACCAGATAATACCAGATAAGACCAGACGAGACCAAACGAGACCAGACAAGACCAAACAAGACCAGGAAGGACCAGACAAGAACAGAGAAGACCCATCAAGGTCTAATATTAGACAAGATCAGACAAGAGAAGACAGTACCAAACAAAACCAGCCAAGACTAGACAAGACCAGACAAAATCAGACAAGACCAGACAAGGAAAGACAAGACCAGACAAGACCATACAAGACCAGGCAGGACTAGACAAGACCAGACATGACCAAACAAAAAAAGACAAGACCTAACAAGACCAGGCAAGAGCAGACAAGACCAAACAAGACGAGACAAGACCATACAAGACCAAACGTGACCAGACAAGACCATTCAATACCAGACGAAACCAGACTAGATCAGACAAGACCATACACAACCATACAAGACCAGACAAGACCACACAAGACCAGACAAGAGCAGACAAGAGCAGCAAGACCATAGATGATCTGACAAGACCAGACAAGACTAGACAAGACCACACCAGACCGGTCAAAACTGGACAAGACCAAACAATACCAACAGGACCAGACAAGACTACGAAGGATTAGATAAGACTGAACCAGAGAAAAACTGTAAAAAACTGGACAAAATTGGAAAAATTAGACAATCCTTCCATAATAAGTTCATTGCTTTTTATATATTGTCGTATATTGTGTTTGTATATTATATTGTAATGTGAAATCATTATCATCATCATCTGCATTATATATTTGATATGCGAGTCCTTTCCTGGTCATCTTTGGGATTCAAGGTTCAAGGCTATACGTATAATTCGAAGAAGGGTTTAATTATAGATAGAGATTAGCATTGTCCTGTTAACTAAATACAGCTTGGTATTTAGCATAAAAGGCTAGGCAAGACTAGACTATTAATGGATAAGAATGGACAGCATTAGACATGACTAGACAAGACCAGACAAGTCCAGATATGACCAGACAAGACCAGCCAGAACCAGACAAGACCAGAGGACACCAGACAAGACCAGACAAGACTAGACAATTACAGACAAGACCAGACCAGATCAGACAAGACCAGATAAAACCAGACAAGAGCAGACAAGACCACACAAGACCAGACAAAACCAGGCAAGACCAGACAAAACCAGACAAGAGCAGACAAGACCACACAAGACCAGACAAAACCAGACAAGAACAGATAAGACCAGACAAGACAGAACCAGACAATACCAGAGAAGACCAGACAAGACCAGACAAAACTAGACAATTCCAGACAAGACCAGACAAAACCAGACAACATCAGACAAGACCAGACAAGACCAAACCAGACAAGACCAGACAAGACCAGACAAGACCGGACAAGACCAGACAACACCAGACAACACCAGACAAAACCAGACAAGACCAGACAACGCCAGACAAGACCAGGCAAGAACAGACAAGACCAGACAAGACTAGACAAGACCACAAAAGACCAGACAAAAAAGACAAGACGTGACAAGACCAGAGAAGATCAGACACGATCTGACAAGACCAGACAAGACCAGACAAGGCTAGACAAGACCAACCAAGACCAGACAACCCCATAAAAGACCAGACAAGACCAGACAAGACCCTACAAGACCAGCAAGACACTACACGACCAAACAAGACATGCAAGACCATACACGACCAAGCAGGACCAAACAAGACTATACAAGACCACACAAGACCAAACAATATCTGACAAGATCAGACAAGACCAAAAAAAAAAACTAGACAGGGCCAGACAAGACTACACAGGATTAGATAAGGCTGAACCAGAGAAAGACTGTACAAAACTGGACAAAACTAGGCAAAATTAGACAATCCTTCCATAATAAGTTCGTTGCTATTTATATATTATCGTTTATTGAGTTTGTATATTATATTATAATGTCGCATCTTTACGAAAATTCTTTAATTTCTAGTTTCCCATTATATATTATTACTTATCTGCAATGAAACGTTTATCTAGTCTTACTTAATTGTTAATTTATTCGTTAACAGCATTCGCATTTGTCAAAATTTTAGGAAGGAATTTTAGATTTCAATATTTTGAACAATTCGGACGGGTAATTTTTCTACAACTTTGAAAATGTTTAAAATTAAAATGAAGAACAAAACTAGACACGACAAAATAATACAAGACATAAGAAAATAAGACCCGAAGAACTTTACCAGATAAGAGAACTAGTGACCATAGAAGAGCAGATAAGTCCAAACAAGACTAGATTTTAGTCTAGAACAAGACAAGACTTAAATCCAAAAAGACCAGATCAGACAGTACCACAATTAACACGGGCTGACAATAACATACAAGACCTGACAAGGCTAGGCAGAACTGACAAGTTTTTTCAAGCCTAGACAAACCTGGACAAGACGACAAGATCAGGCACAACTATACAAGAAAGGGTTTGCTATGTTTATAATTATCCGTTCTGAATGAAAATGTTAATAGAACAATTGCGAAAGGTAAACTGTTGTTGAAAGATCCATCTTACCAAAATAACGATATTGCCAATCAATTATTTACTTTGGAAAAAATGTCAATAAAACCGGAGTCAATGAAGAAATTTAAATAATTCAGGTGAAACCTCTAACGAGTAACGAGAGCACGCGCACGCGTCGAAACCTTATTTCGAGTTTCTACTCGCCGCGCGTAGTTTCTAAAATCAGTGGCTTAACACACTCGGGTATGCGCTAAACCAATAAAACTTCGTATTATTAACACAAAAAATATCATAACTGACTGAGGATTCATTAAAAATACAAACAATTTTAAATCGCAATGCAGTAATAAACTAATAAAATGTACAAATAAAAAAACAAAAAATCCGCGAAAATGAAAAAGTGTCAAGTGTCAAAATTCTTTTAAACAAACTATATTTTTATAAACAAACAAACGAAAAAACAAAATGTACTTTTTGCTTTGTTACTTGTTGTTTTGCCTGTCGGGCAGCGAGGGCAAGCCCTCTAGTTCCCTGTCATTTAATCTACAAAGTCTGGCATCTTTCACCGGCCTCGGTGGTGGCGGAAGCTCGCGCGAATCCAAAGACTCCCTCAAGGTATACAGTGGAATAAGGGTGCAGAACGACTCGCTCCGGATGGTTTATTTTCACGATCAAACTGTCGCGATCGTCGAGCTGGGACCCAATAAACTGCTGCTCAATTGCGAACTCATCGAAGTGTAGTAAGTAGAGTTAGATAGTAGATTACAATAATTTAAGAATTAAAGCCAAGATTAAACCAAGAAGAATAGACAGACCTGAGTTGATAGATATGACTAGACAGATAGTACTAGAGTGGCAAAACCAAACAAAGAGGATTGTACAGACACGACTCGACAAACTAGACTGACGAAACTAGACAGATAAGACTAGACATACAACATCAGACAGAAAAGACAATATGGACTAGACTAGATAGATAAGACTAGACAGACAAGACTCGACAGACAAGACTAAACAGACAAGATTTGACAGACAAGACTAGACAGACAAGACTAGACAGACAAGAGTAGACAAAAAAGACTAGACAGACAAGACTAGACAGATAAGACTAGATAGACAAGACTAGACGGAGAAGACTAGACAGACAAGACTAGACAGAAAAGACTAGACTACCAAGACTAGATAGACAAGACTAGACAGACAAGAGTAGAAAGACAAGACTAGACAGACAAGATTAGACAGATAAGACTACACAGACAAGACTAGACGGAGAATACTAGACAGGCAAGACTAGATAGAAAAGACTGGACTACCAAGACTAGACAGACAAGACTAGACAGACAAGACTAGAAAGACAAGACTAGATAGAGAAGACTAGACAGTCACAACTAGATATACAAGACTAGACAGCCAAGACTAGACAGACAAGACTAGACAGACAAGACTAGACAGACAAGACTAGACAGACAAGACTAGACTGACAAGACTAGACAGACAAGACTAGACAGACAAGACTAGACAGACAAGACTAGACAGACAAGACTAGACAGACAAGACTAGACAGACAAGACTAGACAGACAAGACGAGACAGACAAGACTAGACAGACAAGACTAGACAGACAAGACTAGACAGACAAGACTAGACAGACAAGACTAGACAGACAAGACTAGACAGACAAGACTAGACAGACAAGACTAGACAGACAAGACTAGACAGACAAGACTAGACAGACAAGACTAGACAGACAAGATTAGACAGACAAGACTAGACAGACAAGACTAGACAGACAAGACTAGACAGACAAGACTAGACAGACAAGACTAGACAGACAAGACTAGACAGACAAGACTAGACAGACAAGACTAGACAGACAAGACTAGACAAACAAGACTAGACAGACAAGACTAGACAGACAAGACTAGACAGACAAGACTAGACAGACAAGACTAGACAGACAAGACTAGACAGACAAGACTAGACAGACAAGACTAGACAGACAAGACTAGACAGACAAGACTAGACAGACAAGACTAAACAGACAAGACTAGGCAGACAAGACTAGACAGACAAGACTAGACAGACAAGACTAGACAGACAAGACAAGACAGACAAGACTAGACAGACAAGACTAGACAGACAAGACTAGACAGACAAGACTAGACAGACAAGACTAGACAGACAAGACTAGACAGACAAGACTAGACAGACAAGACTAGACAGACAAGACTAGACAGACAAGACTAGACAGACAAGACTAGACAGACAAGACTAGACAGACAAGACTAGACAGACAAGACTAGACAGACAAGACTAGACAGACAAGACCAGACAGACAAGACTAGACAGACAAGACTAGACAGACAAGACTAGACAGACAAGACTAGACAGACAAGATTATAATTGTGATATTTATGTAATTTTATTGGTGTAGACAGACAAGACTAGACAGACAAGACTAGACAGACAAGACTAGACAGACAAGACTAAACAGACAAGACTAGACAGACAAGACTAGACAGACAAGACTAGAAAGACAAGAGTAGACAGACAATACTAGACAGACAAGACATACAAGACTAGACAGACAAGACAAGACTAGAGAGGCTAGACGGACAAGATTTTACAGATAAGACTAGACAGACAATTCTATAAAAAGTGGTTTAGGTGAAGCTCTCACTAAATCCCCTATCGCATATATTGCATTTATTCAGGGTGGGCAGCTCGGACGGCTTGTGAAAACCGCCCTAGTTGTGGCCTTCCCGTCCAGGATTCGAACCCGGGTCTCCTGCATGAAAGACGGGTATTCTGTTAACTACACTACCGAGGAGGACAGACAGACACAGACACACAAGACTAGACAGACAAGACTGGACATACAAAATTAGACACACAAGACTAAACAGACGAAACTGGACGGACAAAACGACACAGACAAGACTAGACAGATAAGACTGAACAATTTAGACTATACGGGCACTACTAAACAGACAATACTAAACAGATAAGAAGTGAACGATAAAACTAGACGGACAAGACTAGATATACAAGAATTCTTAAATTGATCTTCTTTTTTTAATTGATTTTTATAATTCTTTCGTACGCGTGTTATATGTCCAAGGAAAAGCACTTATCGAATATACTGAGAAAAATACATAAATTAAGTTAATTGATGAAGAGAAAATCATTAACTATATTAAAGATAATTAATATATAATATTAATAGATAGATAATTAGACAGGATAAATTCGTTTATAGTTATCATAGGAATTTTATATATGTATCTAGCTATTTATATATATTTAATATGCATTAACAACCCTTTCGTCCTTGAACGTTAATAATATTGCAGAAATAGAATAAACCTCATGTTTTGTTAATTTGTTACTAAATAAACACAATATACCGACCATGGATTGAATTGTCCAAAGAGATGAATGGTACACATATCTTATCATATCATATCTTCTCTTTCTAATTTTGTGGAGACTTTTAAGCCTTGACATTAATTAATCATATTCAATCTCGTTCACTCTTGTCCAATTTTTGTTCAAAATTTTGTCCAGCATTGTCCAGTCTTGTTGAAAATAGACTAGATCTGTTCAGACTTTTCCAGTCTATTATTGTCTTGTACATGGTTTTTCCGTATTGAACATATCTTCTTATCATATATTCTTATCTTCATATCATAGTCTTCCTCATTCTGTTCATTGATTCAGTATTGATAATATTTATTGATATATGTTGGGTTTCGTCTGGTTTCGCCTTTTCTAGACTTGTTTAGTTGGGATCTATTCTCGTCCAGTCAATACAATATTTGTCTTTTTACATATAGCATACAAGAAACACGAAAATGGTAAATTTTCTATACGAGTACAATTTTAAATTCACAATTTTATATTTTGAAGATGAAATTTTAGTGGGATATATGTACCAGTCGGGGCGAAAGAGTTAAATATATATTCAAACAAAATACTTTGATACAACATATTATATAGATGTAGAAAATGAGACTATTGTGATAATGACATTTCAATGATAATACGATAAACAGGTATAAGCCTGTACAAAGAATAATAGGCACGCAAGGCTAGTCTACTTTTTATTACGTTGCAACTGGTTTTTACTACCTCTAGCTATTTATCATGCATTAAATATATATTCAAACAAGATACTTTGATACAAAATATTTTATAGATGTAGATAATAAGACTCTTGTGATTTTGACATTTTGATGATAATAAGATGTACAGGTATAAGGCTGGAGAAACAATAGTAGTTACGCAAGACTAGTCTACTTTTAACTACTTTGCAACTAGTTTTGACTAACTAAACAGAGAAGACTAGATAGAAATCTAAAAATACAGTTATAATAATAATAATAATAATAATAATAATAACAATAATAATAATAATAATAATAATAATAATAATAATAATAATAATAATAATAATAATAATAATAATAATAATAATAATAATAATAATAATAATAATAATAATAATAATAATAATAATAATAATAATAATAATAATAATAATAATAATAATAATAATAATAATAATAATAATAGTAATAATAATAATAATAATAATAATAATAATAATAATAATAATAATAATAATAATAATAATAATAATAAAGGCCTTTATTCGTAATAAACAAACGATATCAAAAAAACATGCAATCCATTGGGCGAGGTTCAGTTCGCCCTGCCTACAATAATAGTAGACAAGACGTCTGTTCAACTAACCCAAATAATTAAACTAAAAATAGCCAAAATAATGAAAATAATAACATAACAATAACATAACATAGAAGTAATAACATAATAATAACATAGCGAGGAAATAAAAAAAAAATGTATTATAAAATGAAAAGAAACGAATTTTTTTATTGAAAGAAAATGCTAACCAAGCCAAATATTACTACAACTTTCCTGAATATAGTCAATTAACCATTTACAATTAGTTACTCACACAATTCGTATAAATGAGTTTCTTAAAGCTAGGTGCGGACAGACTAATTGTAAGAATATTATTAGAAAATTTGTTTAACATATTAGCAATGCTATACGAGAAAGAGCGCTGAAATAATTGTGTTTTATGCTGTGGTATTGTAAGCTTACCCTTAAACCTAATATTAATGTTATGCACATCTGTACGAAATCTAATATTCTTGTAGAGGTATATGGAAAATTTATTTTTTATTATTGTGTGGTAGTGGCAGATCGTGTGCATGTAACGTCTTGGCCCATGCTTAACCAATTGTCATCTTTAATTTTATACGTGATACGATCGTATCTTTGTATGCCAAATATGAAACGCAAGCAAGAATTTTGGACTTTTTGAATACGTTTTGAATCCGTCTCGGTTAAACATAGTCCATAACGGCATCACAGTAATTAAAGTATGATAGTACAAATGCAGCACATAACAACGATTTAACATTTGTGTTAAGCACATGTCTATTTTGATAAATTAGCTTTAAACTAGAATAAGATTTTTGAATACATTTGTTAACATGAGTCGAAAACCTTAGATTATTGTCAATGTAAAGACCTAAATTTTTCACCACAGAACTAATATGAATTTTGTTACCTTGAACATTAATTTGATGACTATATTGCTCAATAAATCGTTGTTTTTCCAATTTTCCTCCAAATACCATGACAACTGTTTTGTGATAATTTAATTTTAAACAATGATCATTACTAAATTCGAAAACATTTATTAAGTCAAAGTTTATGGCGGTGACTGCTTGTGAAGATTCGTCTGGATAAAAGGATATATACATATGAGTATCATCAGCATAGAAATGACTACTACAAAAAAAAAGGAAGGCTAATGGAAAATCCGAGGTATAGAATGTAAATAATCTCGGGGCCAATATTGAGCCCTGCGGGATACCATTTGCAACATTTAAAAAACCAGAGTTTTCTTCATTATAACACACTAATTGCATTCTATCCTGCAGGTAATTTACGATAAGATTAGTAGCTTGGTCTTTAAACTCCACATAATTGTACATTGCTTTTAAGATGTCATGATTTACTGTATCAAATGCTTTAGAATAATCCAATAAAATTAGAATGGCTAGCTTTCCCTTATCCAGGTTACTTAATATATCATCTGGTATATTCATCAAAGCTGTATTACACCCCAAACCCTTCCTAAATCCAGATTGTCAGGTAGTATTTTATTATCGTTAAAATATATTTCTAGCTGAGTATCAATGAGTTTTTGATAGACTTTATAAAGAGTTGGGAGAATACTAATATGGCGCAAGTCATTGAAAGTAGACAGGTTGCTAATTTTAGGTAATGGTATCACACGAGCTTTCTTCCACATACTAGGAAAAATAGAATTAGATATGCTAAAATGTATAATATGTGTTATATAAGGAAGCAGAAATGGAAGACACAATTTTAACGTCAAAATATTTATTCCATCCAGACCTGTAGCTGTACTTTTTATTGTGGAGATAACTTTTAAAACTTCTATTTTTGTTACTCTTTTAAAATTGAAACTATTTTTATGTTTTTTATTATTATTGTAAAAATGTATTTGATTCTGATTACGTGTTAATTTTGGAACAGCATTAAAAAAATGATCATTTATAGCATTAGGGTCTGACAAGTTTGGTGGTAACACTAATTGTTCTCGAACTTTATTACTAAAATTTAGTCGTTTTAAGTCAGCCCATAAGTCTTTAGGTTTCTTATTTTGGAAAGAATTCTGAAAAGAATTTTGGAAAGAAATCTCTCAAAACTTTGTATTGTGACCAATCAAAGAGGTCTCTAGTTCTCTTAAACTTACTCAAAGTCCTGTCCCTATCCCTTTTAGCAGCTCGTAAAGTATCCGTAAGCCAAGGAGCATACGGCTTAGTTATTCTATAAGTTACATAAGGCACATGTATATCGAGTAAAATATGAATATTTTTACATAGAAAATCAACTTTACAGTTGATCAGTTAAATCATAAATATTTCGCCACGGTATTGATTGTAAATCACTGTAAAATTGTTGTTTGTTAATATTTTTAAAGTTTCTAACTGTTCTAAACTGAGTTCTTGGTTTTTAAATTTAATGTCTATTATGCATGAGACTAATTCATGATCACTAATCTGTACAGAATTCACGCTAACTGAATTTACAATATCTACATTTGATGTTAAAATATAATCAATCAGTGTCGATGTGGTTCCTGTTACTCTAGTAGGTTGGTTTATAATTTGAGAAAGTCCGAGTGTCTCGAAACAGTCAAGTGCTGAATCAGTATCAGTATTTTCAATTTTTAAAAGATCGGTATTTAAGTCGCCCACACAGAACACATGATCCACAGAGACAAACAAAGAAGAAACTGTTGTGTCAAATGTTGTTAAAAAATCATTATAGTTCACATTCGGAGGTCTATAAACAACCCCTATAGCTAAGTGTGCAATCAAACTTCTTGTATTCAAATGAGCTAATTCAAAAAAATCAGTCATATCATCTGGCTTGATTATCTTTTTTTATAAATAATAGGTGAAATTAAAAAACAATAATGTAGTTGAATAATATAAATTTTGGCTTTAAGTCGCTGCTTTTAGGACTCCTTATATACTAAAATTATATACATATTTGTTGTGGTGCTTACAATTTTACTTAACTTAATTAATTTAAATATCATTCACTGTTAGAATCCGTTTTTTTGAACCTTTAATATTTACAAAAATATTTCCTGCCGAAGTCCAACAGCACTTTACTCTGTATTTGGTGCACGTTTTTACATATAATTCTAAATTTTTGTTAGTGAGAAATTCTGAAACCACTATACCACTGTTTTTAAAAAGTTTTTTTGATCGAAAAATGTCATCGCGTTTCCATTTATGCACTAATCGAATGGATATCGGACGAGGCCTAGCACGGCCCTCAACAAACTTACCCATTCGATAACAGTCCCCGATGTCATTCACGGTCAAGGGATATTTTAACTTTAATTTTGTGTTTATGCTATTTATCAAATCTTGACGTAGACTAGCAGGATCTGGTTGTTCGGGAATACCGCTGAATATTAAAAAATTTGATAAGAGTTTTTGTTCCTGTTCATCGTTTTTTTTTCTCCTGTGCAGCCAGCCGTTGATTTACTCCGCGCAACTCACTTTTTATCAACTCTGTAGCATTTTCTATATTTTTTTTAAACTCATTTTCTTTATAGATAAGTTCATTAGAAACTAACACTTTACTGGAACGTTCCGAGTTATCCGTTATCAGGTTTTTTAACTCCTGCACGTTTTGTAGCATTGATTCTTCTAATCTATGAACTTGGTTATCTACTGCCTAGCTAGTTATCTGAAAATCTCTAACAGAATTGTAGATAAAAGTTTCAAATTAGGATTCCTTTAAGGTTTTCCTTCAATAATCTATTAAAAATTTTCGAAAATGTCCTAAATCATCCAAAGAGGGCAGAAAGACCTTGTGGTCGATAGCCCTTTTAATACAATAAATTTTGTAATAAAGTTAAAATAAATTTTGTAATAATCGCTCATCCAATGATATTTTTGGTTAATTAAAAAAAAATTATAAATGAAAACAATTAGTTTTTAATCACATAGAAGCTATGTGACAATTGAACAAAAATGAAAATTGCACCCGTCATTTCGAAAAGGGCATAAGTCCAAGAATTAAAACTTTTCAGAATCAACAAAAATTTGTTTTTTGTTAAAAAAGTCATTGATGCTGAAAAAACTGAATATAGAGGTTGTTAAATAAAAAACACACACGCACTCTTTCGCACTGTACTTTTTTCGCATGGAATATGTAAAACGCTTCAATGAATAAAAAAAGGCGTAAAAAAGTAATATTTCAAAAAAGTGTGACTCGTGCCCTTTTCGAAATGACGGGTTCAATTATAGATTCGAATTCTAAAAAGTTTGTCCTGTTAGAATCTGAGTTAATTTTCAAAATTTTGCAAGAAAATCGACGATTTTGCAAATATATTTTTGGTATGCCTCCTAAAATTTAATAAATACGCCCTTCTTTATTACATTTTAATAAATCAACTAATTATTAGAACTACGCTAATTATTTAGAAATGTAGAATAGCTAATTATCTAGAACAGCTCTAAAATAGAATACGGGGTGTTGCTCACCACGGTACAGGGGTTGCTCAATCTACAATAAATGTTCGAAATAACTTCCTCCAGCCTGGATACAAGCATTCAATCTTCTCGTCATTGAGTGCCAAACTGAAATGTTGTGGTCACCATCGTGCATAAAACACATTGCGATTCTTCTCCCCAATGGTACATCCTGCAGAAACTCGGGCAGTATTTCTTCCAAAAAGTTTCGATACATCTAGCCAGTATGTCTTGCTGGTGGAAATACCAGTCCAATTAGATAGTCACCCACAATTCAAACCCTATTTCAAGGATAACTGATATTAAAATCGATCTTTATATACCTACTGCGGATTTTCATCTGCCCACACATGGTTGTTATGAAAATTCCATATTGCATTTCTTGAGAAACTGGCATCGTCGATGAAAAAAATCTGTGTCAGGAATTGAGGGATTAGAAATATTGTTTGCTAAAGCCATTGACATAACGCAATACGTGGACGATAATTAGCAGGTAATAGTGCCTGAACACGTTGAATGTGGTATGGATACAACAAATTGCTCTTATGGGCCATTCATAAATTTCGTTAGACATTTGAGGGGGGCGAGGGATAAACCAAGTATTATTAATTCTTACTATGGGGAGGGTGGCAGAGAATCTGATGTTACGTAAGTTTTTGAATTAAAAATTTTACTATTCTGGCGCTAAAAAATGGCGGAGTTGAATAGCGCATCTGCATTTAGTTTCAATATTGAATTATACAGAAATTATATGGTGTCGGTGCATCTAGATATTCTTTTATTTATTATCTTGCTGACTGCTTGAATTCTGAAGAATATTTTTCATTTTAATATTATTTATTTAATTAAATCTAACATTTCTGGATTTACATCCATTATTATTTAAAGATTGGGTAGAAAGTTATTCAAGCAAAACTCCAACGATTTGTCAAAAAGAGTATTCTGTAAAACTAATAAAGACGCTTTTAAAAGCAACTCTAGTGCTTTTGAGTCGTGTATTTCTCAAAATATAAATGAATTAAAACAGCTTGCTGCTAAAAGAAAAACAAATATGTTGGGTTATTTTCTTAAGCAGGTTAGTTGGTAACTTTTTGACTTTATTGTCAAACTTTTTTGACTTTATAGTCAAACTTTTTTGACTTTATTGTCAATGATTTAATAATTTTTAATATTGATTGGATTTATTACATTCTACGTAGACAAACTTATCAGCTATAATCAATACCATTGTACAATACAGTATAATACAGGGTGTCTACAAAAGAATCATCGAGTTTTAAAAAGATATATTTCACAAAGATTACGTATATTATAGTAAATGACACATGAAAATAAAGGGAAAATGTCCAAGTTATAAATTATACCATCGTAAATGTTCGATGTGGGCTCTTCGTGTCACACGACATACGTCTATACGGTAGTCCAGTTCGGTGTACACACGCTGCAATGTGCCCCCATCGATGCCGTTCACAGCAACAGAAATGCGTTCTCGGAGTTTTTACTCAGTATTTATGTAATTTTTGGCACGTAAACCCTATCTTTAATGTACCCCCACGGAAAAAAATCGCAAACCGTAAGATCGGGTGACGTGGGAGGCCAGCTAAACAATATCAACTCCTGTACAGCGCATCGCCCAATCCAGCGGTGAGGTAGTTCCTCGTTTAGATAGCGACACACTTCGTTATGCCAATGAGGTGGCGCCCCAACTTGTTGGTATATGAAGTTGTTGGAATCCTCTGTCAGTTGCGGAAACAACCAAAACTGCAACATATCGAGGTATTTTGTACCCGTCACTGTGTTTTCATTGAAGAAAAATGGTCCGTACACTTTTGTTTTGGAGACTGCACAGAAGACATTACATTTTTGGGAATTCCTTTCATGTTCCAGAATGATATGAGCATTTACCGTGCCCCATATCCGAATGTTGTGACGGTTCACCTTTCCATATCAATGAAATGCCGCCTCGTCGCTGAACACAAGACGGTTATCAAATTCGTCATCCTCCATCGCTTCCTGCATTGCAAAACAAGAATGGGTCGTCGTAACGTAAACTTGGCACCATCTGTAGACGATACGGTTTGACTAGGAATCGCCGTCGCGAAATCTTTCATACAGTTTAATATGGAATATCAAGTTCACGACCTACCCTGCGAGTTGGCTGTTGCGGCCTACGCGTGAAACGTTCTCTAATTGCCACCACTGTTTCATCAGAAACGCGTGGTTTACTAATGGAACCAGTAATGGAGGCATTTTAAATTGCCGAAGAAAAATAAAAGCAAGAAAAACAAAAACATACCTAATGCAATACCCGACAAACAAAAAGTACATGTTCTATTTTTTATCGCTTGATGTCGCAATATAACATATTTACTAGGCAACCTAAGATACTTTTCACAAGTTGAAAAATTTGGAATATCCTCTCGATTGGTAGTTTGATTGCATATCAAATAACGTATTAGCAAATATTCGTACAGAGGGTTGTAAACCTTGAGTGATTTAGTTAGCAATTAGTAGTATGGCTACTGCGGCTTTGTTCTAACTTCCAATAACTATTATACGCTAATTTAATTATGGATCGATGGTTAAAAACGAGTCGTGTAGAAGTAACACATGATGATACTGAAAGCAGTAGTGAGCTAAAATTTCATCAGACTAAAAAAAAGAAAAAAATTGTGAAAATGGTGGGAAAAAAGAAAAAAGCGAAAATATGACAGTGATTATTTACAAATGGGTTTTTATTTTACTGGGGAAGAGTCGGAACCTAAACCGCTTTCTGTAATCTGCAACGAAGTTCTTGCCAACAGCAGTTTAAAACCATCACTTCTTCGTAGACACCTTGAAACAAAACATCCGACGTACAGGGATAAACCTATTGAGTATTTTAAAAGAAAATTAGCAGATAATAAAAAGTGTAGTGTCTCTTCTTTCCTATCCTCAAACGAAGATAGTAAAATGGCTCTTGAGGCATCATTTCGTGTGAGTTATAGAATTTCAAGATCTGGACAGGCACATACAATGGCAGAAACTTTAATTGGACCATGTGCAAAAGATATCGCGAAATGTATGCTTGGAGAAAAGGCAGCAAGGAAAATTGAACTTGTTCCATTATCAAACAATACGGTATCACGTAGAATTAATGGTTTAGCAAATAATGTGGAGAACGAACTTTTGAGGAGAATAAAATCGAATTATTTTTCTATCCAGCTTGACGAGTCGACCGATGTAGCAAACGCCGCAGGATTGCTTTTCTACGTGAGATATATTTTGGCGAATATCGTTCAAGAAGATGTATTATTTGCTATACCTTTGAAAACCTACACAACTGGAGAAGCAATTTTCAATCTAATCAATGGTTATTTTGAAAAAAAAATGGAATAAACTGGTCTTATTGTGTGGGTGTGTGTACTGATGGTGCAAAATCAATGACAGGAAAATTTTCTGGTTTTGTGGCACGGGCAAAGAAGATCAACGAGAAAATTCAATGGACTCATTGCTTTATTCATAGACAAGCATTGGCGTGACATGTAAGCGTATTCCTGCAAAGTTATCTACTACTTTAAGTGATGCTGTAAAAATTGTAAATTTTATAAAGTCGCGTGCTACAAATTGTCATATATTCCATGCTCTTTGTGAGGATTTTGGAAGTCTTCACCTATCTTTATTATTTCATACGGAAGTTAGATGGCTCTCCCGTGGCAAAGTGTTGACACGCTTGTTTTAATTGAGATCTGAAGTACAAGCATTTTATATTGATCATCCGTTTCATTTGTCCTCTTGTGTCTTCGATAATCTTTGGCTGCAAAAGCTTGCATACTTGACATAGCTGACATTTTTTGTAAATTAAATGAATTAAATCTGTCATTACAGGGAACGGGTGTTACCATTTTCAGTGTACATGATAAAATTGAGGCCATGCTAAAAAAGTTCAACTTTTGGATCCAATGCCTGCAAATGAATGAGTACGAATGTTTTGGTTCTCTCCACTTTTTTATCAGAAAATTCAAATAAACTTGATGAAAACATTAAAATAAATATATCTGAACATCTCAAACATCTTCAATTAACTTTCGATGACATATTTTTTTATTTTTCCAATAGATGCAACATATCCCTCTCAAACAACTGGATACGTAGTCCTTTTCAAGGAGGTGTAAATTTATAAACCTCTCTAACTTTAATGGAAAAAGAAAAACTCATAGAGTTATCCTGTGAGAGTTCTCTAAAAGCTATTTTTAAAGATCACTCTTTAATTGACTTCTGGTTCAATATTAAAAATGAATATCCTGATCTCAATCGATCTCAAAAAAAGCTATAGAAATTCTATTACCCTTTTGCACAACATATCTATGTGAGAAAGGATTTTTAACATATACATATCTGAAAGATAAATATAGAAACAGGTTAAATACAGAACCTGATCTGAGATTGAAATTGTCAGATATTGAGCCAAATTTTGAAGTGCTTTGCTCCATCACAGGTATCCCATTAAGAGTTTTTTTTTAATTAGCCATTTTCCTCTGAAGATTTAAAAAGAAATCCGCCAGAGGCAGCACTAGTAGAGGTACATAAGTTTTGATTTCCCTATGACAGTAATGTAAAAGATACATTATAAAAATGGAATTAACAGAAGATGTTGTACCTGGAGCAAAATTGTAATTTGCAAAAATTCAAGATCATCTGATCCGGGATTTCAAACGATGGCTTGCTTGCCGTGGTTTATCCGTTTTAGACAATAAAAATGTACTATCGTTTTAAATCCCGGATGAGATGATCTTGATTTTTTGCAAATTTTAATTTTGCTCCAGGTACATCAGCTTCTGTTAATTCCATTTTTATAATGTATGTTTTGCATTACTGTCATTAGGAAATCAAAACTAATGTACCTCCACTAGTACTGCATCTGGCGGATTTTTTTTTTAATCTTCAGAGGAAAATGGTTAATTTAACGTATGCTTAACTAATTATAAGACTGGTTCTTGATTTGTTGAATTGATGTTGAATTGATTTTTTTTTATAACTATCATAATGGTTTTATTTATGTTTGTACTTGCAATATGGAAAATAAATGTTCTACCAAACTTTATTGTTTTTTTACCTGCCAGTATAAGGGGTTCGCCAAATTCTTTCGGATTTTAAAGGTTTTCGCGAAGAGAAAAAGGTTGGGAAACACTGCTTTAGAAGATTAGATGATTTAGTTAAAGAACTACATACATTAGGTTTTAATCTATCAAGCAGTGCAACCTATCTTCGTCTGTTACCTAGGTGCTCATCTAGAGCTCAGGGAAAAAACACGTAGTTACAGTACCGGTCAAGTTAGTAAAGTACTGCAAGTGATGTCTCGAGTAACATCGAACCTCAATACTTGACCCAGCTCGAGTTTTCTTTTTTTTGCAGAACGACAAATCCAGTATAAAAATTGGTAAAACTGCTACAGAAAAATAAGCACCCTTTCTGATGCATATGGAGTATAGAGGAATTTCAATCTTTCGCCAAAACCGATGATAATCGAGTGAAACCAGTAATCATCACTGTTGATGGAGGACCTGAAAAAATTCCACGATTTCCTCAAGTTATCTGCCATACGAATTCTCATTTTCGAAAATTAGATCTTGATGCTATATTTATTGTCATTAACGCTTCGAGACGAAGTTTTTTCAATCGACTGGAGCGTCGAATGGCTCCCTTGAGTCATCAAACATCTGGTCTCATCTTGCCGTATAATTCTTTTGGAAATCATTTCGATGATCATCGACGTACAATCGATAATGAACTGGAACTTCAAAATTTCAAAATACCTGGTGATATTTTGGGCAAATATGGAGTACTTTAATTATTGAAGAACCAGTTGTCGCCGAATTTATAAATCTTGGAAGTGATTATGTTAATGTAAATCAAGCAGAATGGACTATAGATTGGTACTATAGACATGTAAGGGAATCTCAAATTAGCAAATGTACCGAGCCAGAATGTTGTGGAAAATTAAGAAGCAATTTGAGAATAATTCTACAAGATGGACTTATTGCACCACCTTGTCCTCTTCAAGAAACAGAAACTTTGGATATCCCACTTTCGAAAGACCAAGTAAATGCTAATTTTTGTCTCTTATTTGTGCGTCTATCTTTAAACATTGATATTCCTAGCCTAGTCCAAGCTTTCTTTCATCACCATATGACTTTTATTGTCCAAACGCAATTGATTGGACGAACATTTTAAGTATGTGGATTGTATTTCGCATCAATCAAAAATGTTAGAACTCATCGTCAGTCAGTTCATAAGCATCCGTGTGCTCGAACTGAGAAAATTCGACCAAATCTTATTAAAATTACAAATCTTACGATATCTTACAATAGGGAGGGAGGGGGAAAAATTAACCTCAAAAATACCTTGCGTAATTTATGAACGGCCCTTTAAGAATTTTCCAAATTGTCCAATGACTTACATTCAAAGTATTGGCAATTTGTCGCGTATAAGTACTTAGATCTTCTTCTAACATGTCCAGAACATACTGTTGCAGTTGTACCATTCTTACTGCCATTAATCTTCCTATTATTGGAACGGTAACTTCGTAGGGAGGAGGTTTTTTATGTTAAAACAAAATTACGATTTAACTCATTGTTCCGTTGTACCATCCTGTAGAGGCATAAATTAATAAAGGCGAAACATCGATGAGTTAAATCGCAATTTTGTTTTAACATAAAAAATCTCCTTCCTACGAAGTTACCATTCCAATAATAGTGATTCCCTGAGAAGTGAATAAAATGGTTTTCAAATAATCTTCCTGTCCCTACATTTCGTTTCAATGTACCTTTTTCACGAAGACGTCGATGAATGTTTTCGAAGATTTGTCGGTCGGGGATATTACGGGTAGTAAACCGTTCAATGTACAATCATTTAGCTTGTAATGAATTGCCATCAGCAAGTATATACGTGAAATGCATGACAGTCGTCTCGGCATTCGTATACATGGTAGATTGGTAGAGGACTTCACTAACTATTAAAGACACGTCAAATAGCCAAACGTCACTCAATGTAAACAACTGCGACTGATACAGGTGATGACCACTGACGAGACGTATTCAAATGAAATCTACTTGTACATTAGTAGATAAAACAGCCGTTCCAAGTTATCGTCAACAATTTTTTCTACATGATAAACTCATTGGCGTAGGCCATACTTTAATTTACATTAATGATTTCAACAAATATCGAATATGGTTGTCGCAATTTTTTTTCACGCTGTATCTTCGAAACAATGAGTCTTTTCAGAAATCATCATAAGACAAAATATTCTTAGAATAGGCCAAAGAATAACCCCTTGAATTTTTGCCGCATTTTAACGTAACACCCTGTATAAATACAATATTAGATTCGAATTCTTAGTTTGTCCTATAACAGAGATGGCGAACCTTTTTCTGATCGCTTGCCATTTTTCTTAAGTTTCTTCATTATGAAATGCTGATGTGCCTGATAAGTTTTATAACTTTTATTTACCATATTAACATGAATATAACA
Organism: Phosphuga atrata; assembly: GCA_944588485.1. Taxonomy (NCBI): domain Eukaryota; kingdom Metazoa; phylum Arthropoda; class Insecta; order Coleoptera; family Silphidae; genus Phosphuga; species Phosphuga atrata. The sequence goes on along the minus strand of OX155893.1, from coordinate 74,674,564 downwards.
CAATACCGTATTAGCTTGAATATGGTGTTTGAAAGTATCAAAATCTATCCCGATTTACAAAAGAGTCACAGCGGGATCCCTTTAACTACAGACCAATTTGTATTCAAACCCAATTTTCAAAAAATTTAAGTAAGCAATTTTGAATCGATTATCAAGTTCCTTGGATATTAATAACATGCTGGCAAACACTGAAAACGGCTTTTGGAAAAGTAGCTCAACTGATACTGCTCTGTTGGATAGTGTTAATTTTATAATTACTTCTCTAAATTGTAAACAGAAGGTTCTTGCTTTATTTTACGACCTAAGTAAAGCATTTGATCACATGCTCTTTCAACAAAAAATTGAAGATATTGGAGTTAGAGGCGTCGGCAAGAACTGGGTAAAATCTTCGTTGCATCAAAGAGGACGAACAGTGATCGTAAACGGTTCAAAATCGGAAAGAAAATTAAAGAAATGGGTGGTACCCCAAGGCTCACTAATGGGACAAACTCTATTCATGATATTTGTTAATGATGTGGCGCAAACAAAGAATGTTTAGTGCAATTATATTTCGTACGCTGACGATACCAATATTTTAATATCGAACCCAGCATTCACGATTTAGTTAAAAGTAGCAATTTAAAATCAGAAACGTTAGGAGGATGATGTATACATCTTTAATGGACTTTCAATATACGCAAAACTGACTTCATAATGATAGTTTACCCTAAGATTTGATCAAAAATCACCCAAAGAAGCCGAATCAATGAAATTTGTAGGGGTAGCACTTGATTAAAAGCTAAAATGGGACTATCATATTGTACTAACATGTTCTACATTAAGTACTAAGTGTAATCTGATTTTAAACTTAAGAGAATGTGTAAAAGTTGATTCTGCAAATATTTTACTGGTTTTACTGGTCTGATATTTTGGGGTCAAATATTGATGCTGTATTTAAAATGCACAAAAAGATATTACGAGCGGTGTTCAATGTACATCCTCTTCCTGACGGTCTTTGTTTATTAAGCACAACATTTTAACGCTACACTCCTTCTCCCACGTGGCAATAAAAATTTACAACGTGTCAGCTGTGACACGCGTGCCATAGGTTCGCCACCGCTGTCCTATAAGATTCTAATAATATTTTTGGAGATTTTGATTTTTTCCATGGAAATCCACGATTCTCTAATTATAAGTAGTAGTTTTTGGTTAATTTTCAAAAAAATGATAAATAATAATTACAAATTTCGAATAATTTTGTAGCTAGTTATCCAGAAATATTTAAATAACAATCAATTATAGATTCGAATTCTTTTGGAAACTTTGGAACTTTTGGAAAATTTGAAAATAATTCAAATAGTCATTGATTTCCTAAAATTTAAAAAATATTAATTTTAATTTTATAGCTAGTTATCTATATATCTCGTAAAGCTACATAAATAACAAATATAAATTCCAATTCCTTGAAGTTTTTCCTATAAGAATCTGATTTTTGGAAAATTTTTAAATTTTAGCAAGGAAATCGACAATTCTTCAAGTAGTAATTTTTAGTTTATTTTCTAAAATTTGATAAATAACGGTGACTGATTTTGACTAATTTTATAGCTGGTTATTTAGGCATCTATAGGTAGCTACGTAAATAACAAAATATAGATTCGATTAACTTGAAATTTTTACTATAAGAATCTGTAAAGATTTTTGGATAATTTTGAAATTTTATCAAGGATATTGACAATTCTTTCTATAACAATTTTCTGTTAATTTTCTAAAATTTGATAAATAGCGATGACTAATTTTGACAAATTAACATTAATTAAATTAAATTAAATTAGCTAGTTATTTAGAAATATGTAATGGCTACGTAAATAACATTTTTTTAATCAATAAAATCTTTTGTTACCCTAAGGTGCAAAGGTACTTACAATTACAAGATCCTAATATACCGTCACAATGAATGAAATTAATACTTTAAAATAAAATCAACCCATTTCATGTATAAACCAATGTTGCCCATCTTTCTTGTTTTTTGCCATCTTCAACCCCTCATTCCAGGATATTCCTCGTCACTTCAACGATTCTGCTACTGCTTGGTTCCATCTTTTCCTTAGTATTCCTCTTTGTCGTTTCTGTGTGGATTTAGCTAGGCATAATCTTTTAGTTTGTCTTCCATCCTCCATCCTTACTAGATGCCCAAACCATTTTAATCGCATTTTTTCTATACTTTCCAGAACTGGTTCGACATTAATTTCTGCTCAAATTGTTTCATTTCTTATTTTGTCTTTTGTAGTAATACCTTTAGCGCTTCTTAGGTATTTCATTTCTAGCGCCTGTATTTTACTTTTCATTTGACTGCTTAGCACCCAGTTTTCTCCACCGTATGTCAGAATTGGTTTGTATATAGCAGGCCTGTCCAACCTTTTTGTAGTGGCGATCTACTTTTTGGTATATATTGTTGCCAAGATCGATCAAAACGCGTAGCGGGCCACAAGGGGGCCTGGGCTCATGAAGAAAATTTTGAGAAAATGCGAAAAAATGCTGTTTTTCATGTAAAAAAATCATGTTGATTCTTATTCTCAGGGCTGCACCTTTAGCCAATTAATAAATTGATCGCCAATGAATTTAAGATAATGTTTTTTTGTTTCGGTGTACTTTTATAAATTCATTGCTGTCACTAAACTCCCACTCTTTGCAAACGTGAGAATATTTTATATAATGTTTATTAAACATTTCAGCAGGAACAAAAAGTATTGAAATTTATATAATATCTGATACTCAAAACTAGGAATAACAAAATTAGGAACATGGTAAATACTAATAAAAGACTAATGCTAATGATGGTGGCATTGCATGGAACAAAAAGTATTCAAATTTATATAACATTTGATATAAAATAACAAAATTAGGAATATAGTAAATACTAACATAAGAGTAATACTAATGAGATTACTACTAATATTTCGTGGGGCGCATTTGTCAAGATTGGGTATTTTTCTTTAGTGTATTTCCAAATACAATCTTTGGATTTCAAATACAAATCATTTTGAAGTTTGATTATTTCCAATTCTAGTTTATACTGTTTTGCTTCAAATATTGTAAATATTTGACATACAATTTCTTCTATGTTGATATCTTTTTGAAATACATTTGAAAAAATAGTACAAAATTTTCAATCTTACCAAAATCTACAAATCTTGTCTAAAATTGTTTTTCAACAACTTCATTTTCTAGAATCATTTTGTTAGTGTAAAGATGTAGTTTAAGATTCAAATCGTTTAGCTTTGAACATTTTGAACATCAGTCTGCCAACAATGACATATCAAATAACTACTCTTTGCTTGGGCTTTGGGCTTACTTTGGCTTTGGCGACGTTTATTTTCATATTTATTTTTTCTAACGCTATCTTCCAGATGTCTAGGTTCATTTGTAAATCCATTTCGTTCTTTGCATAAGTCATCAGGTCGTCGGTCGGCAAAAGCACATTCTACTATTTCCATCCTCTGCATTTTTCTATACCCAAGTTGTAATTTCTTTGATTTTCTCTTCGTTTCTTTTAATACGTCGCCCAGAACTATATTAAATAGAGTAGGGCTCAGTATTCCCTCTTGTCTCAATCCCTCTTTGGATTGGAGCTCCTCTGACTGAAAGTTTCCTTTTCTAACATAATTTCTTGTATTTTTATATAGACTGAAAATAGCTTTTCCTAGCTTGTTACTAATTCTTCTTTGTCTAATGCTGTTCTATACTTCCATTCTTGGGATGCTATCAAATGCTTTTTCAACGTCGACAAAAACTACATATACCTATGGTACCTACGTTACGGCCTACGTTTTTTTTCTATTAGTTGCTTCATGTTAAATATGTGATCTTGAACTCCTCTACCTTTTCTAAAACCGCTCTGGGCTTCTTCCATCTGAGCTTCTATAACAGTTTTTAATCTTTCCTCCAGGATTCTCTCATACGTCTTGACCAAAGTACTTAACAAAGTTATACCCGTATAGTTATTGCAATCTGTGTTGTCTCCCTTTTTATGTAGTGGTAATAGTACTCCTATTTCCCAGTCTGCAGGTATCATTTCCTCATCCCAAATTTTGATAAAAAATTTACTAATACAATTCACATACAATTCCATTGTTGTTCATGTTCTTTACCATCTCCGTTGTTATTCCATCATGTAGCTTCATATATATTGTGCTTTCAATTTAACATATTTTCAAACTACTCCTTCCCCACCTTGCCATTATATTTTTCTCGATTTCTAGTAACTTTCCTGCTTTAGATTTGATGATTATGCTTTTATTCGGTTTTCCTTTTCGTAAAATACAAAATACAGATTCGAATTCCAGAAAGTTTTTCGTGTACGAATGTCATTTTTTATTGTTTTTCAAAAATTTGATAAATACGACGATAAAATAACTAATTTTAACTACTTTTGTCGCTTGTTATCTAGAATCGTTACGTAAGTATTAATTATAGATTAGAAATCCTTGAAGTTTTATGTTTTAAAGATGTATTAAGATTTTTAGAAACGTTTTAAATATTGTAAATGAAATCGGTATTTTTGAAATAATCATTTTCTATTTATTTTCTAAAATTTGATAAGTAACGACAATTAGTTTTGACAAACTTTGTAACTACATATCTAAAACAGCTACATTACAGCGATTATAGATTTGAATTCCTGTTAAGTTTTACCTCGTTAAGATTAAAAAAAATGGTTTATATCTAAAATTTTATAATTAAAGACAGATAATGTTGATGAACTTTGTAGTTCATTTTCAGGAAATCTAAAGTAGCTACATTTATAACAATTATAGATTCAGAATCTTTCAGGTTGTAGCTTTGAAAATCTTACAAAAAAATGAAACTTTTTGAAATTATCTAAGGATATCAACGATTTCTCGAGTAGTAATTTTCTAAATTTTGATAAATAAAGACAATTAATTTTTACTATCTTTGCAGTTAGAGAGAAATTTAAAATAGTTACAATAATACGGTTTACTTTAAAATTTTGTATTAATCAACTGGCGATTTTGCCGAAAATAAAACTTAAAATAAACAGAAATACTCCAGTTAACTTTCACCAGACGGACAAAAGTAGTCCAAGAACAACGGACAAGAATAAATGCACAAGACTTAATGAACGGGATTAGACGGAAAATGGTAAGCGGACGAAAATAGACTTCCTGAAACAAACCTAACTTTGTCTCGCTAATCTAGATGAAAGCTTGAAGACAAAATCTAGTCTACACAGTCAGACTAGATTATTAAAAATCAAATCTAGATAAAATCTTGAAGACCAATCTACTTGGAAAACTTAACTTCTAGACAATATCAATAAGGTCTTGACTAGATGAAATCTTGAAGACCAAGTCTAATCTACAGAATCATACTAGTATATTAAAGTCTAGTCTAGACGAAATCTTGAAGACCAAGTCTAGTCTATACACTCTGATTAGATGCACATACACACTGAACATTATTCCAATTATATATTTTTTGATGACATCAAAGTATGTGCAAAATATAAAATTTTATTCAAAGCAAAATAAAATATCTTTTTGGGGTTATAAGGGCCTAAAAGTTATAGACCTAAACTAACCTAACCTAGCCTAACCTAGGCGGACAAGAATAGACGAAGATTCGTGGAATAGACGGATTATACTGATCGATTCTATATTATATACAGAGAAGACTAGATAAATAAGACTAGGCAGACTATATCTAACAGACGACAACATTTTAGACAAACTACATGATTACTTAGATTTGTCTGTCTACTTTACTCTTTAGTTCAATTAAAAAGAAAACGTGCAGAGAGATAGACAACCTAGATAGAGTTGACGTTGTTGTCCGGGCTAAATAATTTACATACGCTTGTCTTTTCTCACTCTCGTTTACATTTTTTTTTTCTTGCTTGATATATTTTTTTACATCTCAAGGATTTCGTAATAAATGTAAACCGAAAGTCAACTTACCTTGCTAATTATTTATTTAGATTGGCTCGTGTGGCCTAGAGCGACAAATGAAATTAAAACATAAATAGAACATAAATATTTACGACAAATTTAAAAATACGTGATTGTCATAATCTGGAGAATAATTAAAACAAACTGTTTAACACATTATTCTTATCAAAACATTATCTGTTACGGTTTCAGGTAATCCAATTACAGAATTGAATATTGGATTATATAACAATTGGTGTTATTGGTATTGTCTCATATTATACTGTAGACAAGATAGAAAATGCTTTATAGCAAGTAGAATCGGACACTCTTACAATTTCAATCACTAACAATTTCAAACTATTTTCAATCATTGAACGTGGCCCTTATAACCCCAAAAAGATATTTTATTTTGCTTCTAATTAAATTTTATATATTTCACATATTTTGATATCATCAAAAAATATATAATCGGAATAATGTTCGGAGTGAAATTTTCGGCTTCTAATCAGAGTGTATAGACTGGACTTTTTCATCTAGACTAGATTTTTTATAATCTGGTGTGATTATGCGGACTGGACTTGATCTTCAAGGTATCATATAGACCAGACTTTTGACAATATACATAGTTTGAATGATACAAGATTTGGTCTTTATTATGTCATATAGACTCGACTTTTAATATTTTAACCTACGTGTGTAGATTAGTCTTAGTCTTCAAGATTTTATCTAGACTAAACACTACGACTAGTGTGCAGATTGCTGATGGTCTTCAGAGTTTCATCTAGACCAGGCTTTTAATAATGTACTCTAGTTGTGTACTAGACTTGGTCTTCAAGCTTTCATCTAGACTAGAATTTTAATAATCAAGTCTGGTAGTGTAGACTAGACTTGTTCATCTAGACTAGATTTTTGTTAATCTAGTCAGAGTGTTGAGTTTAGATTTGGTCTTCAAGGTTTCATCTCGATTAGACCTTTAATTATGTAATCTGAGTGTGTAGACCAGACTTGCTCTTCAAGATTTCAATGAGATTTTTACTAATCTAGTCTGATTATGTAGAATAGACGTTGTCTTCAAGATTTCATCTAGACTAGAGTTTAGATAATTTAGTCTGAGTATGTAGATTGGCATTGGTCTTCAAGATTTCATCTAGAATAGACTTTTAATAATTTAGTCTGACTGTGTAGATTAGATTTTGTCTTCAAGGTTTCATCTAGACCAGACTTTTGATAATATAACTTAGTGTGTCTTATTAGACTAGATTTGACTAGATTTAATCTTTCAAGTTTCATTTACAGTAGACTTTTAATAATTTAATCTACGTATCTATTCTAGATTTAGTTTTCAAGGTGTCATCTATATTGTATTGATTTTGTTATGTAAAAACACTAAATCAAAGTCAATTCCAAGACATTTTGGAAGATTTTCAGTCCGTTTATATACCCGACTAGGAATTTCAGTTCGGTTTTTATTCGGAACGAATTAGGCATGCCGAACTCAGAGTCCGAATGAGGCAACCGCCTAAGGCCCTCATCACTTTTGTAACGCACGTCCGGTTTCGTTTCTAATTAGGAAGCCCAATTCGGAACACATTCGTAAGCCACACATGTACCAGATTAGGAAATTCAATTCGGTTTTTATTAGGAACGAATTAGGCATGCCGCACACCATGTTCGATCCAAGTTAGGCAACCGCATAAGACCCTCATCACATTTGAAATGCACGTCCGGCTTCGTTCCTAATTAGAAAGTCTAATTTCGGAAGGCACACTGGAACTGCCACAATCGAAAGGCACACTTACACCAGACTAGGAATTTCAGTTCGGTTTTTATTAGGAACGAATTAGGCATGCCGAACTTCATGTTCGTTTCAAATGAGACAACCTCATTACTGCTGTCATTATGTTTGTAATTCACGTCCGGCTTCGTTCTTAATTAAGAAGCCTGACTCGGCACAAATTCGGAAGCTACACTTGTATGCATCAACTGTAACTTAATGTGGTCCAAATGTTCCTTTTGTCTGTGGTGCAAATGCGAATATATTTTATTACAATAGCAAGTACAAGATGTAGTACTTTTTAAATGTACTACGTTTTCGTTAACAGTTTGTTTTCTAAATTTTATACATTGATTTAATGCAATTATAAAGGAATCATAAAACATATTAATAGTTACTTATACGCTCATTTGTTAAATGAAGGATAGGAAAAAGTAAGCGAGCTAATGAATTCCGAAAGAACCATAAACACGTTAACTTAAAGCAAATATTTTTTTATTCAAACAAAAACATTAATAGTAACGTAACACTCTTTAAATGAGTCACTAAAATATAGGCATACGAATTAGTGGTATATTTTGAACCATTTGTCAGTAAATATACTAGGTAAATTAGTTGTCATTAATTTAAAAATTGTAAAAATAATTTATAAAAATTAATTTTATTGTTCTTTGCCTCTTAATTTGTTTCTTCTTTTTTGATTTTACCAATTCTGACCCCTTACTCAAGGGAGTATCTGCCGACTTAGATTACTTTTTTAGGTTATGTTTTTTTAGGTTCACGTTTCGCATAACTTTTACTGTTAATGAGAAACAAATTTAAATAAAAACGCTGCTTTAAAGTAAATCTTAAAAACAATGATGATTAAGATGTTTGATGCACTATAAAGTATTTGAAATAATAATAAGTAACTGAAGTTATATCTTGGTCAAGTAGGGAAATAATCTTTTAAAAAGAGATAGTGTGTGGATGCATGAGCGTAATGAAACTAAATGCGAGTAATGCAACAGTTCGGTAACAGTTCGGCCTCATTAGGCGGAAGTTAGGAAGATATACCGAATATATAATAGATATCCAAAGATATACCGAAGGTAGGCCTTCCTAATTAGGACGGTACAAGGTTCGAATAAGCCTTGCCAAAGTTCGGTAACAGTTCAGAAGGACTCATTACCAGGAAGTTGGGATTTTCAAAGATATGCCTAAGTTGGGCTTTCCTAATTAGGACGGGATAAGGTTTTAATGAGGCTTTCCACGGATTGAAAACAGTTCGAGAGGTCTCATTAGGTGGAAGTTAGGATTTCCAAAGATTTGCCTAACTTAGGCTTTCCCATCTAGGACGGGATAAGTTTCGAATGAGGCTTGCCACAGCTCGGCAACAGTTCGGAAGGCCTCATTAGGTGGAATTTCGGCTTTTCAAAGATTTGCCCGAGTTAGGCTTTACTAATTTTGACGGAACAAGGTTCGAATGAGGCTTGCCACAGTTCGAAAACAGTTCGGACGCCTTATTAGGCTCGAATAGATCTTTCGGCATGCCTCACTATTTTCCTAGTCGAGTAGGTCTTACATTTTGTTGTGAAGTGCGTTGACTAAGTAAATGAAAGATACTGAAACAATTTTATTATTTGAAATATAAGGTATTTGTTTTTTATGAAAGGAAAACCTGAACATGAGCTAAAAAAATCAACTTGCATTTCATGTTTAAGTTGCAACTCGTCTTAACGAATTGTATGTTACAAACCCAAGAAAAACTCATGAACAGTTCATGAACTTTATAGGCACATTGAGTTAGTCCAAGTTACAATAAGGACAAATCCTTAAAATAAAATCGTTAAAATAAAATACAATAAGGACAAATCCATATTGGACAAAAAAATAAACTTAATCCAAAACAAGTTACGGTCCTGGGAGAATCAGCTGAGGACAGGAAATACCTACCGTTTTGCCTACTTTTGCAAATCGCCAATGACCAATTATTTAACACCGTATTTCAAGAGTTTTTCTTCCAAGAAGCAAGATTGAAAATTTGTTTATCTCCATTTCATGTCGACATGGAACAAGCTCTATTCTTCTCTTTACCCTGTCCCTTTAAAATTCGAATTAAGACCGGCGACTTGGCGATATCATGTAACATTTATTTTTCGACTCTCGGTCTTGACTAAATTGTACTTTACTGCTCTTCAATAGAGTAATAATTGAAAAAATGTTGCACGCGTGTCATGCTTTGCACGATTTTTCATGACACACACACATTTAGATCAAACATACTGTATGTTGTATATATCATCAAACATGTTGTATATATCTTGTCCGAATTTTCGAACTGTTCTGAAAATAAAAATCATAATTATTTACTTTAACAAAATTAACTGTAAATAGCTAACCTAACCTAACCTAACCTAACAAAATTAACTGTAAATACATTGTATATCGGTTTTATTTTACGTTAAGTGAAATGTTGAAACTCTATTTTCGACGTTAAAATTAATAAATAAATCAATTTGAATCTGTTTTGCATTTACTTAACAATTCAAGAAGTGGCTATTACAATTGACCTGTCAATACTTGCAACTGTTTGTGTGTGCGTTAGTAAGTATTTTTTTAGTTTTGCAAAGTTTGTAAAGATCTTTAAAAAGTAATTAATTAAATAATTTGATGAGTCAATAAACTATTTTCAAGTTTGTCAAGTTCGTAAACATGTTTAATAAGCAATTAATTAAGCAATATGACGGCTTCATTGATGTTAAATTTGCATAAATGAAGTAAAATTTGCAACATTTGATATATGAGTTTCTAATTTGTATTTCTATGAATTATCTATGAATGAGTCGGATCGTAAAAAATATATTATTAATGTTTATATTTGCACCATAAATTTAAAACTTAAATATTTGTGTTGTGAAAAATAGAAACAGTTTTATAATAATTTAAGTAAAGTTAAATTCATTGTAAAATATAGGTTTTAGAATAAGTTTCCTTTTCATTTCAATGTAAATAAATAAAAGAAGGATAGAATCAACTCAATTTTTAAATTTTCAAGAATTAAATGTTAATCCTTTCTTTCATTGAATATAATTTTTGCTTTAATAAAAAAATGTTTAAGGTAAAAAGTTGCACAATATTGATAATTATATTAAAAAACTATCAAATACTATCAAAGAACTATCAAGAAATAAGCATTCGATGCTATTAAATATTTAATTCATTTATTTTTTTTTTCCTTTACCGGGTATAGTAGTAGTATGTATATTTATTACTTATTACCCTTACGGATTTATAAATTGATTCCAAAATTTTCACATCAAACAATACATGTATAAATAAAACTAATATAGTACGTAATACATAAATAAAAAGAGAAAAAAAAGAAACATATGCTAATAAAACTAAAAAAAAATCACTACATTCCTATCCCTAAACCGATTATCAGCTTCCCGCACATCATCATCTTCCCGCACATATTGCTCTTCTTCTCCCCTCAACTTTCTTCATCCATTCTATCCCTCTTCCATCCTCGTTAAAAATATCTTCTCTACACTCATCTCTTTCTCTCATTTTTGTACACTCGTTCAACAAGTGCTCTATTGTTTCCTTGTTTTGTCCACACATCCTGCATACTCTATTCCTATCCTCCATCCAATATTTATTCTCTCTCTCTTCATTTCCACATCTGAATCTTGCCATTGTCACTCTCTTTTCTACTCTCTCTTCCTAGGTACTTTGGCAGTTCTTCCGTTATTATTTTTTCATATTTCCCATTGTACCTAGACTCTCTAATTCTTGTTCTCCTTTCTTGTCTTTGCACATCTCTATCTCTCTAAACTAGTTCCTCTGTCATTACTCTGCCTCTCTCTCGCATTCTTTCTATCTCCGCGCCTGCATACCCGTTTCTTTCGAGATATGGCTCCCTCTCTTTTCACACCGCCTATCCTATTTCTTTCCTTTTTTCTTTGAGACACTCTTGCAGAATTCTGCACTCTCCTTTCTCTATCACTCGCTCCTCAAAACTTATTGCTCTCTTTCCTGCTTCTATTCTTATTCCATCTCTCTTTGTTTCCTCCATCACTATATACCGCGGGGTCTCGCTACCTACTCCTAGCACCCATCTCAAATATTTTTTTTGCACCCTTCCCAGTCCTTCTTGCTCTCTCCATCCCCATATTTCCGCTCCATGCACTTTTCTCCAGGCTATCAAACATCTCACTCTCTTTCTATAGTCTTGTCCAAATTTTCTCTCTCCTATTCCCCATACCGCTCCTAGTATTTTATTAGCTTTTTTACACGTAAACACGTTTACTCTTCTCCTACCTTTTTACCACCCCCTTTTCTAAACACCATCATCTTGGACTTTTCCACATTCACTGTCAGCATTCTCCTTCTCATATATTTCTCCATGTTTCTTAACATTTCTTTCATCCCTTTCTGGTCTCTGGCTAGCACCACCAAATCGTCCGCGTAGGCTAGGGACCACACTATTTCTTTGCCCACCACAACCCCGCCCGTCTGCGCCTTGCTGAACATCTCCTCTATATCTCCAATAAACGTTGCAAACAGGCTGGGGCTTAGTGGGCAGCCTTGTGTCGCTCCCTTATTAAAGTATTAGAGTATTAAAACCTTCGCTCACCCTTCCATCAACTCTCACTCTACTTATTGTCTCTTCATAAATCTTAATTTTTGATAGCTCATTTATCCTTTTCTTTTTCAAGCATTCCCACAGTGAATCTCTTGCCACATTATCAAAGGTCGCCTTCAGGTCTACAAAAAATGCATACATCTTGCCACCCCTCTTTTTTATTTCATTCCCTACTATGCGATTCAAGATGTATACATTGTCCATGGTCCCTCTACCTTTCCTGAATCCCGCCTGCCCATCTGGTATCATACCCCGCTCCTTCATTTCCTTCATGAGTCTCTCTTCCACAATCATTGCATATATCTTATATGCCATATTGAGCAGAGTGAAACCCTTATAATTGGGTATTTGAATCAATTTTTTTTTTCGTCATAAATCGAAAGCTTGTTGTTTTATTTTTTTCGTTGTAATTAAAAAGTTATAACAAATTGAAAATATATTTTTAAACTCGGTACCGAAAACGCACAAATGTACCGTTGTGACGTAAAAATGTACTTTCTACCCGCTCCTGACTTTGTTGATACAGTAGTTGTAGTAGACATGTCAAATATGTCAAATATTAAAAGTCAAATATTACAAGTTATCATGCTTGTTTCGTACCATCGTGTAGGAGTAGGTACTATAAAAAGAACTCAAAAAATGTTTTTAAATGTCCCACATTGTTAAACGTCGAAACCAATGGTTTTAAACAGTGCGCCAAAAAAATTCTAAAACGACGATTTTATAAAGAATGTTTATGTTTGAATGTTAGAATGAAGTTTCACCCTTTCGACTTTACAAACAAATTATTGCGCGTTTGGAGTCACGTGATTATTTTCAAAATTTTATCACTTTTAAATTGTTTATAATTAATTGAACATTTTTTTTTTAACTTTTTCGCGTAGCACATCCAAATTATTTATAATAAGGTTTTAAAAAACATTAAAAAAATCGATAATTTCTTTTTATTCAACAACCCAATTACTGGCTGTTTCCCTTTCTCATTTCTTATATATGGGGCACATTATCCCCTCTTTCCACTTCTGTGGGAAGCCCTCTCCCTTCCACACTCCATTCATTATCTCTAACAACCTGTCAGCTTCCCTTTCAGTTCCATATATCCACGATTCATTCTGTATACCGTCCCTCCATGGTGCGTTTTTCCTTTTCAGTATAATCAGTTGCTGTTCTAATTCTTCTCTTGTTATCTCTTCTATTTATCCCACTCTGTGTTGTCTCTTTTTCTTTTCTTGTCTGATTTCATCACCCCCCAGCAACTCATGGAAGTACTTTCTCCATTCCTCCATAGTAATTCTATCACTCACTCTTTCTACTTTTTTGTTTCTTTCCCTATTTATGTATTTCCATACCCCTTCTTCCGTTTTTATGCCATTCATCTTTAATTCTTCTTCCATCCGTTTTTTTTGCCTCTTCTCTTTGCATATTAAATTGTACCTCTTGCGTGCTCTCTTTTACTCTTCCTTAGTTGCTTTTTCTCTTTTCCAATTTCTTAGTTTCTTTCTTACTGCTTGCTTCTCTTCCCTGCATTCTTTATCCCACCACTCGTTTTTGCAAGACCCCACTTTTACTCTTGTCTCTATCACTTTTTTTTCTGTTGCATTTTTTACGTGATCACCCAGTTAAAGTCACTTTTTCGTTTATCCCTTCCTCTTCGTATCGTGCCTCCCTAAGTCTTGTTCTATAATTTTCTATTCCTTCTTCCGTCCAGATATTCTTCACAATTTTTCTTCTAACATCCTTCACACTTCTTCTATCTTTCTCTCTTCCTTTTGTCTTCACTTCCAATGGCATATGATCCGACTCGACTCTTTCTCCCACTTTGAATTCCTCTATTTCATCCCATGCTTCTTCATTCACTATAACATAGTCAATAACTGTCTCCCTTCTTGGTCCAATATATGTGTACTCCCCTTTCTCATCTCCTATGCTGTTTCCATTAAGTATGTCCCACCCTGTTTCTTCTACTAAACTAATCAGTAGTCTCCCTTCGGCGTTTTCTGTTGCATCTTTTGTTGGTCTTCTTTCTACTGGTGTTTGTTCTTCTTCTATCCGTATTCCTTTCCCCCCAATTCTTGCGTTAAAATCCCCCCAATCACCAGAGTTCCCTCGTCTTGCTGATTTACTAGCTCTTCTATCATTCACCTCGTTTCTTTCATACTTCTGCTTAATATTGTTATAGTTCTCAATTTTCTCTGTCTACTTTTCACCGTTGTTTCCATAATCCCTCTGTCTTCTTTTGCTACGGTTCTGTTTTCTTCTTCCATTTCCTCTTTCACTCCCATTATTATCCCACCTTTAGCTCTCCCTTCCCTACTTACTCTCTCTGCAAATTGACACTTCCACTTAAACTCTTTCGGCATTATTTTTCCCAATTTTTCCCATCCCTTCTCTTCCATCCACGTTTTTACCATTCCCACTACGTCAAATTTTCTCAAATATTCCCAAAACTCATTGTCTACTTTACCGGGTATAAATAAAATTTATCAAAATGAATTAAAAAATTTACCATGTTTTTACCACCAATTTTTGTGAAGATATATAACTTGTGAAGATATATACATTTATACAAATTACACGACTCAAGTTTCGTCTGTTGAAGGTCATTTTCAGGTCGATTACAAATTGATTAACTTGAATTTATACCAAGAGTTTTGGTGAGGAGGGCACGTGTATTTATTTGGAGACGATTGCGTTAGATAAAAAAGTTGAGAAAAAATAGGTCGGCTTGCTCGTTAAGGAGTTTTACTGATGGATTGCGGCTTTTTGTGACAATTTGTAAGGCTTGACTCCAGGAGATTAAGCCTTGGGCTTTTGAAAGGGCTAAGATTTCAATTAGTTTATCTCTTTCAAGGAATGTATGATTGATTACATTCTAGACCAGTGGTGTTCTAACATTGAGTCGCGACCCCCAAAGGTGCCGATATAGAATTTTTTAGGTGGTCAAATTCATAAAAAAATTAGAGCTTTGCGTGTGTAATCAGGTAGCAGTCAAATAATTAAATTTTCAGAAACGTCAAAAGTTATGAAATCGTTAAATCTGCGGAAAATGCATAGTATGGTTTTACCAATTCTAAATTATCAGTTATAATACCACAAGAGCATCGAAAATAATCGAATATTTTACGAGTCACGAGACGTAATCCACGAAAAACTACGAGAGCGTAGCTCGAGTGGTTTTTTAAGGATTACGTCGAGTTAGGAGTGAAAAATAATCGATTATTTTCGATTGCTCGAGTGGTATTCGTTACGATTATATAACGAATAAAAATAAACGATAATCGTCGAAATATACTAATCGAGTAAGGTACCGTCACTGAACTCGAAAGGGGTCAAAAGTCAAGATTTCTTGAAAATTAAGAAAAATTGTCAAAAAATGCGGTTTACGTCTAGAATTTTTTCCAATGAATTGAACAAAAAATTAGGTTTTTTTTGACGAGCCCTACCAAGTTCCGCCCACGCAGGGGGCGGCTGTAGGTGCGTTTTAAATTTTTCACTTTTTCCGTAAAAACTCCGTTCCTCTTGCGTGTCCAAACGGGAAATTGTCATTTTCTGTTGTAAAACTGAACGGGCCTTCGACCGGTGTCTGTCTGCCGCTCGCAAGTCCCACACGGCGTCCTCCAGGTGCCAAAAACAGGAGATCGTTTCTAGCACTTTTGAGGAGCAATTTTGGTCCGCGGCTCGATTTTTTTACTGCTTGCTCTTGCCGCGTCGATTTCACGTTTTTTGACGTCATGCGGAAAAGTACGCGACCGTCGGTTCACCCGGTGCGGCGGAAAATGTAAGCGAAAAAAAACCGTTTTTTTCATCACATCTGTGGACGCCGTACTCTTGATTGAAGAGCGCCGTGTCTCCAAACCGGTTCGTTCGATGCGAGATGTTTACCCGCAAAGGGCGGTAGAAGATTCTGGGACCTGCGGCATCCTAATGCCGCTCTGGGTCAATTTTAACACAAAAATCGGAAAAACGCGCTGTTTTTTTCACCTAATTTGCGGGGATCCCTCTCCTGGAATACCCAACAGTCGGATCGGGACCGGACCGTCACCATTCGATTCGGCATAGTGTCTTTAAGTTTGTTTTGGAGTTTAATTGCGATTGCGTGCCGGATGGCGCCGGGAGGCCCGAAAAACCATATTTTGCATATGTACGCGAGAATCCCCTGGGATTCGCTAAATTAAATAGCAGGGCCTCGCGGTGGTGGTTTCTGAACATAGAACGAAAGGGTCTATAAGGCGATAGGAACGACGCATCGCTCGATCGCATTTGGGGGTCTCGACGCCCGTCCAAACTCGAAACTAATTTTTCAAAATTGAGCAAATTGAAACCTCCAATATTCGGTGAAATGTTTTAGAATTGTATTGCTCTTTTCAGGGATTATAGCCCCACGTGTCTACTTTCGAACGACATCAGTCTCGGCGCATTACACCTCCGGGGACATTCCGCAGGCCCCAATTCGCGAAGTCACTTTTTTTTCACCTCTTCAAACGGAAACGCGAAAAAGAAAAATTACATTTCCAGTCGAACAAGTGCATGCCCGGTGAAAAGGCCAACAGTATGGCGTTTGAATTTCTCTAATCCATCAACGGATTCGCACTCCAGGTCAAAAATACTACGACCATTGCTTGCCGCTGAATCGCCAATTTACACTTACAGCTGATCATTCTGACACTATTTTCGCTCAGGTTATGTGCAAATGTCATTGTTGAAGTTTATCCGTTTATGATTATTCGTGTAATTATGAGAAGATAAAATTTAAAAAAAGAATTTAAATCAAAATTCTGATTTTTCGCTCATTGTTAGGTTGAAATATAAATCAAATTCAAAGAGATATCTTGAAATCTCAAAATTGCTGATTTCGGCGACTCTGGCTCTTGATTAGCAACACATAGCAACGTCAAAATTCGCAATTTTTCACAAATTTCTACAAGAAAGCAAAGATTTTACACTTTTATTTTATCAGATTCTTAAAATTCAGACCATTTTACATCAGAAACAGTTGCTTCCGTTCACATTTGAATTTAAAAATTTATTTCATAAACCGCAATATTTACGAGTTTTTTTTGAGAATAATTGGAGCTTTTAAATTGAATTTAGATTCCAACGGTACAACACGCGTCTTCCTCGGAGGTATAGCAACAGAGTTATTGGCGAAAAACTTTCAGTATTACCATTTCACTACGGAAGGAACAGCCTTTCAATATTTATCGGCATTTTCGATACAAATTCGAATACAACTCATCAAGTTCTATTAAAATATGCTGCATGAATTTTCTGCGCCTGACGATCCAGCGGTCTCCGACTGTTTACTTGATTTTCAAACATTTGCGTTTTTCATTTCCCTACATTTCTAATAAATTCTTGTAGCATGAATCGATAGAGTAAACTTTCCTCTAGCAGCGGGGCAAATTTTAACATTCCTTTGCAAACCGTTTTACCAGGATTTTTTTTAAATGCAATTCATTTTCCAGGATTCGGGATGGCTAGCAACGGTTGCATAGTCAACTCCGCCCCACAGAAGTTTCCTTCCAATTTCCGTGGTGAATGGTGTCCGGGAAAATTTTATTTCTCAGATTTGTTAAAGTTGGAAAGTTCTACATTAGAAACAATTGAATATTCTTGCAAATTCACACTCTTACTTGAGTAAAAGTAAGCTCGGCCATATTTGATTAGAGTTTTTACTGATTTTATAAAAGAAAACTATTGTTTTACCAATTTCTGATTGGACATTCTGAAAATTCGGCAAATTTTACATGGGGGACGATGTAAGTTTTTGGGTCATCTGGTGATTTAAAATCCATTTTCCAAACGGTGACAATTACGACTTTCCTACAAGAATAGTTGAAAATTGCACATTTAATTTTGAATCTAAAAGTGTATTCCGCGACTTCCTAGCATGTATAACAAAAGAGTTATTGTTGAAAAACGATCAGTTCTATCACTTGACGGCTGAAGAAAAAGCCATCTCTAAATTTATCCGGTTTTTCTTTTTAAAATCGAATAGTGCTCATTGAGGCCTATTGAAATGTGCTGCATGAACTTAAAAATGTCGTCTACTTTTCTGCTTCGTCTTTGAAAAATCATATGCCTCATTTCCTTGGGTTTGGATGAAATAATTTTAACACAGATCTATAGTTCTTTTAACTTTCTTTTAACTTTCTTTTAACAAACGCATAAAGTTTTATGTAGTTTACATAAGTTTTATATAGAGTGTACATGTTTCTATTGAAATTGACATATTTGTGGTCGATAGACTTGACACAAGATTTTTTTAATAAAGAAATTCTTGCAAATATATTTTTTGTTCAATTTTCCGGAGTCTAAGAAACATGCATTTAGCGCTATTTTATAGAGCAGATTTTCATCTAAAAGTTGTGTCATTTTCATTTTTCCAAAGCGAACCGTTTTGGCGGAAAAGCCCATTTAAACCCATGTAAATTGAAAAACGAAATTCAGAGAACCGAAGACTTTTGCGACCAAACCGAAGGTTTTTACAAAATTTGCAAAGAGTACTTTTTTGTAGACACCGACGTCTTACATACGGATATCTCGGTTATAATTTTCCATCTTGAGGCGTTGACGAGATATTTCCATAAAATTGTTGACGAGAAAATCATTCTTCACGACGTCCCCATTGGAGTGGGAGCGTTCTAATTTTGTCAACTCATACCTCTGGTGGATACCCACATTCAGCATAAGAATATTTTGAATATTTTGAAATTTTCGCGTTCGGTTTTGATCGGAATTCCTGTTTGACATGTCTGGATTTGTTGAAAAAATATTTTTGTAAGTTTTACACAACGTGGAACGATAAAATTTCACACATTTGTAGAGAATTTGTCAGTCTAGGATATCTCTTAGTTAGTTTTGCAAAATATTTTATCTGGCGGTGGCCGCCGCCCTTCAAACTCGAACGTAACAGAAATTAATAAATTCAAATAACTATAAAATGAAAACTGCAAGAGATGTATTAAAATTTCTTTCAGATCTATATAGATTATACATTTTTCTATTGAAATTGACGTTTTGGTATTTTGATGGCCGATAGCCTGGACACATAATTGTTTTAATAAAGAAATATTCATTGAAAACTTGCAAATATATTTTTTTGTCCAATTTTCCGGAGTCTAAGAAACATGCATTTAACGCTATTTTATTGAACACATTTTCATCTAAAAGTGTCATTTTCATTTTTCCAAAGCGCACCGTTTGGCCGATTTTTTTTTTTATAAATGAAAAAAATCTAAAACGAAATTCAGAGAAGGGGAAAATTATTTTAGGAAGTTTCACACAACGTGGAACAATAAAATTTCACACATTTGTAGAGAATTAGTCAGTCTATGATATCCCTCCGTTAGTTTTGCAAAATATTTTATCTGGCGGCAGTCGCCGCCCCTCAAACTCAAAGTCGCACACGAGGTAAGATATTCAAATAACTATAGTTTGAAAACTTGGACAGTTGTATTCAAAATTCTTTCAGTTCGGCGTAGCTTATAGATCTTTCTATTGAAATTTGGTATTCTCGTGGCCGATAGCCTTAACACAGAATTTATTTTTTCTGTCCAAGACCACATACCCGCGGCAGCGCGTTTAACCCCTGTCAGTTACACAGTTATAACGTTGGTTTAACCCCCGCAGATTAGGTTTCCCGCCATAGAAATCCAGACCACATACGCATCCCTCGAAGTCAAACCGGAACTGATACTAATGGATTCAAATAGCAACAACTCGAAAACTGCAATAGATGTAATAAAAACTCTTTCAGATCTATTAAGATCATAGATATTTCTATTAAAACAATTTGACCATTTTGGTATTTTCATGGCCGATAACCTTGACACTGGATTTTTTAAATAAAGAAATACATGAAAATTAAATCAAAGTTGACATTAACGTCAGTTGAGTAATTTATTGGTTATTATTTTTTTGGTGAAACTTTTAGTAACATAATTTTGCCAAGTGTTGCTAATTGTCTAAAAGAAAACTTACTATAATTGGAGGAGTGATATTGGAAATCAAGAGTTGCCAACCTTCATAAAAGGAGGTTACTATATATGATGAAGTGAAATTAGTAACTAAGGCTTGCAATTTTGACGAAAAAAAAGACAACAATGTAACTTTAACAAATAGTTGGTGAGATTATGTTTGAGTATGTTGGTAACTCAAAAACACAAGATACCAACTTGATTAAAACAATATGTGGGTTATGTTGAACGTCAAAGTTGACAAAATCAATGTCACTTAATTAATTTAAAGGTTATGAAAGTTTTAGTGAGATTTTCAGTAACTTTTTACTCCACAGCTGATTTTTTATCGTCCATTTTGTACACCTTAGTAACTAATATCACATCGTTAGATATAGTAACCTTTTTATGAACGTTGGGAACTTTTCATTTCTAATATCACTCCTTAAATTAAAGTCACTTTGATTTCAGACAATTGGTAACATTATATAATTAAGTACACCTCAAAAGTGTTCTATTATATTATTTTACAAATCTGACAGCATTAAAATCATTTGAGACGGATGAATTATTAGTTAATATTCTGTGCAGTAGGAGTTGTACATCTTGCAACTCATACAACCTTAGCTGATACAAGAATCGCGCAGCTCGCAATTCTGATTACTCTTTCATATACAAATGTCAAAATTCATTATACAATTTCACCCTCATCAATTATTCCACCTTTAGCAACTATTCCATTCTTTTCAACTGTTCCATCCACAAAAACTATTCCATTCCGAAAAATACGATCCACATGTACTAGTAATAAACTAAGCTAATACAAAACTTTGTTGTCATGACAATTATTAAATCATGGCTCTAGATTTACATTATTATTTATTGTTTTTGCTTTGTTGGACCTACCGAGGTAATATTACCAAGGTGATTATACCACGTCGTCAAGGGTATATCCGTTTATCAATACCCGGTAACTAATTAAAAGTAAGAATTATATAATCATTTAAATCAATAACCTGCTAAGTTCATGTCTCTCTCACGATATGTCAAAGTAAAAATATCTAACCCTAATCATCCACATGGGTTTCAAATAAGTGGTTTACAAATTGTTGTTCATAAAAGCAAAGCTGTACTGATGAGATAAAAATCGAAACGCGCCTACAGATCCTACAGGAAAGACATGATCCTAAAATCAATGTTATTTTGCTGGTTTTTGTTGACTGCCACGAAAGTGGTGAAAGCTATAAAATAACTGACAAATTTCACATGAGATTTGTTTTTGGTAGTCCTAAAAAGACTCATTAGTGTTATAGAGCTCCGGAAAGGTGGAGTATATTTATATATTTAGGCTGTACCCAACTTTATTAAGTTTATATGATTATCTATAATGTAGTATAGCTTTACAAATTCTAAATTCAATGTTACTAGCCGCTTCCGTTTGCGAGATATGATTTGATATGATTGGCAAAACCGAGCCAAATTACACGAAATTTGGTCGGCCGAGTAGAGAACTGGAAAACTAAGTAATATTTTTAAAGAAATCTTAGTGCACCTGTAGAGAAATGACCTGAAAACGATGCCGCAATCCGTTTTTAATTATCCGCAACCGTTCTTGAGACTAATGAAGTCGATTTTCTGGTCTTGTCGTCTAGTTTCAGTTTGCCGAATGTTCATGTGCCGAATGCCGAAGTTTCAATGATTTCGCTGGGATTTATAGTTTTCGCTAGGATTTGTAGTTTCGCTGGGATTTGTTGTTTTTTTAAGAAATTCAAAATTTTACTAAATTTCGTGTCTTTTGGTGTATTTTATATCAATAGCATGGATGGTGGCAGAAACTTTAAGAGAGAAGGGACTGTCATGAAACGTGGGAAAAACGATGAAAAAAGTACAGAAAGGAATGGGCTAGACTAGTCCACAACTAATATTAGTTTGTCATTTCTATAATACTGTACCTAAGTCTATATAGATTATTACCTTAACACCAACGGTATACTAAGGTTTGGAATAAAAAAAAAATTATCCATGACATGTCAAAATTCGCGATTTGGAAGCAGGTATTTTTTTAAAAATCGTGATTTTTTCTCCGATTTTTACATATTGTATATTAAAAGACACATAATTTTACTCAGAGGACGGTCCTATAAATCATTATGTTGATAGTCATTTTATATGTCATTAGTTTAATAACTATACATAATTTAGTTTACAATAAGTCAAGAAATCTTAAAAACTTATCAGTCCTCAAGCGGATCGATGGTATTTTTGAATTAAAAGCTTCTTAGGAATGACATGTGTTTTCCGACTAATTTTGGGATGCTGAATCGATTGACAAAAACTAGAAGTCTCTGTGATAAGCCGTTTAAAAGTTATGATATCGCGGAAAATGTGAGAAAATGTATTTCCATAAAATCAATATTTATCAAATGAATTGAAAATTTCTCAGTCTTCTGAAATATCGCGAAATTTGGTCGACCAAACTGAGAACTGGGAAGGGAATTAATATTTTTAAGGAAATCTAAGTGCATCCGTAAGCAAATGACCTACTGAAAACGATACCGCAATCCGTTTATAATTATCTGAAACCGTTTTCGAAATATAGACCTATGAAGTAGAAATTTTGCAGCACTAATATGTCAATCTAAAAAAAATCAAAAAACGTCTACTTTTTCCAACCATGGGTCGCTATAAAATGTTAAACAAAATCTTGCGCACCACTGTTGTAGACAATGGTTGGAAAATGACCTGGTGTCTTTTTTAAGACAAAATGTAAATGTACTGAAAAACGAGTTAAAATATTTGGACCTATTTCATTTCCGCCGGATTTTTTGAGGGGGTCGATATTGTCTTTAGTATTAAATAATATGTGGGATAATTTTGAAGAAGGTAAGAAGGCTACGTTCCGATTCTGTTTTCGCAAAACGTTTGCTATTTTTTCCTTTGTTGTGCCCAAATATGTGAGAAATGAAAGTTTTATTTGAATTTAGCGTTTTTGGGTCATTTTGATTTGGTTCCGTTTTTGTTTATTAAGTTTTGAATGTGTTATTGGGAAACCATTCTCTGTGGCAATTATCATGTTAGTATTTCATTCTTTTGTCCGCGGTAAGAAGGATATGATGCATCATCTCAGCACGAAATTTAGTTGCACAAGCAACTAATTTATATAATATTGGGTGATTTGTGTAGGAGATTTCACAGTTGTCACTATTCGGATTTCTCTGTCTCTCCCTCTCAATAATCTCAAAAATGATCTCTCAATAATCAAGTGATTATTTTTATATTTATATTTATATATAGTCTCGTCTTTGTATTCAATCTTAAATTTCATGTATCATTAATAAAAAACAAAACAAAATATTTCAAAATAAATTATCAATAAATTTAAACTAAATCTTTCGATTATGTAATAAATTTCAATATGAACAATGGACAATGAACACAATTAAAAAAAAAAAAAAAAAAAAACTTATTTTTCTCATATAGTGGTTTGCCATTGAGGGGTTGCTTCATGTATCTCTTTTCGTGGTCATTCTTAGTGTTTCCTCTAAATTTTTTTCATATAGAGTAAACGACCCAATCGTTGGCACTTAAAGAGTGAGCTTCGTGTCAGTCTGAAATTAAATTACCATAAAATTTAATTTACAAGAGGTAGTAGACAAAACTTGTGACAGTATCAAAGAAAATACTTTATTCTTTGTTTTTATAACCGTTTTTATGTGATTGAATAGTATTAAATTAACATTGTATACTTAAATCCAAAATACAACAGAAAATCCTATTATTGGCATAGAAATTATCAATATTGGCATCACTCGTCTACTTATTGGCATGTAGTTAAAGTAGGAGATAGGTACCTACCAATCATTAAAAATAAAATAAATACCTATGTATACCTAGGGTATAATTAAAACACAGTTTTACTATGTTTTCTTACTTCTTTTTCTTCAAAGTTTTCTTTATGTGTTTGCTAGTTTTCGTTGCCATCAAGGAAAAACCACAGTTTTTTTTTTAAATTAGCTCAGCAGTTGTCAAATCCTTTTTGTTTATAAGATATCTTATTGTAGACTGTCCTGCATATCTTATAAAATCTTTTTTGATCATCATTCTCGAAGTTTCCGGTATTGCTTTACTTTCGAGCTTATTCTTCATATTCTTCCCGAAGTAGCATTTTGAGTAGTCTATAGCCGTTGAGTCCCTTGGTAAAAGACCGGTAGCCCGGAAACCATTAATAATTGTTTTCTGGTTTTACGCATTTATCAATAGTTTTTTGCAACACTGGCACAAAATCAACTTTTGTACGAGCTGGAGATGGATCGTCACGCTCCCATTCTAAGACCGTCTTTTGCCAAACCACCTTTTAGAAGTCTAAAAGCAGAGACATCTGCAGGCTGAAGTAATCGAGTGCAATTGGAATAAATTGAGAGAAAATTTCTGTTTCCAACCAGCCATTGTCACTGAGGTCTATACCCCAATCTGATGGTACCTTTAATGCAATTTTACTTGGCAAACGCGTGTACGGGAATATCAATCACCATAGGTGGGGTGATTTCGCCATTGGCAGCAAAAGTAAACATCACTGTTAGTGAATTTTTCGCTGGGGCGTGGTCGATTTCGTAAATATTGAACAATGAAATTGGTTTCGTCGCCATTGAAGACTCTTTTCCGGTCTGATAGAATTTCAAACAAACCATTATATTTTAGGTATATTTCAATTGATTGAAACCGTCCTTTTATATCATTTTCTCATACGTCAGCACTTGCCGCTGTTACTGCTTCAGGAGTTTTCACAACAACATCCGGGTGTCGCTTTAAGAGGAGTTTAAATCATTTATCTTCGGGAATGTTGTCTTCGAACGGGTTAGATCGGCCGTTTTTTTAAATAAATTCTGATACGCTATTCAAAAGATCTTCTTCTTTCCGTTTAGGAAAACGCTTTGCATGGCTAACATTTAACCAATTCTTTAATTTATTCTTTTCATCTACGTTAAGTACTAGACTTGGACCAGGCTGAGGTTTATGATCTGGTTTCTTAATCCGAAATTGCGACGTAGCTCGAGGCCATGCCATTTTTAATCGCGTCTAAGGCCTTTTTATACTTTCCTAACTATATTGTTTTCGTTTACTTTTTTTCTATTTTAATTTTTTTTTAAATTTTAAATGAATTTTAAACCCATTATCTGCACTCAATATTCTATTATGGGCACCACTGAAAATAATTAGGTTGCCACTATTGGCACTGTGGGCCTACATTTGAAAATTGCTATTGAAGTAAAAAAACATTCTATGGAGAAAGCATCATTTATTTAAAACCTAATATCTTAAACTCGCTTGTTGATAATATTCGAAAAATTCCTATTATTGGCAGTAATACCAATAAAGGGATTTTGATGAAATTATTGTTCCATATGTTGGCACATGTAATAAATAAAATAATTCAAGAACAAATCTTTGAATCTACTAACTAGAGCAGAGGTTCTCAAACTGGGTGCCGCGAGCGTATGTCTGGGGTGCCGCAGCAATAATCAAAAAATTAAAAAAAAATGTTCAAAGAAAATTACACGCGGAGGTAAACGTGTCTCGGTCTTTAAAACGGAAAGATGATGAACTCTCTGAAGCTTCTGAAGCGACTGATTCAATGACAACCAGCATCGTCGGAGGAGACGAAATATCCCAGCACATACCTGCGAGTCCAAATCATTCAAGTTCGTTTGCCTCAGTTCGCGAAAACGCTACTCACGATGGCAAAATCTGGAAAGCCCCATTCTATTGCCGAGAAACAGATTAAACCTTGCGTTTATTAAACAGCATGATGAAAGTACCGACATTGCGGGACCTGCTGTTTTTCTTGTGTTATTGAGGTATTCATTCGGAATGCAAATAGAAGACGAACTTTTGATGAGTGAATTGCTTGAAACTTACACCACTGGCGAGGAAATTTTCAAAGTAATCGACAAATATATACAGAAAGATGATATCCAATGCTACCAGCAGCCACTGTGTCTTCCATCGACATTCTCTGGCAACTAGAAGGATGTCGCAAGATTTAAGTCGTATTGGATGGTGTAGTGAATAATTAACCATGTTAAGAGCCGCCCGCTTCAAGCACGTCTTTTAAAACTTACCGCCGAAGATCTATGTATGATCACTTTCACCTTCAGTTACATTTACTAATTAAAAAAAATCTAACAATTCATGTCGATTGGATGATTAAATTTGGGTACCCTTCCGACAACTTCGAAAAACTAAATGAAATCTCGCCACTTCTCTCAATGTTCATTCTCTACATACGCTTTCATTAAAAACCAAAAAAAGTGAATTGAAGGTAAAATTAACCAAACTTCCAATACACCTAAAGGAAAACTTAGCTGTTCTGCGAAATTTTTGTAGCCCGACAAGGGTGCCGCGAGATTTTTTTAGCTCGATAAGGGTGCCGCGGCAAAAAAAAGTTTGAGAACCACTGGCCAAGAAGAATAATTAAGAATATCAAAATATTTCGAAAGTATCAATTAGCGAATTGTTGCGATGTACTATGATTAATGAAGCTCTCACCTTAAGAAAAAAACAAAATAACTACACCATATCACCAGCACAATATGTCAGCTGCTGTTTCTAAATCGCCATATTGGTTATTGGAACAGTGTTGTCAATTTTTAACAGAAAAATAATACTATTTTACTCTTTAACGCATATCAAACATGAATAATCTGTGCTTTCCTTGTTTTTTCGAACTAAACTCTAAACTGCACAATAATTGAAGGAGTGCCAACGATTAGGTGGTTTACCCTCTTTGCACGCACTGTATTGGAGAAACTCCCTCTTTAATTTCCACATTCTCTTCCGTAGCCTTTCCCATATATGGGTATTATTATTGACATCTTCCAGTCATCCGGGGCTTCTTGTGTTTTCGAGGCCATTTCTATTATGTTGTGCAATAGTTCAGTACCTTTTTCTCCCATATGTTTTAGCATTTTGGCTTTAATGTTGTCTAGACCTGGTCTAGACCATTTTTGAGTGTTCTTATCCCTTCCTGTACTTCATGTAGTTGTATACCATTATTTGTGCTTGCTGTTGCAATGTCTTGTTTCTGTTTCAATTTCTATTCTTTCTTCATTTGTTGCCTCCAACATTTCTTTAAAATAATCGCCCCATCGTTTTATTATCTTCGAAGTTTCTTCTAATATTTGCCTTTCTTTATCTTTTATCTGTTTAGCTGTTTTCACTTTATCTCGTTTCATGTTCTTGAGTAAAGAAGAGTTTCTGCTTGTTATTGCTATTACAGAGTTTTCCTATTGCTTTTCACTATTCATCAGATGAATTTCCCTATTTATCAAATAAATTTCACGCATGTCAATTTTATATCA
This sequence comes from Phosphuga atrata, assembly GCA_944588485.1. NCBI lineage: Eukaryota > Metazoa > Arthropoda > Insecta > Coleoptera > Silphidae > Phosphuga > Phosphuga atrata. Next base: position 74,646,917 of record OX155893.1, on the reverse strand, counting down.
AAACTTTCCCTATTTATCAAATATCTTTCACGATATGTCAAATGCTTTTCCCTCTGTTGTATATTTTCGTAATAACGCTGAGAAACGGTAACAAATCAGATCATTATTAACTATTATACATAAAAATAAGGTAATACATATTTTGATCAATAAACAAGTTTATACTTTTAATATAAAATTTCATTTTTTTTTCCAAACAATACAGTTTTTCTATTGCTTTTCACTATTCATCAGATGAATTTCCCTATTTATCAAATAAATTTCACGCATGTCAATTTTATATCAAAAGCTTTCCCTATTTATCAAATTACTTTCACGATATGTCATATGCTTTTCCCTCTGTTGTATATTTTCGTAATAACGCTAAGAAACGGCAACAAATCAGTTTATTATTAATTATTCTCCATAAAAATAAGGTAATACATATTTTATCAACAAACAAGTTTATATTTTTAAGATAAAATTTCATTTTTTTCCAAACAATCACTCAAATATGTTTCCATTTGGTGTATGAAATTATTACAATGTTCCGCTGTGATGTTATTTGAAGCTTCGTGAACTGCGGCGTACAATTGATCTTCATTTTGAGACCCAGCTCGTCTAATTGAGTTTTTCCAAACAGAAAACATTTCTTCGATAGGATTTAGAAATGGGCTGTAAGCGGGTACAAAATTCAAGTTGTGGCCTTGGTTTGAAATTAAGTTTACCAATTCCGCATTATGGTGAAAAGCAACATTTTCCAACACAAAGTGAGCTCCCTCAATTCCATCAAGAGCAAGGCTGTTAATTAAATTAACAATAAATTCGTTGAAATGATGTAAATTGTAGGGCCTGTCTTGGATTTCAAAAAAGTACAGCGAATTAATAGTCATAGCTGCAACAATTGAATAGTCTCGTCCTCTTACTTGAGCTTTGCGGATATATGCCGGAGTGTTTTTAGTGGACCTACCACGAGAAACACGAGACTAAACTTGAATTCCAAATTCGTCTAAGAAAAAAATCTTCTCTCTATCTCCCATGATTCGGTTATATTTGACGGCATATTGAAACCTACTTTGGATAACTTCCGGACTGTTCCTTTTTAACAAAAAATGAAACTCTTTGAGACTCTATTAATAGTGCTGATCGAAACATGTAAATCCGGATATTCCACCAAAGCTTTGGCTTTCAAATTTGCAAGAGTCAAAGTGCAATCTGCGTCTACCCAACCACACAACAGTTGTTTCTGTTCTTCAGACAATACTTGTTTCCTATGACCGGTATGTTTTTTTGCTGTTTCTCCAGATTTTTTGTAGGTAGCGTAAATTTTTCTTACCGTATTATCTTTTACACCGAACTGCACGCTGACTTGTACACTGCTTAGGCCAGTATTCATTTGCCTTATTATCAGGCCTCTTACTTCATTACTGATTTTCGACTTGCGACCTGCGTCGTAAATTATTTTCTTCCATTATGACTGACAGGGAAATATATTTGACATATAAGGAAATTGTTTTGATGTAAAGCGAAACTGCTTGATAAATAGTGAAATATATTTGAAAAATGTGAGTCATGTGCCAAATAGGGAAATCCATTTGACGAATAGTGAAAAGCAATAGAAAAACTCTGTAACTCAAATATGTTTCCATATGGTGTAATAATTATTACATTAACTTAAGGAAGTAATTACTACAATGTTCGGCTGTGATGTTATTTAAAGCTTCGTGAGCTGCGGCGTATAATTGATCTTCATTTTGAGACCCTCAATTAGACGAGCTCTAATTGAGTTTTTCCAAACAGAAAACATTCCTTCGATAGGATTTAGAAATGGTTTGTAAGCGGGTAAAAAAATCAAGTTGTGGCCGTGGTTTGAAATCAAGTTTACCAATTCCGCATTACGGTGAAAAGCAACAATGTCCAAAACAAAGTGAGCTCCCTCAATTCCATCAAGAGCAAGGCTGTTAATAAAATTAACAATAAATTCGTTGAAATAATGTAAATTTGTAGATGCCTGTTTTGGATTTCTAATAAGTACAGCGAATTAATAGTCGTAGCTGCAACAATTGAATAGTTTCGGACTTTAACTTGAGCTTTGCGGATATATGCCGGAGTGTTTTTAGGGGACCTACCACAAGAAACACGAGAGTAAACTTGAATTCCAAATTCGTTTAAGAAAAAAGTCTTCTCCCATGATTCGGTTATACTGGACGGCATATTGAAACCTACTCTGGATAACTTCCGGATTATTCCTTCGTTCGGGGACGTTAGTTATGCGTTCTAAACAAAAATGAAACTCTTTGAGAGCTCTGTTATTAGTGCTGATCGAAACATGCAAATCCGGATATTCCTCCAAAGCTTTGGCTTTCAAATTTGCAAGAGTCAAAGTGCAATCTGCGTTTAGCCAATCACACAACAGTTGCTTCTGTGCTTCAGACTTCAGACAATACTTGTATTCTATGACCGGTATGTTTTTTTGCTGTTTCTCCAGAATTTTTGTAGGTAGAGTAAATTTTTCTTACCGTATTATCTTTTACACCGAACTGCACGCTGACTTGTACACTGCTTAAGCCAGTATTCATTTGCCTTATTATCAGGCCTATTACTTCATTACTAATTTTCGACTTCCTGCGTCGAAAATTATTTTCTTCCATTATGACTGACAGGGAATTATATTTGACATATGGGGAAACTGTTTTGATGTAAAGCGAAACTGCTTGATAAATAGTGAAATATATTTGAAAAATGTGAAAGTCATGTGCCAAATAGGGAAATCCATATGACGAATAGTGAAAAAATAGAAAAACTCTGTATCTCCCAACTCATTTTTTTTTCTCGAAATTCTTGCCATTCCTTATTTTTAGCTTGTATGACTTTCCCTTTTCATCTTTCCTTATTGCTTTGTATGTAGCATATGTTTCTGTTTTTCGGCTAAGGTATTATTTCCAAGCTTTCTTTTCTATCTTGACAATCTGTTTTATTTCCTCGTTCCACTAGCTTGTTCTTTTCTTGGATCCTCCTGTTATTGTAATTCCGTAGGCTTTACTTGCAGAATATTTCAGAATCACTTTGAATATTTTCCATTTTTCTTTGTTCCTTTTGGTATTTCGTCTTCTCTTTTATTCATCTCTTCTTCTAATATTTCGGAGTATTGTTTCCTAGCGTCTATGTTTTCTGAATTGTATATTCTGATAGTTTTTGTTTCCTTACTTATTCTCCATTTTGTCTGTAGTCTCTCTTTTTCTTCTTTTTGAGTTTTGCGCTCAATAAATACTGGTCTGTGCCTAGTTCTGCTTCTCTATTTACCCTTACATCCTTTATATCTTTCTTTTGCTCTTTTGTGTCAGAATATGGTCTATTATAGATTTTTCGTTTCTTCCTTGTTCTTCCCTTGCATACTTTTGGCAGTCTTTATGTTGGAAGAATGTGTCCTGTATTACTAGCCTGTTTTGTATACAGAAATCTATTAGTCTTTTGGCACTGTTATTCTTGGCGCTCTCTCCAAATCTTCCCATTGTTCCTTCTGTTCCTTCTATATTTTTGCCGACTCTTGCATTAAAATCACCCATAATGATGGTTGCGTGCCTCTCATTTACATATACTTCTTACACTGTAAAATTACACTCTAAAATATAGCTTTCAATTTAATTTTTAAGTCGTTTTCACTTCGTTGCAAATAAATTAAACAAGAATAGCCAGCATCAACAGTTTTTTTTTAATTTTTACAATTAATTGTTAATAGTTTCTTTAATTTCTAGTTATTTTTGCTTTTATGTTAAAAGTGAAAAAGTGGTGTAATTTTGATGATGATTATATTAAATAATTATTGTTTTTTAAATAATTATTTAATATAATCATCATCAAAATTTGATGTTATTAAATATTTAATTTATTTAAATATTTACTTTATCGGGTATAAATTAAGTGTATCAATATTTGCAAATCATGGGATTATTTTTCTTTCATTGATTATAGTCTGGTCTTAAAATTAGTATAAAAACTTCAATTTCATGTATCATTAATAAAAAACAAAACAAAATATTTCAATAGAAATTTTAAATGATTTTTAACTAAATCTTTCGATTATGTAATAAATTACAATTTGAACAATGGACAATGAACTCAGTTTAAGAAAAAGATATAAAATTTATTTACCACATACATAAATAATTCTTTTATTAACTTTGTTGTCAAGGTAAATATTTCGCATTTTTTGCTGTCTAGGCCTGAAAGTGCCGTACTGATTCGAAAATAATATTTTGTCCGCAATACAAAAAACACAATTCGTCTTGTCCTACATTTTCTTGCTTGATTAGACAAAAAATAGCAAAATTCTACTAACGCAATAAAAGTTACTTTACTGAAACTGTTCCTATCTATGCAGTTGAATACTAAACCTACCATTTTGTTCAATTGATTTTATCTTTTACAAATTTGCACCCAATATGGTCCATTTAGTTTTGTCTATCAAAGTTTGCACCACTTAATTTTGTCCATCTAGCTTGGTTTATTAAGGTTTGCACAATTCAATCTTGTCCACTTACAATCAATATAATTTATCACGGTTTGCATAACTCAATTTTGTCCATTTAGCTTTGTCTTTCAAGATTTGCGCCACTTAATTTTGTCCATCTAGTTTTTTTTATCAGGGTTTGCACAATTCAATCTTGTCCATTTAGTTTTGTATACCAACGTTTGCATAATTCAGTTTTGTCCATTTAGCTTTGTCTTTCTAGATTTGCACAGGTCAATTTGGTTCATTTAGTTTGGTCTACCAAGGTTTGCGAAATGATAGAAATATTTTATATGAATTTTTGAGTCACATGCTAATGTTTATGATTATTATATTATCGTTACTATCTTTTACTATTAGAAATAATGGTTATTCTAAAATTTCGAAGCTGTTGCGTTTTAAATTGCATTCTCTCCATTGTTATGTAGTGCTTCATCAAAGGTTTCGAACACTGATGACTGTATTTTGTTTCTTTTATACCTCTTCAAATTACTTTCTACCCGCTAGTGTGTTACCTATTTTATATTTATTTTACATTCTTTTTAATTAATTCCCTCCATTTCTTGCGGTCTTTCGCCATCATCTTTGCTTCATTTACTCGAAACCCTCTTTTTTTATCAGTCCTTGCACTATCTCGTCCCATGATTTCATTAGTCTCCATCGTCTCTTCTCTTTTGCCATTCTGCTTTCCCATACTCTTTTCACTTGAGCCTTCTCGTCCATTCTTTGTAGGTGACCCCACCATCCCAATTGTCTCTCTTCTATGATCTCTTCTATTCCTTTAATTCCAGTTTTTTCCTTATCTCTTCACTTCTTATTTTGTCCATTATATTACATATACTTTCCTTAAGGACTGCATTACTGTGGCTCTTATTTTAATTACTTCTCGTTGTATTAATACCCATGATTCGCATCCATATGTTACTGTTGGTCTACATTTTATTTTGTACATTTTCACTTTTGTTGTTCTCGTTATTTTCTTTTTGTATAGTATTAGTTTATGTAGCGCATGGTATGACTTGTTTGTGTTTCTTATTCGTGTATTGATGTCTACTTCTTGGCTTCTATATTCATCTATTGTCACTCCCAAGAAATTATATTATTTTACTTTTTATATTTGTTTTTGGTTCAGGCTTATGTTGGTTTGTATTGGATCTTTGGATATCACTACAATTTTCGTTTTTACTGTGTTCATTTTCCTTCCTTTCTTCATTGGTAATCACATCAAAAATTTCTCTTCACATCTCTTTGAAACATTTAAAATTGTTTTTTTTTTGTATAATAATTTATAATATATAATTGAAAATGATATTTTATACGATCAGTATTTGGTTCTTATTATTATGAATATATTTTAATTTTAAAAATTAAAAAAAAAAATTAAATCAAATGTTTACTAAATCTTTCAATGTTCAATGTACCTTTCTTTACGTATAAAATTTTCTATTAAATACTATATCATTTTCTATAAAATACTATAATTTATTTATTTAATCCATTGTTCCCCTTTAGGAGAGCGATTGAACTTGATTGTACATGATTTCATCTTCTGGCGTTTTCCCGCTTCTCTTCCCAAAATATCTTCATCCTCTCAGAATACTCCTTCTTCCGCTCAGCTGTCCATTTTCTTCCAGGCTGTCGTGATGGTCTATCCTCAAACTTAACATTTTTTATTTTATTCCGGCACTCAGTGCGGTCCTCGATATTTTGTATGTTGACCTGTTGTAAGTCCCTCTGAACCTCGGTCAACCACTCAGTGGCACATTTACTCTGTGCTATGACGTTGAGCAATTTCTTCGCCATTCTGGAGTTTTCCATCCTGTAAATGTGTATTTAAAACTGTGCTCGGCGTTTTCTGAATACGTCCCTTATCGTGTGGATCTTTTGGTAGAGTTCGTTTTGAGGTGTCTTCATCCAAATATCGTTAACATTAACTGCCCCGTAAATCTTTCTGAGAATTTTTCTTTCCTGCTTTTCTATATCCTTAATTTGGGAATGACCGTCGATAACCATTGTTTCGGCTGCGTAACTTGCTTCCGGAAGAATCACCGTTGTATAGTGCCTTAATTTTGCATCTAACGAGATGCACTTCTTGTTGTAGTGAGCCCACGTTAGCTTGTAGGCCTTCTGTAGTTTGGTAATTCTTTGTTCATTGGCGATTCGGTTTAGTCCCGATGACTGTATGATTTCACCAAGGTATTTAAAATGGGGGACTTGTGTTATCTTACCGTATTGTGTGATTAAATCTAAGTTATTTGCTGGTCGTCTTTCCATATAGTGGGTTTTTTCATAAGAAATTTGTTGTAGTAATAATGGCAATATCGTCTGCAAAAGCGAGGCACTTGACTGCAAGACGGTTCTCTTTTTTATACCAATTTGAATGCCTTTCACATTAGGTTCCCATTCCCTAATGATCTTTTCTAGAACGATATTAAAGAGCATTGGGGATAATCCATCCCCCTGTCGAACTCCAGTTTTAATGACAAAGGTCTCCGATATTTCACCCATGAATTTAACTTTGGACATAGTTCCTGTAAGCGTCTGTTCAATGATTTTTCGGGTCTTTCTGTCTATCCCGAATTCTTCCATGATTATAAAAACTGTTTCACGGTCTACAGAATCATACGCTTTTCTGAAGTTGACGAATGTAATAACTGTATTTCTACATTTTCTCATTTGTAATATTGTTTTAAAGCTCCAAACCTGTCCAGCACATGATCGTCATTTTCTGAATCCGTCTTGGTATTCACCAATTAGTGGATCCATCTGGGGTTCTAGCCTGTTTAAAAGTGCCTTGGAGAGGATTTTATAAGCAATCGGGAGCAGGGAGATTCCTCTATAGTTATTGATGGTTGTTTTATCACCCTTTTTGTGTAACAGATGAATTAGAGCACATTTCCAGTCTCCTGGTATTCGCTCCATCATCCATATGTCTGAAATGACGTTATGCAGTTTCTGCGTAAGTGTAGGATCGTTCAGTTTCCAGAATTCTGCAATGATCCCATCTTCTCTGGTGCTTTGTTATTTTTGAGCTTTTGGATGATCTTCTGAATTTCTTCTAGGTCAGGGGCTTGTGAGTCCGGGTTTGTGGAAACCGGAGGGGTGAACGCAAGTTTTTCTTGGGGTGATTCGCAGTTAAGAAAGGAGTTGAAGTATTGGGCTAATTTACAGTTTTCTTTCGCATCAGTTTCCAACGTGCCATAGAGTTTTTTGAAGCACAAGCTGGGCGCCTGATACCCCTTTAAGTTTTCTTTAAATGTATTGTAGAAGTTTCTAGTATTATTTTGTTTGAAGTTCTGTTGGATTTCATTAAGTTTGTTGTTGTCATATCCTCGTTTTTCTTTGCTAATTGTTTTTGAAGCATGTTTTTGAGTTGTAAGAAAGTTCTCCCAGTTTCCCTCAGTTTTGTGACTGTTAAACTTTTTCCACGCAATCATTCGGTTGTCAACTGCCCGATCGCAAATTGCATTCCACCAGCGATGTTTCCTTGTGCGAGGAGGTTGTCCTAGTTTCATGACTTCCTGAATATTCTGCCAGTTTGTTGATGTTTCTTGATTAATTTGCACTTTCTTTGTGGAGTTTCAGGTATACTGGATCTGGTTTGATATTTTTGGGTGGGCCTTTTTTCTTTCTATGGGGTTGAAATTTCGTCTTTGTTTGGAGAAGATGATGGTCTGATTCAAAGGCGCCTTTGCAAACTCTGACGTTTAAAATTTCTTTTGAATTTTTCTTTGAAATGGCAATATGGTCAATTTGGTATTCACCCTGTCTAAGATTGGGTGATCTTCAAGTGGTTAACTTGTGTGGAGGTTTCTGGAATTGTGTGCTCATAATTTTAAGTCCAAAGTTTCTGCAGAAGTCAATCAGTCTTTCACCATTCCTATTGGTACGTTCGTGCTTAGTATAGGGGCCTGTGGTATTACTAAATTTTCTTTCCCAACCTAACTAGACTTTCAAATCACCCAATAAGATCTTCACATGGTGCTTTGGTATTTTATTGGTTGTTTCTTCGAGAGAAATTGTCCATAGTTTCAGGGTCGGATTTGTTTTGTTGATTTATGGGAGCATGGACGTTTATCATTGTGTAAGCTTTATTGGCTGACTTTATTGAGAGCAGAGATAATCTTTCGTTGGGAGAAGAGAAATCAATGACTGAGTCGAATACGGAATTGTGTATGGCGAAACCGGTTCCCAGGAGTGGTAGTTTGCCTCTAACTTTTATGGCAGGTTTGCCTTTATAAATTCTGAAATTCTCCGTATTAAAGTGTTCTTCATCCGTGAATCGTGTCTCTTGAAGTGCGGTGATTTTGAGGTCAAATTTTTCGAGGGCGTTAGTGAGTTGTTTTAATTTGCCTGTTTTATTGAGAGTGTTCATATTAATGGTGCCAATAAAATTCTTACGTCGATTTTTCAAAGTGTGAAGAGTTCTTGAGAAGCTCCGATTCTTCTCCGCACGTGTCCCTGATCTCTCAGAATCCGATGATCTGGTGAGTCCAGTCTATCGACTGGTGCCTGGGGTAGTGATTCTTTTATCGTCTTTTCTATCATGCGCTCAAGTTGAGTTTTGGTTTTTGTGGTGATCTCGTTTGAGATCACAAGTATACGACTCGATTTTTGAGTTCGAGAAGATTAAATACTATAAATTATTATAAAAAAAAAAATAATTTGACCAAAGTAAAAGAAAACAAGTATGTACTTAGGAGTGACAATATATGAAAATGGAAGCCAAGAAGTAGACAACACACGAATAAGAAATACAAACAACGTAACCTTTACATTGTAGTGTACATATAAGACGTGTCGGATCTGCATAAAATAATAGAGTTAAATGTAATAAACACACGTATATATACTAAAAATTTAACACATGTTGAGATTAATTTAAATCAAATGAAATACAGTAGCAGAAACAAAATAAACTGTATATACAAGATTTTCCAAACTAAAAACTAATTTAAAACAAAGCAAATATTTACACCAGTGCTTACCCAAACAGCACCAGTGAAATATAAATTTATATTATAGAATATTATAAGAATATTATAAAAAATAGAATATTATAAGTAGAACTAGAAAATACTCGAATTTTACACAACTCAAACAAATTCTTAAATTATACCAAATCTAATAAACAAAAGCATAATTTTCTATATTTTCATATAACTATTATTTTAATCAAATCAAAGTATAATAAACAGTAACAGCATACCAAGAATTGGCAAAGTTAAAATTAATTTAAATTTGGAGCTATTAAAAGCAATTAATCCTCCAGGATATCTTCTAATGAATAAAAACAGCTCTTTAAGAGAAAATCTTTTACTTTTTTCTAAAAGAATTATTTTTTTTTCAACGATATTATATTTTCAAATTCCTAAGTGCATGGGAGCTTCGCTGGACAAGGCGAGGTTGCTCCTTATCATCCTTAAATTATAGGCATTTATTGTATTTAGTTTGTGGATATCTTCATTTTTAGGCAATAACTGTTTGTTTTTGTGTATGTAACATGCTACTTCCCACATATATAAGCACGGCACTGTTAAAACTTTTAACTTTATGAATTCCAGTTTGCATGAACTATTATTTTTAATTCCCGAAAGAGTCCGAATAATTATTTTCTGTAGTTCTGCAAATCCTGGATTATACGTAGAATTGATATTAACCCGTCATTAAAAACACACGAAGTGATGTTTGTAGCAATATCGAGGACTGCTTTGCCGGAATGCGTAGTTTTTGGAGCCAGCGCCCACACTATCGAGTTGAAGCTTTCATTGCTGTTTTGTGTGAAACCCCCGATGCAGCGAGTGAGAAGATCATCCGTAGTGAGTTGTTGATAAACTGGCTGAATAATTGGTGTAGATACTGGTGTAGATTGAGAACAATATTGGGGCAAGGATGGTTCCTTGTGGCACCCCTACAAAAGTAGATATGGCTTCGGCGGAAGAGTTTTTTATCTTAACATATTGTGAACGGTTAGAAATGTATGATTGGAACCATCGTCTTGTTTTGCCACAAATCCCATATATTTAATATTTATAGTCAGCTTATTGTGATCCACACAGTAAAATGCTTTACATAAGTCACAGAAAATGGCCAGCGGGCATTTTCCCTTATCTAGTTCATTTATTACCTTGGTGTAGACTTGCTCTAATGCAGAAATTTTTATCTGGATTTGCAAACGCTCTGCTGCTGGCCGGGTATAATTTTGTACTTTGTTATGATATCAATCTTTTTACCATGCAGTACTCGGTGATTTTTGCTATAACTGATATCGTAGCTATTTGCCTATAATAGACCTTTTTACGGTTAGTTAAGCGCATGCGCATCTGTCAAGTTTGAAAGGCGGGAATATGAAAGTTTCGGGCAAATATTAAGGTTATACGTCAAAAAGTTCGGGTAATTTTGACGTATAACAGGCGGAAATTGACGCATGCTCACAAAAAAATGCAACTATGAAAAGGTCTATTGTCCTTAGCCGATTTATCTCCCTTTCTAAAGACCGGATTTAATAATAATAATAATAATTTATTCATTTTGACAATATAAAATCATAATTTTTTACAATTTTTTGGATGTGATTGTCATAATGGTAAGTACCATATCTTATTTCCATGTATATTATACCATCTTCAAAATATTCCTTTAAAAATTCTTTGAAATACATTTTGAAAGCAGGAACATAACTTAACATTCCACGATTAGTAGCAAAATTTGCAAATCTGAGAGCAGACCAAACCTTGTTGATGTCCGTATACACTGCCTCGTGATTTTGAATCTCTAATGTCATCTGTGTCTTGAGCCACTCATCAAACCTAGTCTCCTTCCTCATCTCACTAATTAGTGTCCAGTTGTAATAGCTATCAGGTATTTCTAAAAACTTGAGCTTTAATTTTTCCCAGATGACACATCTGTACTAGCCATCCATAAAACTCAACTTGCAGAAAGATATTGTAACATCCCAAGGTGGTATCATATCCCTGAAGGAAACCTCCCTCGACAAATTCTTCCACATCGGATAACGCTTTGAATTTTCAATATCGTCCGTAATATCGAAGGTTTGCCTCGCTGGAGCGAATGCATATCCCAGCCTATGCATCCACTAACCTGATCTAACACCACCTAACCTTTATAATGGTATCAATATCTTCTTAAAACGAACAAATAATATTTGAACAAAATGCAGATTAAAGAATCAGAAATAAGAAAATATTGGTTTACAATGAATACAGCAAGAATACATATTGTGTTACACTGAAGAAATGTTTTTTTCATGAAATTCATTGATGCTATAGAATGCACCATCTATCAGTATTTCTTTAATGATTTCTTTAAATTGCTGAAAAGGTTTATTTTTAAATTCTGTTGGTAGATGATTGTGAAATTGTACACCCATACAGAAAAACGATTTTCCATAAAAAAGGCTGTGTTGTGCTTTTCTTAGATATGCTCCATGCCTTGTGTTATATGAATGAATGTTAGATCCTATACAATAGTTACCTATGTAATTTTGTATGTAACATAAGCATTTAAAGATAAAAATTGAATTGAATTATTTTCGAAGAAACTCCTACAGCTTTGTCTTCGCTTTAAATTAAAAATAACCCTTAGAATTCTCTTTTATAAAATGAAACAACTATGCATATTACTCGAATTCCCCCACAGTAACACATTGAATGAGAGGTGTGAATAAACTAAAGCGTAGTAAAGGCTTAATAAGGTGCTAGAATCTATACATTTCTTCATTTGGGATCTTGAGAAATATGCACTTGCCAGTCTTTTACAAACCTTATCCGTGTGGTTAAACCAGGTTAGTTTAGAACACCCCAAGATATCTAGTAGAACTGGATACTTGTAACTTTGTTTAATAATTAATCGAAAATTGGCTGGTACAATTTTCCTTTTGCCAAATTGCAGACAGACAATATTAACCAATAATTACATTTATTATTTATTTATTTAATTCAAAATAAACCAATTATTACATTTTATTATAACCTCCACTACCTTCGCATGAAATACCTCAGAACTGAATTTTTTTTGCTGATACTGAAATTGTTGTATCATCGACGAACAAAATAGTTTCAGCACTTAAAAACTCTGAGAGATCATTTATAAATAAAATGAATAAGAGAGGACCCAAGACAGATCCTTGCGGTACCCCTATTGAGATATCCTTTGCATTAGAAAAGTAACTATTTATTTTCACAATTAATTTGCGATTTGTTAGAAACGATGTTAACAGATTTGAAAAACATCCCCGAAATCCAAAACACTCAATTTTTTTAATAAGAAAATCTATATCCACTGTATCAAATGCTTTAGTTAAGTCAAGAAATAATCCAATAACGTGATCTCCCTTGTCCAGTTTCTCTAAAATAAATTTCACGAGGCTGCAGGAAGCTGTTTCTACAGATTTTTTTGTTCTGAAACCAAGCTGACATTTGGAAAGTAAATCGTTTTTGACAAGGTATGTCATCATTCTATTGTAAATCAATCGTTCGAATATTTTTTAAAACGTAGAGACTATAGATATTGGTCTATAGTTATCCAAAATACGCGCATCCGTTTTTTTTAGCAATGGAACTACCTACCTAAACTACTTTTAGGCAAGTTGGCTATACCCCTTTATCTATTGACTTATTGTATAGCTGTACAAGAGATTTTAATAGAAGGTCAACATTTTTCTTGATTAATTTTATTGAGAAACCATCAATACCTGTTTTAGCACACATTTTAGAGACAGCATATTCTAGGTCCATTGTGTCTATGGGTATCATATAGAAGGAATGCATTGGTCTAACACTTAATAGAGTACATTGCCGTGATGTTGGTGACGGAAGAAAATTATTGATACTTTGCAACGTTATGGTGGAGAAATAGGTAGCAAACTCTTCCGCAACTTCACTTGCCTCCGTAATCAATTTTCCATTCATTTGTACACACATGCTTTTTTGTTTTCTATTCTTGTTTAAATAGTTATTAATAATTTTCCAAGTTGCTTTGGTTCTATTGACGGCACACTGAATTCTGTTGATGTGATATATTTTTTTTGGCGATGAATATGTTTATACGATGTTGCTTTTTCAATGCTTTATACAAATTGTAGAGATTAGAGCTTCCTCCTCTGCACAATGTTGAGTAAAGGTCCCGCATCCCATCTTCTACCTTCTACCATCATTAATAATGTCAGTTGAAACCCATTTTTTGGTAGGTTTATAAGCCATTATTTTAAGTTCCAAGGCAAAACATTGGTCTAAACCAGTTATTAAGGTATTGAGGAAATATTTAAATCCTAATTCCGCATCAGTTAAAGTGACAAACGAAAAATCTTGCTTTGAAATCCAGTGGTGTAATTTCTGGAGATTATCATCTGAGTATGCCCTGGATAATTTGTAAATTGAGTTATCTTTGATTCTTGACTTGAAGAAGGCTAAATCCAAATGGAGTATTAAGCTTATGTGATCAGCTAGGGCCGGGTCCACTAAACTGTTCTTGAACGCTTTACGCTTAAGGTTGGTAACCATATAGTCGATAGCTGTTTTTGAATAGGATCCATCTGGCCTCCTCCCTATTGTTCTTGGCTCATTGCTAATCACATTTAGTTTAAAAGACAAAAAAAATATTGAGAAGTTCTTTTCTTTGTTTTGATTTTGTTAGATAATCAATGTTTAGGTCACCGAAAAACAACAGATTTGTTAGAATTTAGAACATCTCACAAAGTATCATTCAGCCTTTAATAAAAGGAATTAAAGTTCCCCAAGGTAGATCTATAAATACACACTAAGGAAAAAGTCACATTATTAAGAACCAAGTTAGTACCACACACTTCATAATCAATTTCAATTGAAAACTTTTCAATATCAAGAAACTTGAATATTTTCACGCACAAAGATGGCTACACCCCCGTGCTAGAACGAATTTCTGCAAAAACTTGACACTAACTTTATTAACTTGACACTTTATTATAGACGTTTTTAAAATCTTTGAAAATATTTCATTTTTAAAAGAAGTATTTACAAGATTTTTATCGGGCCGATTAGTTCAGTACAGAATTCGTTAATTAAATGCATGGCTAGTCATACGGCCCCGGACATGATTTATTTTTTAACGTATTAACAATATCTCTAATTTCGAAATCTGACATTTGTTCGAGAAACATACTGTTACCATTTTGGATATTCATGGACATGTAGGATTGACGAGTTCATTTTCATCTTCTCCATCTGAGATTTTCATTACGTATTAAACAACGCAACTGAGTTTTGTCCATTTAGTTTTTTCTTTCAAGATTTGCACAACTCTAATTGTCCAATTAATTTTCTCTATAAAGGTCTAAATATCACTGTAAAATATAGGTTTGAATAAAATTCTTAAGTTTTGTTTTCATTTCATTGTACATTAATAAAACAAGAACAGCATCAAGTAATTTTTTTAATTTTCAAATTTAATTGTTACTCGTTTCATTCATTGTTTATAATCTTTGCTTTTATGTAAAAAGTGAAAAAGTTGGGCAGTATTGATGATTATTTTAAATAAATATTAAACAAATAAGCTTTCGATGTTATTAAATATTTAATTAATTCAAATATTTACTTTATCTTGTATAAATAAAATATATCAAAAAAATATATCAAAAATATCGTCTTGGTATGAAAACTTAAATTTCATATATCATTAATAAAAAACAAAACAAAATATTTCAATAGAAATTATTAATCAATTTTAACTGAATCTTTCGATTATATAATAAATTACAATTTGGACAATGGACAATGAACTCGATTTAAGAAAAAGATATAAAATGAAATTTATTTTCCTCATACAGAAATAATTTTCATTTATTAACTTGGTCATGGTAAATATTTCGCCTTTTCTGTCTAGGCGTGAGAGTGCCGTACCGATTCGGATATAAGATTTTATCCGCAATACAAAAAACAAAATTTGTCTATTATTCAAACCTTTCAATTATTCGACATTTTCTTGTTTGATTTGACAAGAAATAGCATAATTCTGATAACGCCATCAAAGTTCCTTTACTGAAACTATTCCTATCTATGCAGTTGAATACTATACCTAAAATTTTGTCCATTTCGTTTTGTCTTTTAAAATTCGCACAACTCAATTTGATCAATTTAGTTTTGTCTATCAAAGTTTGCACCACTTAATTTTGTCCAGCTAGTTTTATTTATTAGGGTTTGTCAATTATTTGCAATCAATTCAATCTTGTCCACTTACAATTAATTTAGTTTATCACGGTTTGCATAATTCAATTTTGTCCATTTAGCTGTCTTTCAAGATTTGCGCCACTTAATTTTGTCCATCTAGATTTTTTTATCTGGGTTTTTAGGCACAATAGGCATAATAGACCTTTTCATAGTTGAAATTTTATTGTGCGCATAAGTCAATTTTCGCCATAAAAAGTCGGAACACAGCCTGAATATATAAATATATTCAACTTTTCCGGAGCTCTAATACTAATGAGTCTTTTTAGGACTACCAAAAACAAATCTCTTGTGAAATTTGTCAGTTATTTTATAGCTTTCAGTCCACCTTCGTGGCACTCAACAAAAACCAGAAAAATAAAATTGTTTTTAAGATCATGTCTTTCCGTTACCTAAAGTGGATAGCCATCTGTAGACGAGTTTCGAGATTTATCTCTCATCAGTACAGTTTTGCTTTTACGAACACCAATTTGTAAACCACTTACTTGAACCCATGTGGATGACTAGGGTGAGATATTATTAATATGACGTTTCGCGAGAGAGACATGAACTTAGCAGGTTAGTGATTGAAATGATAATTTAGAATTGGTTTTACCAATTCTAATTTCCGCCATGTTTTTCGGGCCTTTTTTGACGTAAACCGGGGAAAATAACAAAATGTGACAGACTCACATGCGCCTAACTAACCGTAAAAAGTCTTTTTAGTTTTCTTCATTTAATTATGTCTATCATGGTGTAATTTTGTTCATTTAGTTTTATATATCAAGGGTTGCGCCACATAATTATGTCCATTTAGTTTTGTTTATCAGGTTTTGCACAATTCAATCTTGTTCATTTAGTTTTGTTTACCAAAGTTTGCATAATTCAGTTTTATCCATTTAGCTTTATCTTTCTCGATTTGCACAGGTCAATTTGGTTCAGTTAGTTTGTTTGGTCTATCAAGGTTTGCGCAACGATAAAAATATTTTATATGAATTTTTGTTTCGGAATCGCATACCTACTAAGGTTTATGATAATTAATAATTGTAATTTTTTTTACTAATAGATTATTGTCTTTTACTATTAGAAATAATGATTATTCTAAAATTTCGAAGCTGTTGCGTTGTAAATTCCATTCTCTACATCGTTATATAGTGCTTTGAACGCTGGTGACGGTATTTTTTTTCTGGTTTTATTATTATTATTAATAGCGTTTGGACCCTATGGGATCACGCAAAGCAAACTTGACTTCATTTTGTGATGTTTTTCTATTTTCCCACGCTTTCCTCATTTTTTCTCCGTCTTCTCATTCTCTGACATCACTTCCCATTTGTTAACCATTTGTATGTAAGTCTCTCTATTTTCAATTTCTGTAATGTTTATTTGTGCTTCTTCCAGATCTTTTTTTACTTGGACTATCCATGGAGTTGTCGTCTTAACTCCATGTTTGTATGTGAGGTCTCGCTTTGTGATCCTGGTTTCTGGTAGTCTGTAGAGGTGTCCATAAAATTTGAGTCTCCTTTTCCTGATGTCTGAAGCGAGGTTGGATATTTTTTCTGTTGTTTTCCTGGAGTGTAGTCTGTATCCGTCTTTCTTCTTTTAGAAGATTTTCTAGATCTGTTTTTGTGTGGAGTGTAAGCGTCTCACTCGCATGGAGTGCTTCCGGTTTCAATACAGTGTTATAGTGTTTAACTGTTGTGTTTATTCACAGGCATTGCTTGTTGTAGATGTCTCGTGTTTTGAAGAAGGCCATCATCATTTTCTGTTGTCTTCTTTTTTGCGCTATTTTTTCTCCTCCTGTAGGCTAAAATTTCTCCAAGGTATTTGAAATAGGATACTCTTTTGATTTCACTGTATTTCGTATTCAATTTTTGTATGTTGATTTTTGTGCAAATGAATTCTATTTTTGTGAAGGAGATTTGTAATCCAACTTTTTCTGCGCATTCTTTGAGGACTTCTGTCTGCTTGATTGCTGTTGCTTCACTCTTCGCAAGTATTGCTATATCGTCTGCAAAAGCTAGATATGAGATTTCTACTTTGTCCTTAGTCCCTCCTAATTGTGTGGGTTTCCAGCGCTTTTGAGCTTTTAGCTCTTTTTCCCATTCTTTCATCACTTTGTCTAAAGTCACATTGAAGAGTAGCGGGGACTGGCCATCTCTTTGTCTGACACCTGTTTTTATCAGAAATGGTTCGGAAATTTCTCCCATGAATTTTACTTTTGATGTTGTATCTGATAGAGTTTGTTTAATGAGTCCTAGTGTTTTCGAGTCCAGTCCTTGGTCTTCCAGGATTTCGAAAAGTGATTGCCTATCTATGGAGTCATATGCTTTTTTGAAGTACACAAAGGTGCATATAACTGGTGAATTTCTGATGGCTTTGTACTGTTTTCAGTGTGAAGATCTGTTCTGCGCATGAGCGACCTGATCTGAAGCCTGCTTGGTATTCCCCTATTTTGTGTTCTAGTTGTGCCTCTACTCTTTGGAGGAGGCACATGGACATGACCTTGTAGGCACCTTGTAATAGGGAGATACCTGTGTAGTTGTTCACATCAGCTCTGTCCCCCTTTTTATGTAGTGGGTGTATGAGTGCGCATTTCCAATCCTCTGGTAATTTTTCAATTTGCAAATTTTTTTTGCCAAGTTAGTGTGAATTCTCGTAGTGAGTTTGGTCCTAGATTTTTCAGTAATTCCGCAATGATTCCATCTTCTCCAGATGTGCTGTTGTTCTTGAGCCTTTGCATATGTCTATTGATTTCTTCTTGTGTGGGTGGTGGTAAATCCGGGTGACTTTCTGCAATTTTTCTGTGGGGTATCTTGAGGTGGGTTCTTGGCAGTTTAATAGATTAGAAAAATATCTTGCTAGTTCTCTGCAGTTTTCTTGATTGATGAGTGCTAGCTCTTCTGTTTCTCTTCTGAAACATAGGTTTTGTGGTGTGTAGCCTTTGATTTTACCTGCGAATGTTCTATAGAAGTCTCTTATAGTGTAGTTCCTCTATTGATAAGTTTTCCTCTATGGACTTTAACTGTCCTGTCATAAATTTTCTCTTGCTTTGTCTGAAAATTGTTGTGACCTCTCTTCTTGTTTCATTATTTCTGTTGTGTTACTGGTGATTTTTTACTGTTGTAGGTTTGGAATGCCCGTTTTCGTTTTTCTAGTGCTTTCTGACATTGCGTCCATTCTGTTCTTCTTAAGTGGAATCAGTTCTTTTACCTTCTGTACGATTTTCCTGTGGAAGTCTGCTTAGTTGTTTGCCTGTTCTTTATCCCATTCTTGTTTTATGTTGGTTTCCTTGATCATTTTGGTGTCGAATTTCTGCAGGTGGGTTTTTTTATGTATTCTATTTGGAGTGAATTTTATTTTAATTCTTGTTAGATAATGGTCCGAGTCTATGTTCGCACCTCTGCGGACTTTACATCATGGATCTCTCTTTGTGCCTGGTGTGTGATTGCGATAGGATCGATTTGGAATTCGCCCATGGACTGTATTGGAAACCTCCAAGTCTTTTGTTTTTTAGGTGTTTTTCTGAGAGAGGTGGACATGATTTTGAGGTTGTTCTGTTGACAGAGTTCGATTAACCTTACGACTTTTTTTTTCTTGTTTTATATATATATATATATATATATATATATATATATATATATATATATATATATATGTATATATATATATATATGAATTTTTTATTTTCATCATTTCTGTGGCTCTTTCTGTAGCTCTTATTTTACTTACTTCTCGTTGTGTGATGATTCACATCCATATGTTAGTGTTGGTCTACATATTACTTTGTATAATTTCATTTTTGTTGTTCTCGTTATTTCTTGTTTGTGTAGTATTAGTTTATGTAGTTTATGTATATGACTTATGTACTACTATTATGTAGTTTATGTATATGGCTTGGTTGTATTTCTTATTCGTGTGTTGATGTGTACTTCTTGGCTTCCATTTTCATCTACTGTCACTCCCAAGTACTTTTATTCTTTTACTTGTTGTATTTGCTTTTGGTTCAGGCTTATGTTAGTTTGTATTGGATCTTTGGATATCGTTTTCGATTCGAATTTTCGTTTTTTCTGTGTTCATTTTCATTCCATTCTTCATTCGTCATCACATACAAAATTTCTCTTCACATCTCTTTGAAAAATTTAAAATTTGTTTTGTTGTATAATAATTTATCATATTATACAATATATATATATATATATATATATATATATATATATATATATATATATATATATATTATACATATCCACGCCACCAAATGTAAACGAAGGTATTATCAACTCACTTAAAAATAGTAAAGATTCAGGCGAGGATGGGATAATTGCAAAGGTATGGAAACTTGTAGATGATGAATTTTTAATAGCGACAACAAATCTATTTCAGAAAATTTGGATTGAGGAAGCAATTCCAGAAGACTGGTTAGCTTTAATTCATCCACTGCGTAAAAAAGGCTCAAAAATTGCCAAATTACTTCTAAGCAGACCTGAACCACAGATCCAACCACAGCTTGGCGAGTTCATGGTGGTTTCAGAAGGAATAGATCGTGTGCAGAACAAATTGTTAGTTTAAAATTGATATTAAAATATAACAACAACAGGCCAAAGAATATCTTTATCTCATTCGTTGATTTTCAGAAAGCGTTTGATTCAGTGGTTAGGGATACTGTTTTTGACACATTGAACTAATACCAAGAAAAACCATAAATTTAGTAAAACTTACTTTAACAAATACGATTTCCAGAGTCAAATTTTTAAGTGAAGTGAAGGCATAAGACAAGGGGACAGTCTATCACCACTGCTTTTCAATTTAGTCTTGAAGAGTCTTGATAGTCAGTTTTGGAAAAAGAACGATTCAAGTGCTAAAATTGGTACAAAGAATCAGAACCTCAAAGTCAAAGGTTTAGCATTTGCTGACGACATAGCGCCGTTTGCTGAATCAGAACAAGAAGCTATTAATCAAATTGGTCAGTTAAAAGAAACGGCGGAAAAGCGGGCTTACAGATTTCGTTGGTAAAAATAGAGACGATGACAAGTGATCAGAAATACACTAAGAAAATGATAAAAACAAATTATGAGATCATCAGGGTCACTGAGCGATTTAAACATCTTCGAGAAATAATTAGTAGCAATGGGACGGATAAATTGGCAATTGAGGACAAAAAAGGGAAATTGGAAAGATTAAGTTTTTGTACAAAAAATATATATAATAAAAAGAACATGTCTATCAATGCAAAATTACGACATCTTAATACAGCTATTAGACCAGTCATCTTGTACGGCATGGAAACTACAAATATAACCGGATTGGAGAATTTGCTCAAGATAGAAAGAAAAATTTTAAGAATAGTTTTTGGATCTAGGAAAACACAGGAAGGTTATAGACTGAGATCCAATGCATAAATTTATAGTAAAATTGACAACCTTGAAGTGATTAGAAAACGGCGACTTCTGTTCTACGGAAAGCCGTTAGTCGCCGTTTTCTGATCATGGATTGCTTAAGGTTAAAGAAATAAATTTTTGATAAAATCTGGAAATATAAAGGGCAAGGAGGCTATGTAAAACAAATGAAAGAAGAACTTCAAAAATTCAAAATTACTGAAGAAGATTGTCTAAACCGAATGTGCAGTAAAAAAAAATTGGCAACAGAGTAGAATGGACTGCTGAAAGAAAAGCTGCGTAGTCCAGTATGAAAGACTTCTGGAAGAGAAAGAAGGAAAACTGGACCTATAAAGAAGTGATATTTGCGTGGTCCTTGTTGACCTGTCCACGGAGTATATATATATATATATATATATATATATATATATATATATATATATATATATATATATATATATATATATATATATATATATATATATATATATATATATTAATTATTTTTTTAATAATTAATAATTTATCATATTGAATTGAAATTGACATTTTATACGATCAGTTGTTATTTGGTCCTTATTATTATGAATACTTTTTGTCTTCAACTTTCTTTACGGATTTATAAAAAAATATTTAAATCAAATCAAATGTTTATTGAATCTTTCGACGTACAGGTACATTTAAGACGTGTCGTATCTGCATAAAATAATAGATTTAAATGTAATAAGCTCACGAATATACACTAAAAATGTAACATATCTAGAGATGAATTTAAATCAAATTAAATACAGTATCAAAAACAAAATAAACTATATATACAGGATTTTACAAAACTAAAAACAAATTTAAATCAAAGCAAATATTTACAGCACCAGTGAAATATATCGGGAATTTACATAACTGAACAATTATTTAAATCAAATCTAATTAAAAGAAATACAATCTATTAGGATTTAACAAACAGAAAATTTAATTGAATTCAATAAAATATTATAAGCAGAACTAGAATATAATCAAGTTTTACATAACTTATTATACCAAATCTAATAAACGAAAGCATAATTTTCTGTTTTCATGTAACTAATTTTTTTTTATCAAATCAAAGTATAATAAACAATAGCAACACACTAAGAATTGCCAAGGATAAAATTAATTTAAATTTGGTGCTATTAAAAGCATCTAAGCCTCCCGGATATCTTCTATTGAATAAAAACAGCTCTTTAGGAGAAAGCCTTTAACTTTTTTTTCTAAAAGAATTATATATTTTTTTTCTTTTATTTCAATGGTATCTTCTTGAAAATTTTAATTCCTAAACGCATGGGAGCACCGCTGGACAAGGTGAGGTTCTGAATTTTCTTCAATTATGTTCCTAACTTGCAAAGTATTCATTATTCTTGCAGTTTTTCTTTCCTCTTTGCAAGTTTAGTATCCTTAACAGTACCTGTTTGACGATATTTTTCGACCCATCTTGCAATTGACCTGCAATTTGGCAGCGCTGGAACTGTTGTCGAAACTCGTGAGTTTGAATAATGGAATTCCTTCTACTAACTGATTAAAGCGGAACATGGCTTGAATATATAAATATATTCAGCTTTTTCGTAGAGCTATAATATTATTGTCTTTTTAAGACTACAAAACAAATCTCATGTTTCAAATCAAATCAATTTGAGATACAATTAAGTACATATAGAACACGTGAAAAACAAGAAAAATAATAATTAGAAAGCTAAAAAACAATATTAAATATATATTATCACACATTTTGGTTTTCGAAGAATTCTTCCAGGCTATAATATGCCTTCTGCATTAGGACTTTTTCATTTTTCTTCTGAATAGTTTGAAGGAAAGAAGCGTTCTTCTTTGATATTATCAGGTAACATGTTGTACACCTAAATACCAATAATATCTGGAGCTGTGCGGCAAATTGTTAATTTTACTCCGGGAACTAATAGCTTTCTTCTCTCTCTAGTGCGATAATGATGTATTTCCTGTTTCAAATAAAATAAAATCAAAAGATATTTATTACAGTATAGATCTACAGATAACATATGTGTAAAAGTCAAATGGAAAGAAAAACAAAAACAAAATATCATATATAAATAATACAAAATAATAATAGGAAGTAATTACAGTAATTGTACTGAATTATATTTCAGCAAAAATGACAAAAATAATCCTAAAATAAGTTGAAAAATTCCTGAAGGCTATAGATTGATTCCCTCAATAAGAATAGTTTTAGTGTTTTTCTAAAAATAGTATGGGATTTTTCTTCTGTCATGCTCGCTGGTAGCTTATTGTAAATGAAGACTCCGTAGACGGTTGGAGATTTGCTACTGATTGTAAGATTGCTTTTAGGAGTATACAACTTTCTATGTCCTCTTGTGTAATGGTTATGTTGTTTGTCCATGTTTCTTTGTAAGTTGGCTTTGTTTTTGTGGATAAAGCAGGCCACTTCCAGAATATAAAGACTGACGATTGTTAGGATCCCCAGTTGTCTAAAGTGAACATGAAACTGTTCTAGAAATACTCATTATTGCACGGATCACATTTTTTTGAGCAATTAAGAGAGTTTCAGTTTTGGGCGAGGCTCCCCATACTGAAATATCGTAAGATAGTATTGATTGAACTTCAGCGAATTAATAGATAAGGATGTCAGATCTATCTAATAGCCCACGTAATCTTCTGATTGAGTAGGCCTTATTATGCACTCTTTTACTTAAGTTCTCAATCTGCAAATTTCATGTTAAGGATTCCTCGATTCGTAGTCCTAGGAAAACGTGGTAGGTTTGCTAGATAGAGAAGGAAGAGTGTAGGGGAAAGGACACTTCCTTGCGGAACACCAATATTTATACTTGCCGGTGCAGATTTAAATGTTTTATTCATGACAGTGATTTCCACACATTGCCTGCTCTCGTGAAGAAATTATTTTATCCAATTATGCGATTTACCTCGTATGCCCATTGTATATATTTTATTTAATAATTGTTGGTGAGACACGCAGTCGAAAGCTCCTTATCGTCCTTATATTATAGGTATTTATTGAATTTAGTGTGGATATTTTCATTTATAGGCAATAACTGTTTGTTTTTGTGTATTTAACATGCTGCTTCCCACATATATAAGCACGACACTTATAAATATTAACTTTATGAATTTGGGTTTGCTTGAACTATTATTTTTAATTCTCGAAAGAGTCCGAATAATATTCTCTTCTGTTTTCTAAAAATTCTCTTCTGGGCAATAAACAATCTCTTTTTACGTGTAGTGACGATCCCCAAATTAATTATCCCATAAGCTAGAATCGCTTGGATTTCAGCGTGGTATACATTTAGTAACACGTCTTTAGCTATTAATTCTTTCACGCGTCTTAGTTGATATACTCTTCCATTGCTCCTTCAGCGATCTCATCAGTCATAATTTTCCAATTAAGATGCTCTTCTAGGTATACACTAAAGAACTTTATGCTAACAGTTCTTTCAATTCGGCTGTTGTTGATTGATATATCTATATCTCATTGTGTCTGCTTCTGTGGGTACGGAAAATAATGTATTTCATTTTGAGTGGATTCAACAGTAGGTTGTTTGCAGCAAACCATTGCTGCAACTTTTGTAGTATACCTTGGGCTGCAATCTCAGATTCATGTAAAGTAGTTCCAGAGACAATGACGCTAGTATCATCCGCGTACAGAGTACAATACTCCGCACCAATGCAGTCTATCAAGTCCGCTGTGTAAATTGAGAACAATATTGGGGCTAGGATGGTTCCTTGTGGCACCCCTACAAAATCAGATATGGTTTCGGAGGTGAAGTTTCTTATCTTAACATATTGTGAACGGTTAGAAAGGTATGATTGGAACCATCGTCCTGTTTTGCCAGGAATCTCATATATTTACAGTTTTTCGATCAGTTTATTGTGATCTACACAGTCAAATACTTTAGATAAGTCACAGAAATTGTCCACCGGGCATTTTCCCTTATCTAATTCATTTATTACCTTGGTGTAGTAGACCTGCTCAAATACAGAAATTGTTGATCTGAATTTGCAAAGCCATCCTGATTGCTGGGTATAATTTTGTACTTTGTTATAAATGACATCAATCTTTTTACCATGCCATACTCGGTGATTTTAGCTATAACTGATTATAGCTATTTTTATTGTCCCTAGCCGATTTATCTCCCTTTTTAGCGACCAGGATTATTAAGACGTTTTTAAAATCTTTGGATATATTTCATTTTTAAAAGAAATATTTGCAAGGTATTTTATCGTGATGATTAGTTCAGTATAGAATTCTTTAATTAAATGCATGGCAAGTCATCCGGCCCTGCACTTGCTTTATTTTTTAACGTGTTAATTATGTCTCTAATTTCGAAATCTGACTTTTCTACAAGAAACATACAGTTACGATTTTGGGTATTCATGGACATTTAGTATTGACAAGTTTATTTTCATCTTCTCCATCTCAGATTTTCATTACGAATTAAACAACTTAATTGTGTTTTTTCTTTCAAGGTTTGCACAACTCTATTTTGTCCAATTAATGTTTTCTATCTAGGTAACTGTAAAATATAGGTTTCAATGAAATTCGTAAGTTTTGTTTTCATTTCATTGTAAATTAATAAAACAAGAACAGCATCAGCATCAACTGATTTTTTTAATTTTCAATTTTAATTCTTATTCGTTTCTTTCATGGTTTATAATTTTTGCTTTTATGTCAAAGGTGAAACAGTTGGTCAGTATTGATGATTATATTAAAAAAATATTAAACAAATATGCTTTTGATGTTATTAAATATTTAATTAATTCAAATATTTACTTTATCTTGTATAAATAAAATATATCAATATTTGCTACTCGTGTGATTATTTTTATTTGATTTATTATAGTCTCGTCTTAGTATTCAAACTTAAATTTCATGTATCATTAATAAAAAACAAAACTAAACATTACTATAGAACATATCAATGAATTTTAATTAAATCTTTCGATTATGTAATAAATTACAATTTGAACAATGGACAATGAACTCAATTTAAGAAAAATATATAAAATAATATTTATTTTCCACATATAGATATTATTCCTTTTTTAACTTGGTTGTCAAGGTAAATATTTCGCCTTTTTCTGTCTAGGTCTGAAAGTGCCGTACTGATTCGAAAATAAGATTTTGTCCGCAATACAAAAAAAAATCGTCTATTATTCAAACCTTTCAATTGTCGGGCATTTTCTTGTCTAGATTAGACAAAAAGTAGCATTATTTTGCTAACACTATCAAAGTTTCTTTCCTGAAACTGTCTCTAACTATGTAGTTTATTACTAAACTTGCAATATTGTCCATTTAGTTTTGACTAACAAGGTTTACATAAATTTATTTTATCCATTTAGCTTTGTCTTTCAAGATTTGCAAAACTCAATTTGGTCCGTTTAGTTTTGTATCTAAAGGTTTGCCCGTCTTAATTTCGTTCATCTCGTTTTGTCCATTATGGTTTGCGCAATCCAATGTTATCCATCTAGTTTTGTCTATCAAGTAGGAATGTATGAAATATATCGTTAAATAAAAATATCGATAGCTTATTTTAGGATACATCGATATTTGATTTATATGGGAGAATTTTAGTAGCGATATATAGATAGTAGATATGTTATTTAGTAAACGATTTTTGAGAAAGATTTTGTATGAATTTTTGTGTTGGAATCGCAATGTTTATGATTATTATTAATTGATAATATCTTTTACCATTAAGAAAAATGGTTATTCTAGAATTTCGAAGCTTTTGCGTTGTAAATTGCATTCTCTTCATCGTTATATAATGCTTCATCCAAAGTTTCGAACCCTGATGACTGTATTTTTTGTTTTAGTTATATCAAAAATTTCTCTTCACATCTCTTTGAAACATTTAAAATTTGGTTCTTAGTACAAGTGGTTTAAATTTACTTGATTTTTTTACCCCCAATACCTTATGGTCTTGACATTACACCTAAACAATTATTTTCTCGGTTTGTATTTAATTCCATAAAATCTTAAATAAAAAGCAATGGCAAAATAAACGAGCGAAATTCCAATTTGCGAAACGCATCTCCATTATTCGAATCGAAGCATGACGTCACCAGGCATGTTATGTGATTTATCGGCGTCAATATTTATACTGTGTAGTCGTGTTGAAAGAAAATTTGTTTTTATTTATATTTCTGTACTTTTTTCCATTACCTAGATTTGTCTGCTTTGGATTTATTATTTCTTATACGGTCATGTTAACTCTAAAATTTATCAAAACCGACGTGAAACCCTGGAAGACTTGAAACGAGACATTCTACAAGCTATTAGTGAGATGTTTTCAACAAAACTAAAGATTGTTTCTGAATGTGAAATTTTGAATTCAATGTAAGTATGAATTACCACGTAGTAACTATCGCAACCATCCTATTCATAAAATCAGCCTGTACGGCAACTCAGAAAAAATTGTACAACAAATTTATGAAAAATACAGTCCCGTTTCACCAGATATCTGGTTCAATTCAAAATGCCTTCGGTCCAAAGTCGTACCCAACTATGTACATATTAAAACCCGCTCCACGTCTTCGGCCGCAAAAGCAGCCATAAAATCTGCCCAAAACACTTGGATTAGATCCGAAATTCAAAATCTTCATCGGAGAAGAGATGTTATTCAACATTATCTTAAGATACTCCATTCAGAATTAACGTTTAAATTACACCCAGTAGAATTCACCATCTTTTATGATTTTGTTCAAGAAAACGTCCGTCAAGTTAACCACATAAATTATTTAAGGTTAAAAAAGAAATTATCCGTTCTTATTGAGAATAAAAATGCAGCACCCCAAAAAGTGAGTTCCATACCTAATCTAGTGTCCACATTCATCAACTTCTGAAAAGCTACATTCAGTCCCATCGAACAAGCATTCCCTTTCCAAAACCCCAACTACGCCCCATTCATCAAAAACAAATCCGATAAGTCCACAATATTTGTAGAAGCAGAAATTGCGCTAAGAAAATTGACGGAACCTCTAATACCTTGAGCTAAAATAGCAGAGCACATAAAATCCTACGCTCGTAATCTTGCTAAACACTCCGCAATAATCAAAGCAATAAAATCCAAAATAGAGTCCCATTCTTTAGTACTTACTAAAGCAGATAAATCCAACTCGATTATCGTTTTAGAAAGGGAACAGTAGTTCAATATTATACTTAACTCTTTTTAATAAGGATCCCACATCAAAATTTCAAACCCAAATTATGAACCTTTAAAAAATATTACTACCCTGTTTACAGAAAGTGAGAAATTTAAAATTATACATCAAAATCCCATAGCTCCCAGGCTCTACGGTTTCATAAAAACCCACAAACCCGATTTTCCTATCAGACCCCAGTTGTCTCGTATATTAACAGTGCAGCAAGAGTTTTAGCAATAAAACTAAATACCCTGTTTAAAAAATACACCAAATTTAGTCCAAAGTATGCTGTGAAAAATTCACTCGTCTTATCTGAACTACTCAAATCAAAAACAACCCCGATCAATTCAAAACTTGTATCCTTTGATGTCACTAGTATGTTCTCTAATATACCCACCAAAGAATGCCTACAAATCATTAGAAACTTGCTCGATAAAACCAACTGCAACCACCTGATTAGAACCGAAATTTATGATTCTCTAGAAACCTGTGTCAACCATAATTATTTTTCATTCAATAACAAAGTCTTACAGCAAACCACAGGTCTAGAAATGGGATCTCCATTAAGACCAATCCTGGCCGACATATTCATGGCACATATTGAGGAACAGATCTTCAAATTAGATTTTGCTAAAAAACATTTCATTTTGGTATAGGTATGTTGACG
Organism: Phosphuga atrata; assembly: GCA_944588485.1. Lineage (NCBI taxonomy): Eukaryota > Metazoa > Arthropoda > Insecta > Coleoptera > Silphidae > Phosphuga > Phosphuga atrata. The sequence goes on along the minus strand of OX155893.1, from coordinate 74,618,003 downwards.
ACGTGAGAGCGTATTTCAATGGGATGGAAAGACAACTGAATCAATTTCTAAATTTGATCAACAACATACATCCTAAAATGAAATTCAGTCTCGAGATAGAAAACAACAACCTAATAAAATTTTTGGACCTTACCTTAATCCATAAAAACAACAAGATTGAATTCGACATATATAGAAAGTCGACGAATGTAAACTAGCTGCGTATCACTCCATGATACATCGAGCCTTTTCCATCCCTCTCACCGCTGACAACCGAACAAAAGAGTTAAACACCATCAAGGCAATTGCCACTGAGAATGGCTTCCCAACGACCCTATTCCAAAATTTAATAAATAAAAAATGGAGCCAATTCACAAAGTCCCAAATATATCCAAAAATGCCCAATTTAGAAAAAACCTTCGTTTCCCTCAAGTACTTTGGCAAAACTAGTGAGCAAATAGCTAACGTTCTGAGACAACAGAACCTACAAGTGGCTTTTAAACCTTCGTCCAAATTATCCCACACATTTATTAATGCCAAAGACGAAATAGACCCCCCTCAAAAATTCCGGCGTTTATGAGATTCGTTGTTCAGAATGCAATAGCATCTACGTAGGCCAGACAGGACAAAGCATATCAACTAGTTTTTCCAAACACTTTCGGGCTTTTCGGCTTAAAAAAGACACAAGTTCATTCTGTAGTCATTGTCTTGAATGTAATCACAAATTCCCCGTAATAGCTAATCTTAGAATCTCGCATAATTGCAACAAAGGCCCGAGACTAAATCTACTAGAGTCATTAGAAATTTTCAAAAAAAACCGTAATCCCACAGTTAATCTCCTAAATGAGCTAACAGACTTAATCTTTTCCCAACTTTTTAATATCACCCAATCTCAAGCCGATAAGTCACTTGAAAATAACCGTCAAACGTCGAAACTTAAGTCGTGATATGTGTAGAAATTTATATAACTATGAATAACAAGTTATATAACATTTTTACATAGTATAAGTGTGGTAAAAACATAGTGAATTTTTCAATTTAATGTAAAACCAAAGATGGTTGTCGCTAGATTTCCGAAACAAAAGTTTCTCAAAACCCCAGGAAATCAAACAAATTCTCCAATTTCGTTCCTTCAAAAAATTCTCGATGTTCTTGAAGTTCTTGAGTCGTCTTTGTTTGGAGAAATATTCACAATAAAAGCTAATGTACTGTTACGTCAACGGCTCCTATACTTTGATTAAAAATTCACGTACTTCTACGTCGTCTTTAAAAATAGAGAAAACGTATTCGTACGTCAACGAACTGCATCGTGTTAATTTTGTACATCTATTGTTGTCTATCTTATAATGAGGATCTTTTCGGGTAGAATGGGACTAGACATAATCTTGGTTGTCTTAGGGTAGGCACACACAGTTGATTGTTCGTCGACTCAACAATTTAGATCGAATATTATATTTTTATTACTCATGCAGGATAAGTACTATTTTGGCGCCCGTTTTTTAGTGCGGCAAATGGCACTTTAATTAATTCAAATATTTACTTTATCGGGTATAAATAAAATATATCAATATTTGCTACTCGGTGATTATTTTTATTTGATTTATTATAGTCTCGTCTTGGTATCCAAACTTCATGTATCATTAATAATAAACAAAACAAAATATTTCTATAGAACTTATCAATGAATTTTAATTAAATCTTTCGATTATGTAATAAATTACAATTGACAATGGACAATGAACTCAATTTAAAAAAAAAAGAAATGAAATAAAATGTATTTTCCACATATAGAAATTCCTCTTTTAACTTGGTTGTCAACGTAAATATTTCGCCTTTTTCTGTCTAAGCCTGAAAGTGCCGTACTGATTCGAAAATAAGATTTTGTCCCCAATACAAAAAAAATATATATTATTCGTCTATTATTCAAACGTTCATATTCAAACGTCTATATTAGTCTATTATTCAAACATTTAAATTTAAATTTTAAATTGTTGGACATTTTCATGCTTGATTAGACAAAAAATAGCATTTTTTTAAGCTGTCCTACCTATGCAATTTATTACTACACCTGCAATATTGTCCATTCAGTTCCGTCTAACAAGGTTTGCATACATTTATTTCATCCTTTCTATCCATCATTTAGCTTTGTCTATCAAGATTTGCAAAACTCAATTTGGTCCATTTAGTTTTGTGTATAAATCGCCACTTAATTTTGTTCATCTCGTTTTGTCCATTATGGTTTGTGCGATTCAATGTTATCGATTTAGTTTTGTCTATCCAGTAGGAATGTATCAATTATATCGTTAAATAAAAATATCGATAGCTTATTTTAGGATACATCGATATTTTATAGGCAGACTTTTAGTAGCGATATATAGATAGTAAATATGTTATTTTTTAAACGATTTTTGAGAAAGATTTTGAATGAATTTTTGTGTTGCAATCGCATACTAATAATTTGGTATTACGCATTTTATTTTTTTGTTAGACTTTTTTTGGTAGACTACTTAACGTACAACAAAAAAAGAGGTGTCCAATTTATTTCGTTTTTTGAAAATTGCAGTTTAAAATCAGGACTCAGGACACTCTTAATTTGTCACCATTTATCAAAATTATAGAAATAAAAAATAATAGTTTTTTCTACGGATAACTATAAGGATACTAAAATAAGTAAATATGTTATTTTGTAAACTATAGAAAGGTTTTTATAAATTTTTGTTTTAGAATCGCAAACTGTTTATAATTATTATTATTATCTTTTGCTATTGAAAATAATTAAACTAATGAAAATAATAGCTGTTGCTATGTAAATTGCATTCTCTCTATCGTTAGTTTTTTTGTTTTAGAAATATTAAAAATTCCACATATATTTTTTTTATTCCACAATAATTTCTCATATTTACTTGATATTTATATTTACTTGATTATATTTTATACGATCAGTTATTATTTCGCTCTTATTATAAATATGTTATTGTTCACATTCGGAGTCATTTAGAGACATTTAGTATTGACGAGTTCATTTTCATCTTCTCAGCCTCAGATTGTCATTACAAATTAAACAACTTATTGTTGATAAAAATCAAAAGGTAAATCGAATGGACAGATATTTATATAGATATTTAAAAGAATTACAATTACATCGATATATCTTTTGAAAATAAATAAAAAAAAAACCGGCCAAGTGCGAGTTGTGACTCGCGCACCGAGGGTTCCGTACAAACTTGTATAGTATAGTATTATTATGTAGATTATCAACATATTATGTAGATTATAAAGAAAAATTAGACGAAATATAATATATACAGGATGTTACGGGACTTGAGTATGTCGCATGTCGGTTATAAAAAAGCAAAATTTAGACATAATATATACCCTGTATATATTATGTATATAAAGCGTACGTGATGAAATGCATAACGAATATAAACAAAGAAAATTCAGAATAAACATATAATAGGACCTAACTGTATGCAACCCATATTCTTCTGGAGCCTGACAATACCACTACGACAACATTAGTGAATTTTCATAAGTTTCAAATAGTAAATTCGCATTTTTCTTGTAATTAAACTACATATTTACGGTTTTCAGATTTTTCCCTTGACATGTGCTGTAAGATACCGCTTCTTGCCAAATTTCATGATTCTAGGTCAACGGGAAGTACCCTATAGGTTTTGATTCCCTCGTGAAATCGCAAAATATGCGACATAAACGGTCATATCTTTTGATCGCGTTGACTTACAAGTTTGATTTTTTCACAGCCGAAAGAGACCGCAGACTCGAGTATTTTATACAAATTTCAACTTGTTACCTCTACGCGTTCCTGAGAAAAAGGTCTTGACAGACAGACAGACGGACAGACAGACAGACAGACAGACAGACAGACAGACAGACAGACAGGCAGACGGACAACAAAGTGATCCTATAAGGGTTCCGTTTTCGGTACGGAACCCTAAAAAGAACAATCTCGTTTGATGATAGATTCCAAAAATATCGATACTGAAAATATTGATTGATATATATTCTTAAATATTAACATCTATATTATGAAAGTTTACGCAATCAAGATTATCTTAATTCAACTTTATCTATTTAGTTTTGTTTTCGCAACTCAATTTTGTTTGGCTTGGATTTTTTACGTACAATAAATAGATGTTTTTTTACAAAAAATAGTTGGCAAAATACAAAATTCGGTTTATTCATAAAAAAAGCGATTACTTCATCCAAAAAGTTACTTCCTCCAAAATAAAAGGCTTGGATTTTTTTGCGTACAATAAATAGATGTTTTCTACAAATAATATCTGGCAAAATACAAAATTCGGTTTATTCTTACAAAAATCGATTACTTCATCCAAAAAAAGGTTACTTCGTCCAAAATAAAATATACACCCCCTAATCAATCACCCCATAATCGATTTATTCTTACAAATAATAATGTTTTAGTACAATAATTTAATGGAAATGTTCAAAATAAAATAAATTTACCCAAAAAAGGTTTAACTGTACAAAATAGGTTTATCCATCCAAAATTGATTGCTCTTTACAAACAATTTTTTTTTACAAAATACAATTATTTCTTCCAATAAACGAATAAAATTTCCAAAAACCTATCATTGGATTAAATCATCACCAAACGCTGTGAAAGAAGAATTGAATGGTCAATCAGTTTTTTACATCGGTCGAAACAGTCAAAAGATATCAGAAATCAATATTTCAGAGTAAAAAACAAAAGAAAACCTGAAATACTGGAATAGTTCTGAAGAGTACAGATCATATCAAATTTAAATGTGGAAAGTGACTCTGAACATTAATAAATGGGAAGAAGCTTCCTGTTCATATATGTGGTTTATGAAGAATCACATATGTAAGCACATTATTGGAATGGGAATTCTCTTGAAACTGTACAAAGTTCCATTGACACTTAAACAAATTTCCTTTGGGACAGAAGCGAAAACGTGGACGACCTTCAAAAACGAAGCCAGCATTAGTTCGTCAATGAAGTTAAAATATAAAATACATAAGACATTAACCAACACACTATAAATTAAACATATTATATATTTTATAGATCAAAGATATTTTTAAGATCAAAGTTTTTCCAAGGATTTTCTGTTCTTCTGGTTAGGATTCAAAGCTAAAATTCGACCGTCAGCAGTATCCAAAATACAATTACTTGGTTCTGCGAAAAGTAACATTTGTCGGTAAATTCTTTAGTTCCACAAGGCTCGGTACAGAAAGCTAACTATAGCTTTTTCAAAAAGCAAGAAGAATTTAAGAATTTTCAGACAATTTCAAATGTGCAAAAAAAGTATCAATTTTTTCGAAAATCATGTGGAAACTCTATAGTAAAAATATATGTTTTTTTAACAAATTTTTAAATTTAGTAAAAACTCATAGTCTGATCCAAAATCAGGGGATAATATTAAATTTCAATGATGTCTTCGGTTCCTCATGATCTGATCCAAAATGTAGGTAAATATTTTTCCAAAAATCGAGCAAAATCTCAAGCCCAACTAACCTTTTCCCGCAAAATCGAGAAAAAACTCAATGTTTTGAACAAAACCAAAGATGGTTGTCCCTATATTTCCGAAACGGAAGTTTCTCACACCCCAGGAATTCAAACCGATTCTCGTTTTCGATTTCGTTCCTTCAAAAGATTCGCGGACGAAACGAAAAACTGCCAAAAGTTCGTGAGTCGGCTTTCTTTGGAGAAATGTTCATAATAAAAACTAGTGTACTGTTACGTCTCACGGTGTTACAGTAATATACTGTTGTAAGTAATGATGTGTGCTGTAAGTAATGTACTGTTACAGCACACAGAACTAACGTATTTATTAATAAATAAATAAATGAACCCCAGCGACTGTAACAAATTGTCTTTACAAGAATCCTAAAATTTCTCGGCCATATCAATAGAAGAGATGATAACAACCTAGAAAAACTTGTGATACAGGCGAAAATGGGAGGGAAAAGACCAAGAGAAAGATCGCCTATGAGGTGGACCGACACTATCAAGGCAAGAATCAACAGCACGATAACACAAGCAACAAGGTAATCCGGAAACAGGGAAAGATGGCGGGATAATGTACAAAGAGCGACATCAAAAGAGTAAACCATAATCACGACCTCTGAAAAGAGAGAAAACGAAGAAGAAGAAGAAGACTGTTACGTCAACGACTCCTATACTTTGATTATAAATTGACGTACTTCTACGTCGTCTTTAATAGAGATAGCTATATGATAGCTAATTAGAGATTGCTATAATAGAGAAAACGTATCAACGAACTACAATGTGTTAATTTTGTCCATCTATTGTTGTCTATCGCGGTTTTCTTAACAGTTAAACATCAGAAGTGCCAACACAGGCCCTACCGTATACTTGTAACATGGTTGTTGTAACATGGTTTAGACGTAAACAATAAGCTGTCGAATCATACTAACATCAATATTTTTTTATTTTCTTTAACAAACACTAAAAGAAAAATCTCAAGAAACTATATGTCGTCTTATAATGAGGATCTTTTCGGGTAGAATGGGACTAGTCATAATTTTTGATGTCTTAGGGTAGGCACACACAGTCGATTTAACAATTTAGTTTGAATATTATTTTTTTTATTACTCATGCGGGATAAGTACTATTTTGTCGCCCGTTTTTTAGTGGGACAAATGGCTGTTTGTCAATTCAATTAATACCACATAACTTAAGCGCATTGGAAATATTCATTCACGCAAATTATGCTTGGCGCAGGAAAATATTCAATAAAAATCGCTTACTTCCATTTAAAAAAAAACAATTGAATAAATAAAATAAAGACAATCTAAACCTCAATATTAAAAAAGTGACGTAAGAGTGATTTTTTTCATTGGAAAATAAAATTTAAAGGAAACGTTTTAAAATGAGTGTAAATTCTATGGAGATACCGGAGACTGAGGAGAGTTCTTATGACGAATCCACACCCCTGGTGATAATTGAAAAAGCAAATTCTTCATTTTTTGTTAATTTCTTTTGGATCACCCCTGGACCCCAAACTTGTGAGATACGTCCCCTCGCATGAGTAATAAAAAATATTATCTGCAACTTGTGCGTTATTGACAATTGCCCTCACGAACGATTGAGCACACGAACGAAGAGATGATCTCGAAATCGACACAACTTATATTTCTTTTGAATTTCTTTCTTCTGCATTTGGGCGTACGGATTAATCAATAGTTATTTACATTTACTAAATCTAAATTAATAAATTAAAATTAATTAAAAGTAATTAAAAACGTTAAAGTAATAAAATTATTTACAATAGAGTGCGGAAAAGTTGATTTTGCAACGCGACAGATCGTTTGGGCCCCATTAGCTGGAGCCGTTGTAAAATCATTTTTCTATTATGCGTGCAGTTATGGCTCGCAGAATACTGTTATGAGTTAATTTTTTAAGGTTGGCACTGCAATTCAGAGCTGTCAGTGTCAAATTTTGGGCGATATAGTTTTGAGGTTATGTGATGTGTGGAAATCGCGAATACACAAATTTAAATAATTAATAGTAGTAAACGATTAAACATTTAAATTAAGTATGTGTTATACTTAATTTAAATGTTTTAATTAATTCTGTCCATCAATGGTATAATTATTAAAAACATTTATAATAATATTGGATGTTTTTTGAGCAGTAACACTCACACCAGGGACATATATATATATAGTGCTACTATTACTGTTGCTATCAAATTGCAACATATCCGTTAATTCCTGACTTCTAATCGCACCTATGTAACCTATTATCAAGACGATCTAAAATGAATAACGTTTCATACAAAGCTGCGAAACAAATTTACCTAGCTTCATTATAACCCAGCTTCATAGCGAGTTAATACTTATCATCTGCGTCCCTTATACATTTATGAATATCTTCTTCTACAATCTTCGACTTTTTAGGTGCATAGCTAAGGTGACCAACTATACTCATTTACTGAGTATTGTACTCTTATTTCGCAAAGCGTACTCTATTCAAATCCTGTACTCTGAAAGTACTCATTTGTATAATTTTATACTCATTATTTTATTTCAATTTTATTAATTAAATATTTAAAATTATTTTGACAGTATTGCTTGCCGTTTCCGGCACGTCAGAGGGCAGGGCAAACACCAGACACGAGTTTGACAGTGATTTGAATTTCGCGCGCACAATATGGCTGCCGTTTCCGGCACAATTGAGAGGCCGTATTATTTACCTGGAGAGATAGATAGAAACTACAGACCTCTTTTTCTAACAACGTCAAAATTACATTTGTGAAAAGAGATAGATATATCTATCTCTCCAATATTTGTGTACGTAATCCCCAGGCTGATCTTTGATGTGCAGTATGTACGGCATGCTTGACAGTCTTGACGCATGCGTAGTATGTACGGCAGTTTTTTACGGGAGTTTTATGGGAATTCCCTTTCTGTTTATTTAATTAATTTGAGGTTACAGAACACCAAAAATTTCGTACTTTTGTTCAAGTTAACAAGATTTGAGGTGTACAAAATAAAATAAAATTTTATTTTATTTATCTAGTGAAGGTGAAGTTGCATGTAAGTATTAATATTATAGTTTAATTTTCGTTTTACTTAAATAATAATTTTTATAATATTTATTTAAAATCAAAATAAAAAATATATTACTAATATAATTTTTAGATTATTAATTCAAATGTGAGCTTTAACAAAAGAAGGAAAAATCGTTTAAAAGCACATTTAAAAAAAGAGTTTCCTTTCATTGTAGTTAAGAATCGAAATGATGACTCCTTGGTTAAATGCACAATCTGCAATAAGGAATTTTCAATTGCAATTCATGGACGTAGTGCAATAACGGCACACATTGAAACTAAAATACATAAAACGTCTCATGACAACATTTTTTAAGGCGAATACTTTTGGAACTAATGAAAAAAAGTTATGGAGTGTTCTTTCGCTTTTCACACAATAATCCATAATCAAAGTTTTCGCAGCATGGAATGCATTACTAAATTATTAGAAAAATTTTGTGACGAAAAATATTCTTGTGCCGAACAAAATGTGAGTCTATCGTAACCAGCGTATTTAATGAATACTGCAAGAAAATGCTATCAGAAAATCTGGATTCTGTATCATATATATCTATTCTATCAGACGCATCGAATCACAATGAAATAAAACTTTATCCAATTTTAGTAAGGTATTTCGATATTAAGAACGGTATTCAAATTAAGATTTTAAATTTGGATTCAATCGAAGGGGAAACATCAGACATTTTGTCTAATCACTTATTTCGAGTTATAACAGACAACAATTTGAATAAGAAAATTTTGGCGCTCTCGGCTGATAACACAAATACTAATTTTGGAGGACGTACCCGTAAAGGTGTCAATAATGTGTACATAAAATTACAAGATCTTCTGAAACGAAATATTTTGGGAATTGGTTGTAATGCTCACATTATATGAAATGCCATCAATACAGCATCAAGTTCAATACCAATAGATGTGGAAGTAATTATTACAAATATATATTTATATTTCAATCGGTTTACAGTACGGGTAGCAAGTTTGAAAGAATTTTGTGAAGAGGCTGGTGTTCAATACAAAAAACTGCTTGGTTATTCCAAAGTCAGATGGCTTGCTTTAACTCCAGCATTAGAACACGTTTTGCAGTTATATGATCCACTACGTTCATATTTTGTAAGCCTTGACAAATGTCTACAATTTTGAAGAAATTCTTTCAAAACGATATGTCAGAACCTATGCTTTATTTTATTCACACTCAGGCGTCGTTGTTTCATAAAATTACTCTACAAATTGAAGGAGATAAAATTTCAGCAGCAGAAGTTTGTATTATATCAAACGATTTCATACTGCAATGTAAATCAAGATTTAATGATGGATTTTTACCACTAATTCTAAAGAATAAACTGACCGTTTTGAAAGATTCCAATCACGTAATAAAAAATGAATTTTTAAAAGAAGTTAAAATTTTTTATAAAATTTGCTTTACTTTAGAGCATTAAATTGTTTCAAATGGACCTTTCTAAATAGTAAAATTCAATGGAAAGAAGTTTCTTCAGCAGTCGAATTTGTAATGAAGGAAGTAAAAGATATTGTTATTAATAACAATTTTCTCTTTGAAGAAATTCGAAGAAGAGTGAATTTATATTTAAATGAAGAAAAATTGAAGAAATGGAACGATGAGAAAATAGAACTTGACAAAAGATTTCTACCCAATCTTTCGGCATTTTAGAGTAGAACATATCCCACATGAAAATTTAAAAGTTTTAATAGAAATTTCCTTATGTTGTCCAGGCACTAATGCTGGTGTTGAAAGGGTATTTCCACTAGGAATGATTATTGGAGCAGTGAGAAGTCGCAACTTTCTGTAAAAACTTTATCTGCCATCTTAACAGTCAAATTTAATATGCAAAATGAAAGTTGTTCGGATGTGGCTACATTATTAGACGAACATCCTCATTTAGCAAAAAAAATCCACTCCGAAGAAAAATATGTTTTTAAAAGAAAACAAAGTTTTTATCGTTTTTTCTTCTTTTTTTTTCACCTATGAAATACTTGCAAAGTGTACTCTTTTTGAACAAAAAATAGTTGGTCACCTTAGCATAGCCCTGAGATATCCGTTTCAATAAGGCCTGCAATTTATATTTGAAATTAATATTTGGATATGTCTAGATCCTTATATATAGATAAACAAGACATCAACAGAGAATATATCGTCCATAAACGTGATGGTTTATACTTCTTGCGTTGTAATTCGAAGTAAGCAAGTAAAACATTTTATCTACGACCACTAATGTAAATGCCCATTATTGTACAATTCGTGGACTATGTAAATACATCATACCACACACATATGTAACTATCCGCGATTAATGTTATTTAATAATTCAAAATCACCCATGAACGTTTGGTTTACGATTCGCTGATTGGTTGAGAGCTGCACGTTGATACTACTTTAAATATAGTACTACGTGATTTCCAAACAATCATTAAACGCAGGGCCGTCCCTAGGAAGTGCGGGGCCCAGGGCAAAATATAATTTTGGGCCCCCTTAAACTATTTTTTTTTTATAATTTAAAATCTGCAAAATAATATTGGATTTTGAAATTTAATTATGATGACAAAGCAAATACTGTAATAAATACTGTTTATTTGTTTTGCACAAAATAAAACAATATAAAATAAACATATATCTTTACTTATTGTAAGTAGTAAAGGAAAAAATAATTAAAAATAATGTCAAATGTAAACAAATACAAGATTAAAAATTAAAAAATTTAACAAAAACAAAATATATCCAAAATATATAACATATAACATAAATATGTTCAACAAAATCATAAAAAAAATATAAATTTTTAAATATCTGACTATATATTTATTAGCTATATCTAAAATTATTGTCCTAAAGTAACTAAACTAAACGAAATTAATTTTTGGTGCCTTTATTTCTCAAAATGCATTTATGATTTCATCAAAATTTAAACTTTCACACAACTCATGCTCAATCGACAGTAATGTTAAATTGTTTAGTCTTTCCTGGCACATTCTAGTTCTGAAATAATTTTGGACTAATTTTTACTTTTCCAACGAAAGGAGTTTTTCCGAAAGGAAAAACTCCTTTCCGATGCCGCCGATGTTACGGTAATTGTCAAAATTATTGGTAAAACTGTAAAAAAAATATTTTTTTTAAACACTAAGCGTGAGATTTTTATGGTGTCTTTGCAGAAAAGTTCTTCAAATAATTCGCTACGACTTATATCACGGTTTTCGCCGTCACGTAAGATGAGATCTAGGTCCGCACATTTATTTTTTATTTCATCGTCTCTTATTGTTTTTATTTCGGGGATGTTGTATAAAAATCCAAAATTTATTTCATTACGTATCTTCAAATCTTTTATTTCATAACATTTTAATTGTGTAAATCTTTCCTCTGCCGATACAACTGCTTGATCGACCACACAGAGGAAATAGTCCTGATACAATTTTAATTCAGGGTCTCTGGTTCTTGAATCTTCTCCTTCCTATCCATGTAGTCTTTTTCTCTAGCGTCTTCGGGTTTTTTTAAACTTTATTTTAATGTCATATGCACTACAAATTTCACTTGCAACATGTTTCGCAGTAGAAAAATCAGTCTCTCTGAATTGAATTAGAAATGTTTTCAACCCGTTTAGTAGCGATACAGTCAAACTTAAACTCGCTTTGGTTTTTTGTAGTGCTTTGCTAACCTTGTGTATGGCAAGCAGAAGGTCGTACCATATAATTAAGGATAAAATAAATTCATAATGTATTCCATTTTCTGATAGACACTTTGATTTTTGGGTCTTTTGTGGTTTCACTAACTTCTTCCAGGACATCGCGTAACCCAAATATGTGAACCCTAACTGTCTTAACGGATTCATAGCAACATTCCCACCTGGTGTCAGATAGGGGCTTTAATGTCGAATGTGGTATGTGCTTACAAAATATGCTCCATCTTTCAGCAGAGGCTGAGAATAAAGTAGAAAACCGTTTAATTGTACAAAAAAATGTCATAGCCATCGATACAGTGCCAGCCGAGTCGCCTAATGCCAAATTTAAGGAATGTGCCATGTATTCTAGACTGTACATCTTTGTTTTTGCCAATCATGTTGACGCCGTTGTCATACTATTGCCATCGACAATCATTTAAATTAATAATTAGTAATAATTATAAATTAACATAACTAATAATAATATAATAAATAATTAATAATCGCGTTTGAAGTTCGTCGAATAAATTGAGACCAGTACTTTTTAGAACTGGTGTAAAACCTATAAAAAATCACTGATTTTCGACACTAACTTCTACAATTCTAACTATAAATATTAATTGTTCAATATGACTCCAATCGGTAGTACAGTCCATTTGAACTGAAATATACTTGCTCTTTAATTTTGGAAATAATTTCCTCTCTAACTTTTTTACTGAGCAATTCAATAATTTGATTTTGAATTCTTAGTCCTATATTGTGGTCATTGGTTTCATTATATTTAATTCATCTTAAATGCTCTGCCATGCGAGTGTCAAATTTTGAAATCATTTCAAATGTCCTAGGAGTCCTACAATTGGAGCCACGTAAAGCGCCGTTGTGCTTGGCTAAATATTGAATTGATAATATAATTATTTTTAAAACATCACGCCAATGCTCTATTTCGCCATTTATTTGTCGTTGTTGAACAAGATCGATTGTTTGGTCTTTAGAAATTTGAGCATGTCTCCCCATTGAAGATTTTGTTTTTCTGTCTATTTCTGTGCATTTTTTCTTTTCTGCGAGCCACTGTCATGTTTTCTATCACGATAGCGGTCTCTACTTATTTCTGAATTCATTTTAATACCTAAAAATCATTTTCATTTCAAGCAAAAAATTAGCCTATTAAATGACAAAGTGCATTTAATAAAAGTTTTTAAATGAAAATTACAAAGTTAGAAAATGAATTTTGCAAGATTTTCTGAGTCTAGTTTTATCAGCGACGGGGCGATCGGCGACAGGCTGCGGGCCCCCAAAGCGCGGGGCCCAGGGCCTGGGCCCCGCTCGCCCCGCTCTAAGTACCGCTCTGATTAAACGTCACATCATTCACATAGAAGCTGTCATTCATTTCGTTTTTTTTTTACGTATAAATCTAACGAAAACTACAAATAAGTACTAAATAAAAAGGAATGTAACCATTATGAATGTATTTCTTTTCATTTCTATCAAGTTAAATAAGGTCGAAGGTGTTAGATCAAACATATTTTTCTTATTAAACGGAAACAAATTAGTGTAGTCGTAGATAAAGTATAGTACGTAAGTCGAATTGTAAGCCAATTACATACTCCCGGAATTACGCCCTCCCCGCTACGCGAGTCGCGCGTAACTGTTCCGATCGTACGTAATATGCTTCTTACAACTGTTGTTACGTAATATACTATTCCGAAACAACTGTAACATTATTTTCTTTGCACCACTCGTTAAATTTACTATATTGTTTTTCATATAGTGGTCGTGATTTATCCGGCAACAAATTGCTCACCGTATTTGCAGAAATTTGCTGAATTTCAGGTGAAGTACAAGATACTTTTTCTCCTATGTTAATTTTAACCTTTAAATTAATTTCAAGTGTCAGTGAAATGTTAATTATCAGTGTTACCAACCACCATAAAATTTTGTAAATAAATATGGGCGATTTTTTTGATTTATAAATGGCATAAAAGGGCGCAAAATTGAAAAAAATATTATATACAAAATTCGTTCGAAGGCTTTTTTCAGCATTTGTCCATTAGAAAAACTAAACGGACGCGTACTGAAAAATCGCGCTTACTAAACTCGTCTTTTAATATACTATTACGCACGAAATTTGTATAAATTTTTTTGGCCAACAATTATTATTGAAGAAACAAATAGATTTACAATATTAGAAAGTATTTAATTTTTTTGGCACAATGTTGCAAAGTGCCGCTACTATGCGGTAAAGTGACTTTATCGCATAGTATATAGCCATACTTGGCAACATTGTGTGTTAAAATCTAGTTTCGCTTGACGTATACACGATGTCAAAGCTAGCTTTACAATTTAGAAGACCAAAATAATATATTCTGCAAGTAGTGCGGTAACTTGTCAATTGCCCACGAGAGAGAAATTAAGCGCAATAACGAAGTGAGTAGTGCGCTCATTCGTACATACGTCCTAGTGCATTCATACCGCACAATATACTATTCTGCAGACAAGTAAATATGACGCGTTTTCCTTGACAAACACGTATGGGTTGAGAGATTCTCTATGTTTAGAAACATTAATTATTAATGTTTTTAAACTTAAAAAATCGACAAAAATAATTGAAAATTATAATTGTCAATTCTTGATAATATGAATTTCTTAAACCATTATTTTGATTATATAAATTAGGTACTAATTCAAGCACTATTTTTAATCTAATAAAAAATGTTTCGCAATTTTTAATAAACATCATAAATCGGTGTGGTAACTAAGTCCACATTTCGCTTTATTTTATTTCCGCGTAAAAACGTGTTCTCAAATTTTTGTATATACGCGTGTGGATTATTACTATTTACGGTTTTACAATTACCTCACATATTGAATAATCGTTTAACCGACTCCTTTCGTGAAACATTGATAGGTCGACATTTATCACATGTATCCATTGTCCAACGAAATTAACAAAATCATCGCCATAAAATGAATGACATCCACGTCATGCTGTTAATATAATACATATAAACCTTGAAAAGTAGCATACATAAAAGTACCTATTAAATAATTTTTCAAATTAGCGATATTAAACTAGACGGACAATAATAGATAGACTAGACCAGAGGTGGGGAACCTGCGGCCTTTTCTTTGCTGCCTTTTTATATATTTTAATTTTAACCCATCCTTACAAGCTACCCAGAGATGACGAACTGTCATATACCGTCTTTGTTTCACCCAAAACTTGATGGGAAATTAAGTCACGTCATCTTAAAACGAGCCAATGAAGGTGCAGCAAATTTCCCTACTTTTTAGGTACTGCTTTGTGATTTATATTTTAATATTAATACTTATTTAAAAAAATTGGTTCTTTTAGGGTGAATACTTGTATCTTAAAAGAACCAATTGTTATTTCAGTTATTATGAAATAAGTATAAAATTTGCGTTTAATTTAACTTATAACTTTAAATACTCATCTTTCCATCATGTGGTCCATATGCAATTCTACAATAAAAACATACAATGCAAACCAGCATTATGTTTCTCACAAAGATCACAAATACGCTAAACTACAAGGAGAAGTACGATAAGCTGCTCTTGATAAACCAAACCGATTCACCAATTTCGTTCCTATAAAAGATTCGCGGACGAAACGGAAAACTGCCAAAAGTTCTTGAGTCGGATTTTTTTTGGGGAAAGGTTCAAAATAAAAAATTATATACTATTACGTCGACGGCTCTTATACTTTGATTATAAATTGGTGTACTTCTACGTCGTCAGCAACCATATTTCAAATAAAGAAAACTTAAAAAAGGACGTACTAATCGTCAACGTAAACAATAAGCTGTCTAATCACATTTTTTTATATATTCTTTAGCAAGCACAAAAATAAAATTAAGACGAAATTGTATGCAGTCTTATAATGAGGATGTTTAGGTGAGAATGGGACAAGTCTCACAATCGTTGTCGTCTTAGGGTAGGCACACACAGTAGATTGTTCGTCGAGTCAACAATTTAGTTTGAATATTATGTTTAATCAAATGTACAAGAATGGAATTCAAAATAAATATAAGTTGTGTCGATGTCGAGATTGTGTGTCCATACAACGCGATTCATTAAGAACAAAACAGTTGAGTTGGTTATAAATTGATATGAATCGCGATTACAAACCAACCCAACTAAATTTTTGAGTCGACGAACAATTGTATGTGTGTGCCTACCCTTATATTCGCGGTAATACGGTAATAACTTTTCTACAGACAAGTAAATATGACGCGTTTTCCTTGACAAACAAGTTGCTCGATTTTTTATGTTTAGGAACATTATTAATCATATCTTAATGTTTTTAAACTTAAAAAACCGACAATTATAATTATCATTTTTAGATAATATTAATTTCTTAAACCATTATTTTGATTATATAAATTAGGTAATAATTTAAGCACTATTTTTCTTGTAATAAAAAATATTTCACAATTTTTAATAGAATTCATAAATATTTTAATCGGTGTGGTAGCTAAGTCGACGTTTCGCTTTATTTTACTTCCGCGATAGTATTTTACAAACGTGTTCTCGAATTTTTGTATATACGCTTGTGGATTATTAATATTTACGATTTTACAATTACCGCACATTTTAAATAACCGTTTAAGAGGCTTCCGTGAAACATTGATAGGTCGACCACATATATTATTCAATGTCCCACGAAATTAAAAAAAAAATCGATCACTCGACAATAAAATGAATTACATCCACGTCATTCTGTTAATATAATACCTAGAAACCTTGAAAATGTCATACATAAAAGTACCAGTTTAATTATTTTTCAAATTAGCGATATTAAACTAGACGGACAATAATAGATAGACTAGACCAGGGATACTCAACCTTTTCATACCTACCGTCCACTTTAGTATCTCTATTGGTAGAAAAATTCATACCGCCCACCTATTGTATAATAATAATAACTTGCTTATAGAATTAATGTCGCATTTTCTCAAAATGTAGCTGCAATAATTTTTATAAAACAACTTACTGCATCATATGTTATTATTAAACACAAAAATATACACGCACTAAAACGTAGCAACGTTATATGTCACAAAGTATCCCATGTAACACAGAACCCTTACTCGTAATTTTTCCCTTACTCGTAATTTTTGAGTGGAGGTTTAATAAAAACATGTACTTCGTTAAATTTATCTTTTTATTTATACTTTGCATACCTAGAAGTTATGAAGTGTATTGAAATAACATTTAATTAATTAAATTAATAAATACATCCTTGAGACTGATGAAACTAAATATTGGATTTTGGTTCAATGTTTGTAAGGAACAAACGTCTCCTCTTTCGGAAATATTCAGACCGTTTCTTTCTTTGGTCGAAATATGATTAACTTGATTCTACAAGATATGAGGTAAGGAAAGGTATCAATAAATTGAATATCATTTTCCACCTATTTGGATATTAGACAGGCATTTTTTTAATTTTGCCATAGGTTTTCATATCCAACACTATCGAAATTATGTTTACTTTCTTCATCATATTTAATTTCTAACAGTTCCTCTTGGCAAGTTGTATCAGCCTCCTCAACATTTGCGGTAAAAGGATTTGTTATCCAGTCATACACCTAGAAGTTCAAAATATCTTCAAATCGTTTAACAAATGACACAATACTTTGGTAAAGTGACCACATTTTCATTGAGACAAATCGGGACAAATGGGATGAATTGAGAATTTTAATTTAGTTACGAAAGCAGACCAATAATTCAAAAAATATATATTTTATCTACTCACACACAAAAATGAACACATTATTAATACATTATTGTATGTGAAGGACGCCATTATTATAATAGTGTGTAAAAGTATCCAAATCGTGCGTAAAAGTTCAATGTAAATCAAATGGAGTTTTATTATCAAACAATTTCTGTTTGTTGTTACTATGGCAACAACTTGCGTCATTAAATAAAAAACATAGACGTAGTGAAAATAATTTTTCTGGCGTGCACTCGTAACGTATTTTTTTTTACCAATACCGCCTCATCAAAAAAGATCATTTTCGTAAATATTATTTTTCGGAAAATGGTTACTAATATATTTTTATACATAAAAGATTTTTCCACATGTTCCCATAAAATCTCCCTTTTTTAATGTCACCCAATGAAAATTTCAGAACAAACAGGTGCCATTAAACGGCCGGATTTTCTGAAAGAAGTTAGAAATTTTTATAACTGCTTGGAATATCTTGAAGAATTGACAGTTCAATTCGAGAATATTAAAATAATTCATTGGGTGACACTAAAAAAAGGAGATTTTATGGGAAAATGTGAAAAAATCTTATTTTATATATTTTCTATAAAGCTGGATATTTAAAAAAATCGGCGGGACGCGGGACTGTCTTCCAAAAAGCGGGACTGTCCCGCCAAAATCGGGACGTGTGATCACTTTATACTTTGGGTACCTAGAAGAGTTGTATTACCTCCTTGAAGTTACAAATTGATATCATTAAACTTCTTGTAAATATCTGCCAAATAAAAGACATCATTCTCAACTGTTTTTAACTGTTGATCATTGATCATTTTTTGCCTTAGATTTGATCTTATTTACAGCTTGAATTATTACAGTTAATGATGATTGGAGACTAATGATTAATGGAAAAACTTAATGAAAATGTTTTTCAATAATTCTATGAAATTTGTTTAAATTATACTTTTAAAAATTCCATGTTTTTAAAACGTCATGTTTACGCCAATTAAATTGGAAAAAAAAACGGAAAGTAGACAGCATACATAAGAAGAGGTTTCGTCCAACCTCTTCTTATGTATGCCGTACACTCTCCGACAGCGTAGGCGACCTCGCGCATATTAGTGGAACGTATCATCCACTAATATGCGGGACCTAGCAGTTTACCGCTGGTTACGAACGCCACTATTTGAGAGGTTTTCTAGGCATAATTACTCGTGGTAGTTTGCCATTGTTTTCCACGAAAGCCAAAACCCCCACTTAGGAGTAGTAGGACCGAAACATACCAAAAAATCCCTACCACCCACTAGTTAGACCAGGTTGAGTGCCACTGTGGAATGTCGCCCATGACGGCCTTCTGCGGACGCTGAAGCGGTTACTGCTCACAGGGATGGGTATTGTGGCGTACGCAGACGACCTGGCACTTGTCTTCACCGACAGGTGCTGGGATATGCTACGCGGAGGAACTCGTTAGAGAGTGAATGAAGAATGGCCTTCAGCTCGGATGAAGAAGGCGGCCCTGCTCTCCACCAGAAGGTCAGGTAGAGGCATTCTGGAGATTGAAATCTTAGGAGAGTGGATACCGGTCGAACGGTCGATCCGGTACCTCGGTGTGATCCTCCAGGCGGATCAGTAGGGATTACACGTGTGCCACGCCGTCGGCAACGCGGCCCGCGCGTCACAACAGGTGGCGCGTCTCATGCCGAGGGCCACCGGGCCTGGGGAGGGTAGGAATAGGCTTATGGCCAGTGTGGCCACTAGCAGACTCCTATACGCGGCACCGGTGTGGACAGCGGCGGTGAGGGGTAACGCCCCTAACAGGGAGCGTTTGCGACGGGCACTGCGCCCGGTGGCCATTAGAAAACAATCTGGTGGGAACCGCGGGGAGGCAAGGAGAGTTGCTCCGAAGCAACTACTTGCCTGCTGAAAGGAGAGGTGGTCACGCGGCAGAAACGGCGCGTGAACTCCCTAATTTAATTCGGTGGATGGGGCGAGGGCTAAACGAGGTGGGTTCATACTTCCTCACCCAGCTACTTACCGGACACGAGTCATTCGGAACGTATCTGCACAGGATTGGAAAAGCCCCAGACGATAGGTGCACATCGTGTGGAAAGGGCGTGCGCGACGACGCGGAGCACCTTCTCGGGGCGTGTCCGTGTTGGGAGAGGGAGCGGCAGGCCTTGGTGTCGGCCCTGGAAGGGGAAGTCACGGTCGAAGCCGTGGCGGGTGGCCTCGCTGGCGATGTTGGTGGTGAAGGTCGTGTGCGGTCTTAAGCCGATTCGCGACTACAGTCATGCGGGCTAAGGAGTTGCCTGCGTGGGAACAAGGGTAGGGTTTTTTGTTTTGTTTAATTTTTAAAAAAAATTGTTATTGTAAATGCTATTGCATAGCATCTTGTACTTTTATGTAAATAATGTTGTTCCTACTTTTATTGAATAAAGCTCATCCGGTGCCCGTTGCGGGAAGACTCGAGGGGTGGGCAGAGGCAGTAATGCCATCGTTGGCGGTCCCTCTGTCCTTCCGTTTCAGTGGAGCCACTTGAGAAAAAAAGAAAAAAAAGGCAAAAATAGGCATACAGGACTTTTCTAATTGCATATATCAGACCTCCCATGATACTTAAGCGGGGTCATATGTGTGTTCTACGACGTAAGTTTTATCATATCGGAGGATTCGATGCAAAAAACGGAAGCAGCTAACAACCTTCTCTATAACATTAATATGGTTTTCCGCAAATTTTGGTTTTTAATGTGGTTTTCCGCAAACAACCTACACCGAAATAAAGAAAATAGAAACTACACTATTTTTCAAACCAGACGTCGAGTCAAAGCTGAAGGGACAGTATTACATTTCTGGTAGCACATTTATAAGATGAACTTGACTGGAATTCCAACATACAGCACGTGGCCACAATGCTAAATCAGAAAGCTTATTGGAACACAATTGACCTACCGTTTCTGTTAAGAATCTGCCAGGCGGAGGTGCAATCAAGTATCTCATACGCCATCATATTTTGGGGGTATCACCACAACTTGAGTACGTTTTTTCAGAAAGATGGTAGTGCCGTCTATCAAGGGTATCTCGTAAGTCAACTTCTTGTCGGTCGTGGACTAATATGGAGTGGATTAATATGGAGATCTGTCTCTCGCACCACGGGGTCCCACTTATTACTGGCCATGGACATTTTCAGTTTTACCTACATCGCTTTGGCAAAAGGGCATCGCCACTATGTCATTGCGGTGAAGAACACAGCTCCACACGTGCTTTTTTATTGCCCTGTCATCTCAGAATGGAGGCAATATTCCGAACTGAGTATGTTTCATGCAGGATGCTCCTGGCTACGAGACGATGAGGAGTTAAGGGAAGTCGAAAAAAACAAGAAATGGTGGCAGATTTTTGACGAACGCGCCAAAAATCTAAGAACATTGGATCATGACCTAGTCATCACCAGAAACTAATATATTTAAATTGATTATTCCATGTTAAATCGGTCTATGTTCTTGCCTCTTCTTATTATGTTATTAATTATGATGTAATAATTATTATGTACCAGCATAGTGTCCTTGTTGACGGAGTGCTGGCGACTATGAGTCCAATAAATAAATAAGCTGTATTCATCTACATCTTAAACCACATAAATTGATTTGCTTTGCTTTCATTTAACTAGATAGACAAGACTGGACTGATTAGACTGAGCAGACAAGACTGGACAAACAAGACTGGGCAGACAATACTGGACGGACAAGACTGGACCGACAAAACTGTACAGAAAACACTGGACAGACAAGACGACATACTAGACTGAACAGACAAGACTGGACAGACAAAACTGGACTTCGATTCCCCACCGAGGAGGCATTTTCAACCAGGGCGGCACTAACCGTCCGGGCTACCCACCCTGAAGCAGTGCGAAATATGCGATACCGAGGTAACGAATACTAAAATCGAAGTGGAAAAAGGGTTTAGTGAGAGGTTCCCCCAAACCACAATAAAAAAAAGACTGGATTGACAAGACTTTTTATTTTGATTTTAACCAGACAGACAAGACTGGACAGTTAATAACAAGCAGAGAACTATTGACAAATACATGTTTCGTGTTTTAAATGTATTTAAATGGTTTTAGTTTGAAGTTCATGTAATATAAAGTCGCAGCTAGTCGATATTTACTAAAAAAATAAAATGCAACTCGACTCAACGTTTACATAACGTGACTGCATTATTCACAGCCGTGTACTTAATAGATATAAAAAAGTATTGAACAGAAGGACGGTCGGACAAAGTCGAGAAAGTTGCTAAATGCAATAGGAAATTCTGTGTCACTCGCTGGTTTTTTGGTCGATGATTAGAAACACGAAAGACAGACGGACCGCAGTTGTAGTAGAAGATTTCTCTACTTTATTTTTATTCTTTGTTGAATCAAAAAAAGTGTGTCAAAGAATACTAATATTTACGGTTTGTTAACAAAGTGTTATAATGCAAATACATATGAAATGATGTTTAGTTAAATTTGTAACTTTGATAAGACTTTCTACCTTGGATTGTTAAAATTATAAATTCAGTTATTATCACCAGGACCAGGACACAAACAGTATTCATGATAATTAAAATTGCATTATTGAATATCTAATTTTGTAAAATATTACATAATTTGAAGGTTTTTTTTTTTAAACTAGATAATTGCATTTATGATTGCTAATTGCGAATCTAATAATTAAAGTAGTTTTACTGTAAAAATACATTTTAGAATATGTTTTAGAATACAATTTTGAAGTCATTTTCACCACACATAATTTCGAGTTGACGTAACATGTGTGTGGTCTTATGTTAAAAATTACTTGCATTACTTTGCAAGTACAGGGTGAGGGGAACTTGGATATGTCAGCTATGTAATAAGATAAGTCTGAAAATGGGTTCTTAAATGCGATTAAGTAAAGTCCATTTTAATCCGAATTTTTGTATAATTAGAAAATAAAGTAATGACGTTGTCGAATTTCGTTTTTCAAATTTGCAAAAAATATTATCAAAAATTTAGAATTATCACGATTTAAACAAGTACACTTTGAAAACAAATAACGAAGTCGCATCTGTCAATAAATAACCATATTAATTAGTATTATTTATTAATTTAAGAATACAAAACACATGAAGGGTACAGGCAAAGTATATGAAATGTCCTAATGAATCTATTCTTAGAAAAAAGTTCTAATATTTTTATTGAGATCAAAGTATGCAGTAACATTTTCTTCGAACTGACAATGACTTATTGTTAAACATATTTATGGTATAATCAGACTTTCTAGATATTGACAACCAACTTACAAAAACTACAAAACAAGGAGTATCTTTGTCAAATTTAGTCATCAACATCTTTGGTTTTTAAATCATATTTTCGAGTATCATGAAATACTTGTGTTTCTCTTGCACAAAAAGGCATCAGACTTATTAAATGTCTGTATTTAACTTCACTTATGGGTAAAAACTCTTTAAATGCAAAATCTGGAAGCTGGAACTCAATTACTTTTTTCTCACAAGTGCAATCAATTGTCTCAATTTTCTGCAATTTTCTCGGTGCAGATCCACATGACCATGTTCTTTGGAAATCATTACTTCCCTTTAATTTTGAATTGGGATCTTACATTTCTTCAAAAACATGAGTTTTGTTAGATGAAGTTTATTCAAAATTGATTGCTGTTTTAATTCAAGTTTCTTTTTTTCCTGAAGTACCTTATCCTTGGCTAAATAAGCATCACAGGAGATACATGTATCCATTCTCGGATAGCCAAAAGCTATGTTAAACTGTGTGTTGAAGATATGCCTTTATGCCTTATATGACTCATACACAATTCATACTCATATACAATTTTTAACAATTAATTTTAAAATTAATTTTTGGACAATCCTCCTTTTTTACCGGTATGTTATGGACATTCTCAGTTCTTTTCGCTTTCAGCACATCTAAAAACGTGTTCCTAGTGTTCTTTATCTGTTTAGTATTTGCAACTAGTCGTTGTAAATGTAATTACCATAGACCTAGATTTGTTGTGAATTCAAAACAAAAACAACAAAAAATTGTAACATTCCCTGTTCTTTGCCTGAACCCTTTACGTAATATGTTACCACTATTACCACAGAACGAAACAAAGTTATGTAGGCAATGAGTACAACAAATTTTCAATGTGGCCACCTCCTAATTCTCAACACTAACCTAACATATCCAATATCCGCCTTACTTCTCTAACTGAAGGCTCACGAAACATTTCTCTAGATAGTTCATTGCAAACATTTCTATTTTTTTTTATAAATGTTCCAAGTTAAGAGATGGTGTTCTGTAAACTTTATTTTTCATAGTTCCCCACAAGAAGAAGTCTGATGGGACCAGGTCCTGTTTTTTATGTGCCCACTGTGGCGGTTCATTTATACCTACACAATTTTCTACTTATGATTCATTTAAATATTATTGGACAATTCTTGCTTTATGCGGTGGGGCTCTGTCATGCTGTAAATACATCTTTGATCGCAGCTATAATGGCACATTTTCGAGAGACACAGGAAGTTGTTCTTAAAGAAATTGCAAATATCGCTGGTCTTGTAAAATTTCTTCATAAAAATATGGACAAATCAATTGCCCATTAATAATACCACACCAAACGTTAATTCCGAAGTATCCTTAGCTTTCAATCGGATTGACAAAATGTGGATTTTCAGTTTCCCAAAAATGTTCTTTTTTTATTGGGCTTACCGTTAACGATTACCGATTACCGTAAAACCGATAACGACTACCGTTACAAAACGATTTTTGTCCTTCCACAACACATGCTGAAAAAACGATATTCATTGATTTGTATCACTATATCACTTTGATTTTGACAACATTTTTCAAATTAAAATGACGTCAAAAACAATTAATGACTTATTGACTATTAAACTATCAATTGTTTAATTTCTTCAATAAAATAGACAAAGCTAGAGACAAAGCCTGGTTCATATTATTATACAACTTTGCTATTTGTTTCTAAAGATTACTTATTTAAATCGCAACAATTTCGAATATTTTACAATACATTTTTTACAAATTTGCTTATAATTTTTAAACGGAAATAGTATTTTACGTGACAAGAGTTGTAAGAAGAGTTATTACGTACGAGTGGAACAGTTACGCACGAACCGCGTAGCGGGAAGGGCTTAATTCCGCGAGTACGTAATTGCCTTACAACTCGAGTTATGTACTATACTTTATCTACGACTGCACTAATTTGTTTCTGTTTTATAAGAAAAATATGTGTCATGTAACTATTTCGACCTTATTTAACTTGATAGAAATGAAAAGAAATACATTCATAATGGTTACATACTTTTTTATTTTGTACTTATTTGTAGTTTTCGTTAGATTTAAACGTGAAAAACCATATGAATGACAGTTTATATGTGAATGACGTGACGCTTAATGATTGTTTCGGATAAAGTGCTTCGGATGAAGTGCTGAAGTGATGATAAAGTGCCGGAACGTCGTTCCGCCACGTTCCCCCTCCAATACACCACTGCATATAGTACTGTTCTGCCAAAGGTGACTAGGTCAAAAATTGGCGAAAATGAGATAATGTGCGTAAGTTGTTTTAATGTCTGCTACCTGTATGGAAAAAAAATCATAACCTTCTAACATGAGCCAAAAAGAACCAAGTCTTTTAGATCAACATCTCTACAGTTAAAAGTGTTCATGACTAGTCATTTTTGGCAATACTTTTGGCAGAATCCTTCCATATGATTTTATTTAAAAAAATCTTAACTTTGTCAATCATATAAACAACGCCGTTTACGGCATTATTAACGACATTTTGATGATGTGAAGTTGATCTGGTTCTAGCATTTTGCATTTAGTAGTGAGCGAATTTCAAATCTTTACCTTTTCAAAGAAGTGTACATTAATGCGGCTCTTATTTTTCATATTACGGTTTGTTGAGTGTAATGTTTTTATAGCTAAGAAATGAAATACTTTGAGTCTTTTCTTCAAAAGTTATATTTTTATAATATACAGGGTCGGCCAAAAGCATTTCAACAAGCGATGTAGAATTAATAGGCGTGCGATTTAATACATGATATCTGAAGGTTGCATACAGTATCCACCAGTGCATATTTTGACTTCGTTTTTTTAATGAAATAATGGGTCGTTTTTGGTACCATGGGATTGACATTTTTGTGAATTGGAGAGACTTTAAAAAATGTGGGGACACATATCAATTTTGTTAAGAAGTAAATCAAATAAATGGAATAATAAATATTGAATTAATGGAAATTTCTATTCATTATTATTATTATTTCTATTCATTCTAAATGAATAGAAATAATAATGTGATACACGTGACATCTTTTCAAGCTTAATACCGTTAGCACATCAAGTTTAAGAAATGAATTTAACAGAATCAGAAAGGATAGAAATTCTGATAATCGTTGGCTATGGGGATCGTATAAGAACTCACGATGAAGCGTATCATTTATTAGTGACACTCATGCAAAAATAATCCCAATCAGTAGGTCCACAGTGTCACAAACTTGAAACTGACTCTGCCAAAGCGAGTTCTGCCTCATCGAACTGTTTTTAAGATAGAGGACGCAGAGTGTGGAGCGTTCATGAGCAGCCATACATACCTTAACGCAAGGTAAATCCTGAATCCCAATGTATTATACCGTTTTTTTTTACATTATTGTTAAATATTACTTAAATAATAATTTAATACTATTTATCAATTAAATTCTTATACTTTTTTTTAATTTCTTTTCAATCAAATTCAACAGAAAAAAAGACAAATAATTAAATAATTAAGTAAATCATTCTAAATATATTTTAATACTATTCCAATTCAAACCTACGGATGGGGTTGAGTACTGCCAACTGAAACCTTAACGCGGGTAACAACACTTTTACTTCCTCCACCAGATGAACTACTCACTTCAATATTCTGCAACTGCAAGAATGTTTGTGGTTTGCGTTGTGGTTGCCATAAGTTAGGGATGCAATGTTCTTTAGCTTGTGGCCAATGCTATGTAAAAAAAAACAGTATAATACCTTGGGATGCACGATTTACCTTGTGGTAAGGTACGTATTGCTTAGCCCTCCACTGCGTCCTCTATCTCAAAAACAGCTCGACGTATAAAAAAAGGTCTTAGATGAAATTTATAGAGGAATTTATTCTCTACAACTTTAATATTAAATGCGAATACGGTAGGAGGCAGAAAAAACGAGATATTTTCAAAAAACTAATTTTTACGACCTTTGACCTTGAATATCTAAGGATGGTCACATGTTGGCATATGTAACTTTTGAGACAACATTTGTAAGGCTAAATTAAAGGTCTATACAAAAATTCAGCTTCTTCCGTTAGATTCCGGGGTGAAATGCTAAATCGCCTCAACTAATAAGACATCAGCAACTTTTATTATCCTCAATCCCATTGAAATTTCCATCTAAAAATAAGTTAAAGAATATAAGTTGAATAAGTTGAAGTTAAAAAATGGGTTTTTTAAAAACCCACAAATATTTTTAATCGAGTGATTATTATTCCGCCTTTTTTTTCTTTTCAGCCCAAGTATCCCCACCTTTACTTGAATTGAAAAATGTTTTAACAATTTAAAAATAGCAGATCACATAAAATCTTATGTTCATAATCTTGACCGACACTCCGCAATAATCAAAGCAACAAAATCAAAAATAGACTCCTCTTCTTTAGTCCTTCCAACCCACACCAAAGTTCCACACCCACATTGTTTAAAGTTCCACACCCAACCTTGTGAAATAGTTATTTACATTAGAGTGTTTGATTTTACAACGCGACAGCTCGTTATTAGCTGGGGCGCTGTAAAATCATTTCCGCACGAAATTTGTATAATTTTTTTTGGCCGACAATTATTATTTAAGAAACAAATTGACCATCCGCCTCCACTTCCGGTCCCCCACTCCCGCCGCCACGTCCGGTTCCCAGCCCATTTCCCGTTCCCACCTCCCACTTCCGGATCCCACCCCACTTCCTGTACCTACCTCCACTTCCTGTTCCCATCCCACTTCCGGTTCCCACCCTACTTCCGGTACAGATATGGCGATGACGTAATAGCTTGTTTCTGTGGGACAGCATGTCAATTTATAATATAGGAATACGCCATGGGAAACGGACTTTTTACAAATGAACGGTACTAAACTATTTTAGGGTTTAAAAAATTTGTATTGGCAGAAATAAGTAGTTCATAACATGCAGTTTGATCTATGTACGAAAAATAATATCATTAAGTCAGCGTGGTATAATATCATTTGCCAGCATGAACACCGACAAAATAGACACCATCATTTTCACGCTGATAAAATTAGCTTCCACTCTCTCCAAAAGGTGACGATCGATCTGAGCGATGTTTTGCTCTATCCCCTGTCCTAGTTCTGCCAGTGTATGAGGTTTGGTTGCATACACACGCAAATCACCGAATCTGGAGATAATGCTGATAGGGAACAATTGTCTAACAGCAGCCATCGGCACTCGGGCAGTATGGGCCATTGCTCCTTGGTTTATAGTCAAACATTTCGCAGATTGATTCGTCGTCTTATCAACTCAGTTCTCAAGAAGTTGTTCACCATATTCACGATCAGCTGTAACGGTCACAGTGTTCCCGTTTTCCTCAAAAAAAGTAGGGCCTATGACACCAAACTTCCCGTTGCCGCACCACATCGTAACTTTGAGGTTGTGTAGTGGTGTTTCATGTAGAGTTTGTGGATTTTCAGAGCACCAGTATCAGAAATTTTGACGATTCACAACACCATTAAGATGGAAACGAACCTGGTCGCTCAATATCAAAATCGCATTAGGCTCATCTTCCAAAAGTTGGAGAATCGCTTCAGAAAAGCTGCACGTTGTGGAGAGTCGGCCTCCTTCAACTGGTGCACAACTGCTTTTTATTGGGGTTAAAACGTAATGTGGGGCATTCATCGGATTGAAGTGTTCCCACCCCAGGACCCAGTGGAAGTGTTTTTACCCAGGAGTACCTGGGTAAAACATATTAAAGAGGTCCTACGAAACCAGCGATTGAATAAAGACGACGAACCCGTGACCACAGCAGCGTATTGCCTTAAAATCGATCTCATAGACCTTTTCATAGTTGAAATTTTTTTTGGGCATGCGTCAATTTCCTCCATGTTACACGTCAAAATTGGCAAAACTTTTTGACAAATAACTATATATGAGCCCGAAACTTTCATATTCCCCCCTTATAAACTTGCGGATGCGCATGCGCATAACTAACCGTAAAAAGGTCTATTGTCAGCCAATCGCTTGCTAATGGATTAAGAAGTAGAAGTTATGAGTAGGGTTTGGGATTACCCGGTCTTGTTAGACTCGACGAGTCCGAGTCGAGTCCGAGTGCGATTTTTCGGGTGCGGTTCCGGGTCCGAGTCTTATCTGTCTCGCAATTTAAACAAAAACACGAAAGGATTTTTCATGTTCACGCAAACGATAAGTACAATAAGTACAAGCAAATGATACTGTACGAACTTGCCGATTAAGTTAACGGAGACTTAGATAAACAAGGGATTTGTAGAATGTTATGGTAGATAGTCATATATATATATATATATATATATATATATATATATATATATATATATATATATATATATATATATATATATATATAGATATATATATATATATATATATATATATATATATATATATATATATCTATATATCCATCGTCAGCCAATATATCTATCTGGGAACATCAAACATCTGGGAATTTCAAATGAGGTTGGCTGTTCTCAGGAAATCATTCGTAGATGCGATATCGCTAGACGGACAGTGAAAAGCCTCCAAAAAACATGGAAAGATAGTGGTATTACTTTAAACACAAAAAAAACTATCATTAAAACACTGATATTCCCGGTACTTCTATACGGAGCAGAAACATGGTCGATGAAGGCTGTCGATCGCAGGAAGATCGACGCGTTTGAATTATGGTGCTGGAGAAGAATCCTACGAGTTTCCTGGACAGCAAGAAGAACTAATGCGTCCATCATCCAAGAAGTAAACGAACCCCAAAGGTTATCCAAAATAGTGCAAGCTCGAATCTTTAGATTCTTCGGGCACATTGAGAGAAGAGAAGAGGACAACTTGGAGCGACTAATAGTTCAGGGTCGGGTAGAAGGTACTAGGTCCCGCGGTAGGTCTCATACAATCTGGACTGATCAAATATCATCCACTGACTTAACAATCAACCAAGCAGCACTCAGCGCCTACAACCGTGGAAAATTGCGAGATTTTGTAAAGCAAGTAACGAAGTAATACAAAGCTTGATCACTACTCTTCTGTCAAGAGGAAAGCGAAGAAGAAGAAAGGTAAATAGGTACATAAAACAAAACTAGACAAGAGGCTAAGAGCGGAAGGCAAATGGATGAATTCGCTTCTAAATTGTCTAAAGTTAATTTAAATTGTCCGTTTTCTTCGACATCATAGACGCTCTCGTCAGAATAATAATTTATATCTTGATCGTCATCAATACCATCTAGGCCTCGACCATGGTCATCTTCATCTTGCAAGGCTATAAAGACTAGAAGATTCTCGTCCAAATTTCATCACTTGCACCGTCGCCGGTTGAACCAACTATATGTTTTTTAAATTCTATATTAAATGTGTTTAAGTGTTATTCTACTTTTTCGACAAATTGTATAGCAGTTATGAATTAAAAACCATGACTTAAAAATTCTCAATAAACCCAGATTATACACTTCAGAGTCAATTCCATGCAAATTGATATTTAGATTTGTTGGAATTTTCATACTCGTCCATCCATCAAGTGTAATGCTAAATCGCCGATCTTCTTTACGACGCGGTGTACTAGCCAATGCCATACATTCAAGACCCGAGACTCGTCGAGTCTTAGAACGAGTACCGGGTATTTACCCTTGGACTCGTCGAGTCCTAGTTCGGGTACTCGGACCCGAAAAACCCTAGTTATGAGTAGTAGAAATTATAATTTTTACAGAACTTAACTAGTTACTTTGTATCTTGCAAGTGAATAATGAGTTCAGTTATTTTCTTTTTAATAATTTCCATTATTAATAAACATAAATTAGTTTTCGATATAACGTCATTTAATTAATGTGAATCTAATGACATTAGTTATTTTCTTTTTAATATTTTCCATTATATATATATATATATATATATATATATATATATATATATATATATATATATATAATTTCCAATATTAGTTTATATAAATTTTTTTACTATAATTTTGATAAATCGCGATCGTTATTCACATCGTTTGAATAACAATTACCGACCGTCAGCTGTGTATTTGTTTTGTTTATAACATTTTATCGGTCAAACAATAATGCAGCTTTCTATTACGGGATCGTATACAACAGAATGGCTATTACAAATCGGTAATGTCGATTTACACGTACCTTGGTGTCCTTGTCGCCTAAGTGGAAGCCGTTCATTAAAGCCAGTTCCAACGAAATGCAATTTATTCCGATTCGAAATGAAAGTACAATAACATTATTTTCCAGTTTCAGGTTGATAATTAGAAATGGGTCATAGTTTGAAAGTTGTGGCAATTATTGAAATTGTATATTATTATTCACTGAAAATGTTAATTGAGTGCACATATATTTTGCCTTCTGACAATCAACGAACTTCTGCATGAAGAAGTAAATTATTATAACGTTCTTTATTAGTTTCCCATAATTTCGCAAAAAGTCGACGATTCAAAACATTTTTACAGCTTTAATTGCGTTTATTCAAATACACAAATGCTAAACAGAATAAAGAGTTTCTTGCAATTTTTATTCCATTAAGAGTTGCCCGTGCAAACTGTGCACTGTCTTAGACTCTTTTAAACTCTTTCTTAGAAACCAAACTCTTTCTTAGAAAGGTTTTTTTAGAAAATCATCAATTAATCAACAATTAATATGTTTTTAGCACTAATTTTTGTGAAAATATTTTAGGTATATTTTGGTATATTTGAGGTTATATGCATCTACACACTTTACACGACACGAAATTCGAATGATGAAAGGCATTTTGAAGTGGATTACAAATTGATGAAATTGAATTTAAACCAAGAGTTTTGGTGGGAAGGTGAGGTGTTTGTCTGTAGTTGGGGACTATCTGTAGCTGGAGAGGATTTCGTTAGATTAAACAAAATGAAATATCAACCCGTAGAATTAGTGTGCAGTACAAGAGTAAGTACTTTAACCGGATGTAATAGTAGATGTACTAGTGCCGGATTATTGGAAAGTTTTTGGCAGTGTTGACAGAACGCAGCGCCTCTAAGGAAATGTCAACCCCTATAATAGTGGAGCAGTACAAGAGTAAGTACTTTTGGCGGATGTACTAGTAGATATACTAGTGCCGGACTATTGGAATGTTCAGATTACTGGATTGTATCGAAGAATTCATGGTAAATCACGAATCAGATTCATCAAAGTTTTAGGCAACCAAATGTACTCGTGTGCTTTCCAAAGGAAGGAAACTCCAAAATAAAATTAATAGTCAGCGATATAGTGATAAGAATAAGAAGAAAACTCTTGCAATAGTTAATTCAGAAATTTCTAAACATCGAAGAATCACAGCAGAGGAGGAAAAAATTAAACGTCGTAAAGAAATTCCAAACAAAAATTAATTTACATACAGATAAATCTTCAAAATCAGGTATAAGGCATGTTTCTAAAAGTCAAAATTTCCATAACACAAATTGCAGACCCATCAACAAGAAATGTGTCATAGGTATATCCTACCAATTCATTTTGCAGATCTATCAACACACAATCAACCAAACATTCCGGATTCAGATTTATATTATGATGATGACATTAACAGTCAGTCATTCTCCTTCAGAAGTGAGTTATGTTCCACAATTACATAAAACAATACTAACAAACTATGTACCAAATTTGATTAATTAACATACTGATAAATCCTCAAAACCGGCTGTTTTTTTTTCAAAAGTTTTCACTTCAGTCGGCAGTACCTGACTGCCTATATATTTTTTAAACGTAGTCGGCGAATGAGGAGGGGTTCGCTCTTGCTCCATTTACGATACGTTTCCACTCTCTCCGATCGATTGTGATGTCCTTGGCTTGATGGGTATCCAGTCTTTGGTTTCTCAGATCTTCTTCCATTTGTTTCAACCATGTATTTTTTGGCGGGTTTCTTTGTATTCTCCAGTCTGAAGGTTGCTCCCGCTCAACGAGTTTGCGTTGAAGCCGGGTGTTATTCATCTGGCAGACGTGGACAAACCAACGTAGTCTTCGTATTTGTATTTCCTCTTCGATCGGTGTCTGTTGATCGCAGCTTTCTCTAATCGTCTCGTTTCAGAGTCGGTCGCGGATAGAGAGACGTATTTGTCTCAAGCATAGAGTATTTGTATCATGCGTCTCATGCGTAGAGTATTTGTCTCACGCATCACATTTGGAAGACCTCGAGCTTGTTTAGGTCCGGTTTGAGTAGTGTCCACTGTCCGATCAATGAAAAAGAATAGGAAGGATTAATGTTCGGTATAGACATATTTTGGTTTTGATAGTGATATTTGTCCGCTTCCATATGCACTACTTGAGCGAGGCGAATTTTCGGCCATCGGCCGTATCGGCTATCGAATTCCTTCTCTTTCAGAAGCAAATCCCAAATACTTGAACTGTGGTACCTGTTCGATTTGGGTTTCATCGAGGTAAATCCTCGCTTAAGTTCCGTCCGTTATGAGCACTTTGGTTTTATCTGCATTGATCTTTAATCCGTATGAAATGTATAAATTGTTTGTTGCTTCAGCATCCGTGTCGGCGCAGACGGCGCTGTCGTCGGCGAACATCAGAACTTATGAAGTTGTCGTCGTCGTTGCTGTATCGGATTGCGCGTCGTTCATCGAATGCTTTCCGCATAATTGCGTCAACCACAAGGTTAAAAAGTAATAGCGAGGCGACGTCTCCTTGTCGTATTCTAGTTCGAATCGGAAACTCCTCGGATAAGTCATTTCGGATATGAACACTGCTTGTTGAGCCGTCGTACGATGACGGTTCGTTTGACGATAACGGTTCGTTAGCCGCATCGAATTATTTCTTCCGTTAGCTGACGAAGAGCGAATATCTGATCGATGCATCCTCGATGTGTTCTAAATGCAGCTTTTCCTTCCCGGCTCGTTTGCTCTTGATGTTTCTTTATCCCCGATTGTATGATTTTTATAGATACTTTACCGACTTTTTCTCGACTGTCTCCTTTCTTCAGAATAGGCACAACGATCGCTTTCTTCCACGTCGACGGGATACGATCCGAATGCCATATATTCGTTATGAGAACGTGAAGTTATTGCAATAAGACGTCTTCTCCGCTTTTACCATCTCGGCTTTGGGCGCTGGACCTTGTGGAGGATCGTGATTGTATAGTTGATGGAAGATTCTCTCCATCGCTGCAGGTGCTCGTGGGGAGAGATCACGAAGGTTCCGTCAGATTTCTTGATGTTGTCGTTCGTTGATGTTACTCGTGCGTCTTCCATTTCGACTGCGTATTCATTTTCTGTCGTACTTCTTTGCTCAATCGACGATATTTCTCGAAATCGACGTGTTTCATTTGTTTCCGCTGGTTAACGAGGTCCAGACAGTCGTCCGAAATCCACGGCTGTGTCTGTCGACGGATGGGTAGACACAACTCCGTTGCGCACTCCACAATGGACTCCGATAGTTCCTTCCAATAATTGTATAGACAGTTTATACAGGAGAAAGAGATCATGAGTACGTGACATAACAACACTTGGTGTTGTTAATCCATCCCACAAATGAGGCCATATTACTTTGTAAGTGTAACATATCCTCACGAGACGTAATCGATTTATATAATTTTATGTCGTCCTCAAATGCTAAGGCGGGACAAGATAAAGTAAAAAGTAGGTTAAGATTGAAGATAAAGAATAATAAGGGGCCCAAGTTAGAAGCGTCCTCAAGCTTCTAACTATTATTATATATATATTCTATGTAACCAGAAATTCAGTTGATACGAAGCCATTATAGTATGGTAACAAACTCTATTTTCTAAATAGAACTTAAGTAGTACCAAGGCTTTCCAGTTTAGGCCTAGGTTATAAAGTTTTCTAAAATAAGGTTGTGTTGTATCTTGTCAAATGTTTTAGATACATTTGTATATACCGCGTCAGCCTTTGAATATACCACATTTGTATATACTATGCCCACAATTATCAATATCATTCTCTAGCAAATTTTGATACGAATATCCTTCTCTAGCAAATGTTGATAACAATAACCTTTTCTAGCAAATGTTGCTAAATAAGTAAATGTGGAGCGATTAGACAAAGCCCTGTTGTTTTCGAGAAATAAAATATTTTATTTGATTATAAATAACACCTTAGAGGATGATTTCAATAACTTTGACAAAGTTAGATAATATAGATATTGGCCTATAATTGGAGATACAGGCCATTCTTAAAGACTGGAGAGATGCGAGCGCGTTTTCACTTATTCGGGAATGTGTGACTTTTAATGAATAGATTAAAAATGATTGATAAGGATCGAGCGAAAATAAACCTACAATCACGCACTAAAAAGTAAGGTATAGAATCAACATCAGTTTTAAATTTATTAAATAATTGAGACACCATTGGCAAAAGGTCATTTTCATTAACATCGGAATAATTGAAGGGAACAATGTTATTTAGACATTCTGTAGGAGCAGTTGTGCCATTTGAAGAAAATGTACTTGAATGTACTTGTACGAGAATGTAGAAAAAGTCGAAAAAGACGAAAGCGTTGACGATGGTGCGAGGCTCAGAAAACACCGAATCCTCATTGTGTAGCATGAATTCTTGAATGGCTATGCTTATTATTTAAATATTTCCACACGTCAGTCGAATTTTTCAGTCGAATATTGGTTTCCATCCAAATGATATAAGACTTATAGCAATCAGCAATTTTAGCTTAAGTTTGGCTGCAAAATCGACTGTAGTTGTCATAATATATGCGTTCACCAGATCTTGACCAATTCTTTCTACATCTATAGCTTTCAGTCGCATGAAAAACTTATTTCAGGGGTATACCGTAGGGCAGGGGTTCCCAAAGTTTAATAAATTAGGCCAATTTAATATTACCGATTTTTTTGGCGGGCCGAATAATGAAAACTTTTGTTGAGCATGTTTTCGTATTTTCGGATAATTCACGCATGATAATCTTTTATAGAAATCAATTAAGGAATTGTTCCGATAAGAATTCTTAGCATCAATATTTTCCTGTAATTCTACCAATTTAAATTGCATGTCTTCAGAAACGTCACATGGATTGCAAGAAAATGGATCTGAAAATAAAATGTAGTTGTCCGCGTGACTCTTAAAATCATCGAAACGTTTGTCAAAATCTTCTAACAAACTGTATGATTTTGTAATACTTTTCCGATTGAAGAATAACTATTGCCTCGGTATTTTCCTTTAATAATATTCCACATCTTCCAAAATGACAAAAGTTACCAATTTGAAGCTGTTCCTGTAATAAATCAAATTTTGCTTTCCGTGGAATTTACCAATCTAAGAAGGTCAGAAATAAGCTTAACATTACCTTGCAGTCTTAAATTTAATTCGTTCATAACACCAGTTAGGTCTACTAGAAATGCCAAGTAGCATAACCAGTTAATATCTTGTAATGAAGCAACATCACGATGTTTTTCTGTTAAAAACTCTATAATTTCTTTTCTTAAACTGAAAAACCTTTTTAATGTTCGTCCTCTCGAAAGCCATCTGACCTGAAAAATATATAATGTCTTCAAATGGAGATTTACACTCTTCTAAAAGCGTTTTAAATTGACGCTGATTGATGTTTTTTGATAAAATTAACTGTGTTAATTACATCATTCATGACATTATTCATTTTCAACACCTGAGCTATAAGACTTTCCTGATGAATAATACAGTGATAATGATGCAATTCATTGGAATTGTTACAGTCCTTCAACTTGTTTTTTAAAAAGTTTATAATGCCTTGTATGTGGCCCATCAAAGATGGCGCACCGTCTGTAGTTACTCCTACCAAATTGTCCCAATTAATATTGTTCGAATCAAGAGCATGCTCTACCGCTGAAAATATATGACATCCCCTTGTACGGTTTTCTTTGAAACCCTCCGTTGACCGTAACTCCTCAAAAATCATAAAATTTTAAAACTCCATAAATAAATATTAACAGTCGTGCCGAATCGCTGATATAGGTAATTTCGTCCAAATCAATGGAAAAAGCAGTAAACTATTTTGAAATTTCTTGTAACTGATGTAAAATATTCTCATCAATATCTTCAATTCTACGAGTAATGATCATTTTCAAGCAACTAATGTTATTGAATAACGACTTTTTATCTGGGCACACTATGTCAACAATTTTCAAGATACAATTTTTTTTTAATTCTCCTAAAAATGGTTTACTATGTTTGGCAATTTTTTGCGCAATAACATACCTATGTTCAAACGTAGGATTTATTTTGTTTGAAAAGATTTTGAAACACTAATTTCTGACCACTAAAGGACTTTTGTAGGGATTCATATTTTATTTGTCTTAGATATGGCATAGGCCTGTATTGCTCAGGGCAACTGGGTAGGCAGGACAAGGTCTGGTGGTACAGTTGTAGTGTGCGGCACAGCGCACATCATTGAAAAAAACGATAAATTCGTTACTGACTCCTTGAAATTATGTGTTGCATTAGATGCGCCAGAAATTATTAACAGTTCTGTATCTGTTTGAGACTACTATATTATACTTCTGTGCAAATGTGCAATAACTAGACTAGACATACTTCAATATTTTCTTTAATATAAACTAAGCAATATTTTGTATCTTATTTGCAATATTTATTATTTATTTTACTATTTACTTATTAATTTTTGAATAACAATATAATGTCCGAGTAAGCTTTTTTGCGCACAAATTCATCCAAGCATGGGTACAAAATGGTATAAAGGAATCGTTACTGTTATTGTGCTGATACAGTAACAATAAGTTTGCTTTACGAAAATTATTCGTTATTTGAGCATTAGATGGAAACGAGCGAATATTATATGTTTTGGAAATACATAAATAAATATCTAGAGCACGTTATCTTCCCTACCTAGGGGAGATATTAAGTGTAAAACAGACAAGTCGTGGTTCATATTGGCTGGTACTAAATCTGATAGATTATTGCTGAAGTTTGCTGATGTCATTATATTGGGTAATGTTGAGCGTATTCTTATATTGTTGCAAACAATTAGCTTAATTCC
This sequence comes from Phosphuga atrata, assembly GCA_944588485.1. NCBI lineage: Eukaryota > Metazoa > Arthropoda > Insecta > Coleoptera > Silphidae > Phosphuga > Phosphuga atrata. Next base: position 74,579,783 of record OX155893.1, on the reverse strand, counting down.
AACATGAAGTACCAGCACTGGAAATGTCAGGATTGTTAAAATCGCCAATAATAAATAATTGTAGATCAATTAGGCCTGTAGTGTTTCCAAGGCATAAAAAATCTTTTCAAAGTCGACATTTGGAATATCAGAATATCATAATGAACCGATGGAGCACTTGCATAATACGACAATAAGAGGAAGGTTAGTAGTAATTCTAACTATCCAAATCGACTATCCCTTTTAGCACTCGTAGTAAAAATAACTATCCAAGTTGACTATCCCTTTTAGCACTCACGCAGGATATCTAAATTAGAACAGGAACATGTACACTATACAGGTATTGCGCATTGATTAGCTACAAAATGCTTCAATGACTAGCAAAACGTCTACCTCAAAGACAATTAATTAACCCCCTACTCGGGTAGAGAAAAGTAGAGTAAATAAAGTTTCCTGACATTTTCTGAGTAAACAATTAGATTTAGCTATTAAACCAGTCAAAAACAAATATGTAAAAAAATGTAAAACAAAACAGACAATTCGTAAGATAAGTTAGTTTAAAAGCTTCTTATGATGATGCCACTTCAAATAACAAAATCATAAAACCTTATACAATTGGACGTGAACTAATTTAACCTTGTGTCACACCGCATAGCCACATGTCACGAATCTTTTTTAACAATGAAAAAAATTACACTGAAAGACCAAATAGCAAAAACATCACCCGTTACATAGTTTATCATTATCAATCTTCGTTTTATTTGTTTGTATTCTGGTTTTATTATTTGAGTTACTTAGCAGTCCCAACGTGGCCACGCTCATCATCAAAATATTAATAGCTTAGTTAATGGCAGAAGATAAATTTTATTTTTTTACTTTTTAAAGGTTTTTTTGTATTGGGGTTATTTTTTTAATTTTTGGTTATTCGCTCCGTGCACAACCGCGCTTAGCGCCACCCGTGACCAAAACGATAACTTCGTGTGGAATAATAGTGTATAAAAACAACAGGCAAAAACAAAAAATTAAATAAAATATACATTTGACTGCAAGAAAATTATAGGTTTTATAATACATCAATTCTGTAATAAGATACTACCGAGATAATAATTATAAATTAAATTCATAATGGGTGAAATTATTAAAACTGGCTTTGAAAATTTTTTCCACTCTATTGATTTTAATAAACAAAAAAATGTGAATGGTATAAAACTATGTGAGATTTACGTTTTTGATGTTGAAGAGTTTAGAATTAAAAATCAAGGAACTATAATTAAATGTAAAGTTTTTCGGCAAACTAATGTTACTGAACCTCCATATAAAGTACAATTGCAAGTAAGTTGAGATTATTTTTTAAAAAACTAATGTCATAATATATTAAGAAGCTTTAATTATAATCTACTATTTTCTTAGTTGAATGATAAACGATACATTATTCAAAGTGCAAGACACATGTGTTTCTCAAGCATGCGGAAAATGTAAACATATTTACGCACTGATTGATTTTATTAACAAGGACACTAGTGAATCGAAGACTTCTGATTAGCAAAATGTCAATATACTACAAAATACATGTCAATATAACTATACATGAAGTTCTTAAAAGTGTCACCTTTGGCGCTAGTGCTGTTCGCTCGGAGCGAATACCTGATGTTATCAGAAACCACAAATGCTTTACTTCTGCACCTCCTTTTTAAACATTTCCATCCACAAAAATTAATTTTGATCTCTTAAATGGCAAACAAAATATTCGCTATATTCCACACTTTTGCCCAACCCTGTATTATTTGATTGAATATTGCTCTGAAACTCAAATGATATTTTGGATTGACTTTAACCAAAAAAAAAATCCAGTTATTGAATATATTATCGATATATACATTTTTTAAAGAATTTATTATTTATCCCAAGAAAAATATTATACACCGATCCTTCTTTTCTAATTATTATTATTGTTTTTAGCGAACCGGATGAAGCGGTCCGAGCATTGGGTGAGCTTCAGAAGATCTCGCGGCCTCTCCCAATATCTTTCGATGAGATGATTCACCTCATGACACAGTGTCAACAGATCGACTCGGTTGGAACAGTCGCATCACGCAATGTTCAAGTTAGCAGCACGAATACGGGCCGTGGAATCTTGTCCAACAATCCATTCACAATCCTGAGCGGTATCATTCCAGGTAAAAAAAAATAGGCTAGAAGACTAGGCAAGATTAGACACCTGACAAGACTAGTCAATAATAAATAAGGCTTAATAAGTCTAGACAAAACAAGTCTACACAAGACTGGACAAGACTGCAAAATAATAGACAAGACTGCACAAGACTAGATAAGGGTAGACAAGACAAGACAAGATAGGATAAGACTGGACAAGACTGGAGAAGACTGGACAAGACTGGACAATACTGGACAAGACTGGACAAGACTGGACGAGACTGGACAAGACTGGACATGACTTGACCAAACTGAACAAGACTGGACAAGATTGTAAGAAACTAGACGAGATTGATTGATTGATTTATTTCGATTTATTTATGTCAAAGCGTATGACCAAATGGCAATTCAAAAATCCAATATATAATTTTTAATAATTGTAAGTACATTTTATATCTTAGGCAGCTCGACAAGTCAGACTCCTAAAAATAACCAATAAAAAGATACTTAAACTTCTAGTAAGACTTATAATGAGATTTAACCAAAACACGACTTACATAAAGAAATTTTATACTACATTTGTTCTAGATCTACTCAATTTATAAGATTTGCTTAAATAGAAGGCACCAAAATTTACATGACTAAGGTACCACATTCGTTCACGTGACTTTATACAACTCAGGGTTTGCTCAATGCGGTTTATCTTTAACATTGAATACAAAGTTTCAAAAAGCCAGACCCAATAGATAGTCAAATATTTTGTTTTTAAATACTTCCAGACTATTAGAGTTTACCATTTCACTGGTCAATTCTTGCCACCACCGTATAACAGTTACTACCAACGGACGCTATATATATATATATATATATATATATATATATATATATATATATATATATATATATATATATATATATGTGTGTGTGTGTGTGTGTGTGTGTGTGTGTGTTGTATTGTTTTCTCGGGGATTCCGCGTTGATGCTGAGGGTTGGCTCTGAAAAGAACCGGATTCTCGACATTTCGGCGAACTAACATTCGCCATTCTCAAGAGATATATGCGTCCGAGCTCGTTCGTGCGATGCTACTTATAGCTGTCTGGCTTCGGGTCATGCGCGTTGTGTGCGGTGCTTCGGTTCGGTTGTTTGTTTGTCTTGTTGGTCGTACATGAGTCTGGGGTGTCTGGGATTGCATTTTGAGGGTGGATATGATCGGTTGCCATGCTGGGGGCAGTCTCAAGGAATCGTCTCTCGTGTTCATGCAGTAGTCTCGTTTTTCTATCTCTATGGCTTCTGTGTATACTCGTGACATTTCGTGGCTAATCTGTGCAACAGTCCTTGAATTTCTAAAGTCCATCCAGTGACCGGTGTTTGTGTGTTGGACAAGTACCGATGAAACTTTGTCTCTGTATCTGACTGTAACTACATGTTCTTGAATCTTAGCAGATATTTTTCTATTGGTACGTCCAATTTAGGTTCGTTCACATGTTCCGCAAGGTATTTCGTAAATTCCATAGGATTCTAACGGGATGGTGTCTTTAACGCTGCGTAGCATGGAGGATATTTTCTGGTTAGGTTTGGAAATGGTGTCGATGTTGTGTTTTTTAAGGATTCTGGCGATTTTGTCAGTTGATCCATGAACATATGGTAGGTATGCTGTGCTAACCGTTGGTTCACCGGTCCAACTTCTTGCGAAACATTTAGCAAAATGTTTACAACCATACGCCGAAGATTGTGATTCCTATGTCCGCAATGCTGAACACTTCATAGACATACTGAAAAATCACCAACTCCAGCCCGGCCACCTCCTTGTGAGCTTTGACATTGTATCTTTATTCACAAAAGTACCGGTCCCTGAGGCCTTAAACATCATAAGATCAAAATTAAAACCAGAAAAGTATGTATCAGGTCTGGCAGAACATTGTTTAAAGAATACATACTTTAGGTACGATGGTGAAATATACAAACAAGTCCTAGGAGCACCAATGGGTTCACCTCTATCCCCAGTAATAGCCAACATCTCTGGAAAATTAAAAAAGGAAAAACAGGTTATCTATAAATAGTAAATTTGAGAACGATTAGTGGTTTAAAGAAAACAAATGGTATAGTAACACTGAAGATAAAAATCTACAATATTGAAAAAACGATGGATATATTTATTGTGGATAATGAAAATTTTAATTACGACTTTCTTATTGGTTTGGATTGTATCAAGAATTTTAAACTAATTCAAAATGAAGATCTAAGGATCACACAATATATCACACCTAAAGAAAATAAAAATGTCAACATTTCTGATGTTCGAAAAGATGAAAAGGCTTTGGACTCTAAGGTAGTGAAGCAAGGAAACAGTGAACAAATAATCAAATATAAGATAAATTTCAATGAGCATATAAATTTTAGTGATTTTGAAATTTCAATAAATCATTTAGATTTGGATCAACAATCAGAAATAGATAAGTTGATTGACAAATACAAACCAGTATTTGCTAAAGACAAATATGATGTTGGTACTGTAAAAGATTATGAAGCTCATATTGACTTAATGGTAGATAAATACTGTTACAAACGTCCATACAGATGCACAATTAAAGATAGACAAGCAATAGAAAATCAAATAGCAAATTTTTTAACAAAAATATGATTGAAGAATCATACAGTCCTTTCGCAGCTCCAGTAACTTTAGCAAATAAAAAAGAAGAGAAACAAAAATCTAGGCTATGTATAGATTTTAGAGAATTAAATAAAATTGTTGTTCCCCAATCTCAACCTTTTCCATTAATTGAGGATTTAATGGTAAAGACTAGGAACTGTAAATATTTTTCTACTTTAGACATAAATTCAGCATTCTGGTCGATTCCTTTGAAATTACAAGACTCAAAAAACAAGAAACTTCTACAAAACTCAAGAAGGTCATTTTCAAAGGACTTGCCTCCCATTTGGTTTGAAGACAGCCCAGCTATTTTTTATAGGATATTGAGCAACATCATAAGAAAACACAAACTCTCGGACTATGTAGTTAATTATATAGATAACATCCTGATTTTTTCAGGAAGGAGGAACTTATATTTCATCTATCAAAACTACTGGACGCAAGACTACTAATTGAAGGTTTTAGACTCAAATTCTCTTAATGCGCTTTTGCAGAAATTCTGTAAGATACTTGGGTCATATAATAGAAAATAATTCTATCAGACCACTCAAAGATAATTTAGTTGCTGTCAAGAACTTCCCAATTCCAGAGACAAGAAAGATCATACGTCAATTCTTAGGGAAAGTAAATTATCATCAAAAATTTGTTTCAAATATTTCAGTTATTCTAGATCCACTACATAATTTATTAAGAAAAGATGTGAAATTTATCTGGTCAGAAGAATGTCAAGAATCTTTTGATAATATAAAATCATTGCTCTGTTCACAACCAATTTTGAGAATTTTTGATCCAGATTTACCAATTGAGATATACACAGATGCAAGCATTAAAGGAATAGGGGCTGTGCTGAAACAAAAAGATGAAAATGGAGACAGTAAGTCAGTGGCATATTTTTCAAAAAAACTGAATGACGCACAAAAACGAAAAAAGGTAATATACCTAGAATGTTTAGCTATAAAAGAAGCGGTAAAATACTGGCAACATTAGCTTATTGGAAAGGAGTTTCTGGTATATTGCGATCATAAACCTTTAGAAAATCTGAACATAAAGGCTAGAACGGATGAAGAACTTGGAGATTTGACATATTACTTATCTCAATATAATTTTAAAGTAAAATATAATCCAGGAGAATCTAATCAAGAAGCAGATTGTTTGAGTAGAAATCCGGTTTTAGAACCTTATGAAAATATACATGAAATTCTGAAAGTAGTAAATCTAATCAATCTGAGAGACATAAAAATGATCAAAGTAAAAATACCGATCTACAAAATAATATAAATAAATTTAAATTGAAAAACGACATTTACTATAAAAAATTTAAAAATAAAGATAAAATTTTGTTATCAGAAGATTTTAGTAAAACAATAATAAAAGATGTACACAATACATATTGCTATTTAGGAACAACACAAATGATAAATAAAATAACACCATTTTATACAGCAAGAAACATCACTGCTAACATAAAAAATATCTGTGAAAAGTGGGAAATCTGTATAAAAAATAATTCAAGAAAAAAATCTAAATATGGTTTCATGTCACAATTGGGTCCAGCAACATATCCATTTGAAATTGTATCCATTGATACAATTGGATGTTTTGGGGGATCTCGTTCAACAAAGAAATATTTACATCTTCTAGTTGATCATTTTACGAGATATGCCTACATTTTAACATCTAAAAACCAAAACTCCAATTATTTTATAAAATTGATTAAGAAAGTGGCACAAGTTAACGATATAAACATTATTTTGACGGATCAATATCCAGGGATAAATTCCAAAGAATTTAAACAATTTCTAAAAGAGATAAATACAAACATTATTTTTACTGCAGTTGATGCACCATTTTCAAAGGGTCTCAACGAAAGACTAAATCAGAAATTAGTTAATAAAATAAGATGCAAGATAAATGAAAGTGATAGAAAAATAGCATGGACAACCACTGCTCAAAAATGTGTAGAGAAATATAATGAAACAGAACATACAGTCACAAAGTACTTCTTGGAAGGCGAAAATGTAAACCTTTTACCACATGAATTAAAATTAAGATGTGCAGACGAGGAACTGAACAGATATAGAAAATTGGCTTTGGAAAATACAATTAAATCGCACAATTATAATAAAAAGCGGTTCGATCTACATAGAGCATATGAATTGAATACAGGAGATATGGTTTACGTGGAAAATGTGAATCGTCTAATTAGGAAAAAACTAGTTGAATTGAGAGTTGGACCATATAAAATAATAAGAAAGTTATCCAATTCAATTTATGAGGTTGATACCGGACACAAGAAAACAGAATCAAACCTCTTCCATATTACCAAACTAATTCCAAGGGGGGGAGATGGGGAGAAGGGGGTAAAGAAAACATGACACTCTTATACTGATGTCTTTAGTTTTCTTAAGTTTGAATCAGCCGCTCCATGGAAAGACCGACAATTGATGAAACTGACTAAACGTCAGTTTCAGTTTCAGTTTGACACAACAGATAATTAAATGTGAATAATTTATAAATTTTGTAAAACTAGTTATTACTTGAAATATAAACTTTAAATGTTGTTTCTCTTATTCTTATAGAGAAACGCAATTTCGTTTTTAATTCTAAGAAGCTTGGGACTATAAAATTTATTATATATAAATATATATATATATATATATATATATATATATATATATATATATATATATATGTTGTATTTGAGGTTTTCGCGGATAGATACCTGTGTTGTATTGTTTTCTCGGGGACTCCGCGTTGATGCTGAGGGCTGGCTCCGGATTCTTGAACCGGATTCTCGACGTTTCGGCGAACCCTCCAGCCCTCAGCATCAACGCGGAGTCCCCGAGAAAACAATACAACACACATATATATATATATATATATATATATATATATATATATATATATATATATATATATATATAAAATATAAAACTAAATTAACTGTGTATATTAGGGTGGAGCGAATTCTTTTTTTTTGGTTGTGAGTGATCTAATAGTGAAAAACCGGTGCCTTTTAGGCTCAAATTAATCCATGCAAAATATTATTTGATTTGATTTATAGTAATAGCCTCCGCAATGTCATTGAATTTTTGAAAAAAAGACATTAACTATAGTTGCAATAGGAAACTGCAAAAGAGCCCATATTTTCAGAAATAGCAGATATAGTGACATCCAGAATTGAAAATATATGGCAAACTGCATCTATTCCAATTGTAACACGAACAAGGGTCGTACAAATGTTAAAAGCGTAGCATTTAAAATGCAAAAACTTACTCTGTGTCTGTGTCTGAAAAAGTGTCTGTCAAAAGGCGTATATCAAAAGTTTTCGACAAAGTAATAAGGTACTTTTTGATATTGCAGAATGCAAGTGTAAAGATTTCCCACAATGTATCTGTCGCAAGGATAAAAAGGTTCCCAAATAAGAACATACTTTTTTAATTGATCATAGAAAAAGTTACGAAGAAGTTGCAAAAGACTCTAAAGAGGAGACAGGGACGAGAAAACCGCCCAACTAAAGCCTTAAATTATTATCTCTTATAGTATATATAGTATAAAAGTTAGTACTTCTCCGGTATGGTCAGCGTCTGAAAGTCGTAGTTCAGATAATTCCACTAACACCAAGCATGCCGAAAAAAAAGTATACGTCGATTTTTCTCCGTTATCGAAGACCTGTGACAGGTATGGAGTATCAGATAGAGCAGCAGCAGCGATTGCGTCCTCTATTTTATTCGACATTAAGTCTGATATCGAGGTACGGACATTCCGTACGAAGAGAGAGAACTAATACTAGACAAAAGTTAATGAAGGAGATCGCAATCCCAAAACAGTCTGCTTTATATTTTGATGGGAGAAAAGACAAAACGTTGAAGATTATTAAAAAGGTGTTAAATGCTACAGGACTATGACAGTTGAGGAGCACATCTCACTAATTCAAGGACCAAGCCCTATTTCAATGGGGTACGTAGTACTTAATGTTGGTTCAGCTAAAGGAATAGAAACTGCGATGACAAGGTTTCTATCACATGAAGGAATTCCCCAACATCATCTTATGACAATCGGTTGTGATGGTACCAATGTAAATACTGGCAGGTATGGGGGTGTTATAAGACTGCTTTAAAAAGGGCTACACAAACCACTCTAGTGGATAATTTGTTTACTCCATATGAACGAACCTCGTTTGAGACACTTGTTTTTTAATCTTGACGGGTGTACTTCGGGACCTAAGTCTTACACTGGGACATTGGGGAAAGCACTCGAGACTTGTGAACAATTGCCTGTTAAAAATTAAAGGCACGGATATCACAGGCACGGAGGATGCCTCAACCTTCAACACCTATAATGTTTGAAGTGCCGCCTATAAATTTCAATGCTTCAACATATATTGATTTAATAAATTGGCAAGAAATATTAAGTGAACCACCGATTATGAAAAACTTGCCTGACCAAGAAATTCAGTCTATCGTCAGGTGGTGAGGGTAAAGTGTTGTTTTTAAGGCTTGCATACCATACTCAAGCTGTTGAACGGCCTGTCAAATTGACGACGATAGCTGCTACTTCTCAATGCACAAAAAAGTCACGATTAGGTGCAATAAAAGCCAAATTGGAATCACGGAACGTAATGCCTAAATTTGTGACAAAACGAGATTTTCGAGCAAATTAGTTTTTTTTTAAATTATATTTTTATAAAAAAATTGTTGTATTTTTCATTAAAGGTGATTAATATATATCTGAATTATATATTGCGTATCATTTATCACCCATTTATCATTAAATTAAGCTCAATATTTGGTCAAAACTGTACTAGACTTTTATCATTAAATTTAAATTTTTGAGGTCAGTGCGGAGGCAGAAGATATTCATCAAATAGATTCAAAAATTATATTTATTTTAACTTTAATATAATGCACCAATCCCCTCCTATTACAACTTTAAATGTGTAAAAAAATATTTTTGCATACATCCGTGCTCCACCCTAGTATATATACACCATAATTATGGTACATTAAAATCTAAAAATCACGAATTAAAAATTTTGGTAGTCTCAATCGAGCTATAGTTCACCCTACTTACATCTTCGCAACAAAATTAGGTTGTTTGAAAACAAACTTTCGAGTTTCGAGTGTATCAAGCGTTGCTCAGATCTAGACACATGCGCATAGGGAACAAATGGCTTCATATACCTAACCTAACTCCACTCTACAATCAGGACCGGACTTAGAGAGAGACCCAGAGCCCCTAGGCACTTGACATTTGGGCCCCCCACTATCTCGAAGCTATTTTGAAAATTTAGCAAATTAAATGCACTAGTACAGAACATATAATTTTTAATCGACTTTAATGACTAATAAATATCAGAATAATACAGTCTATGTTACTATAGTTACGTTATTCTGTAAAATTTATAGAATCATACGGCGAACTTTCTTCTGTGCAAAAGAACGAATGGCGTCATCATAGTCAAAAGTCATAGTCATTGTCAATTGCATTATTTCTGACTCTATGTACATTACAGAGAGTGAATTGAGCCTATTCTCTCCTATGTTAGATATTAAGTAATTCTTTACTCTCTTTAGAGCTGAAAACGACCGTTCTGCTGAGCAGTTTGACGCTGGTGTACACAACAGCATACGGAGCGCAATTCCTACGTTTGAATAGATGTCCGAAAAGCATTTTCCGATAAGTATTTGTATAGTGACGGTAACTCCATAACTTCATTATTCGACGACAAATGAGCTTGCAGGTACAGACACTCGTTTTCCAAAGACCTATCCATATCCCCCGGATAAAAAGTTATATGGTTTCTGGCTCCTTCACGGATATCTTTAGATTCCAAACGATTTAGTTTCGTAAGAAAGTTAAACTTTTTACTTAACTCCTCATAAGCAGATCTACGTCTCCATTGTTCTTTAATTAGTCTATTTATAAGGACGTTAAAAATGGTAACTTTGAATCTGTCCTTGCTAGAAAGTTCGGTCTCGTTTCCTTTTACTCTATCAAATTGGACTTTACGCTTACGTTTCCGCTGCATCATATGCATAGCTATTTTCATCGGATTTTTCAATAACTCTCGACTCATAATGATCAAAGGTGCAGTGTGTTTCCTTAAGAGTTCTAGGTGTGTTACCAAAGACTAATACAGTTCAACGATCGTACCCAGGTCGATATCAATAGATTGGAGAGATTTGTGAAACGTTTCCAAGCTGTCATTCCAGAGAAATGACAAACTGACAAAAAGACTTTTGCGATTACTCTCTTAATACTGCCTCATTCCAATGCCGATGTTGAGAGACCATTTAGCAGTATGGATATTAAGAAAAACAAGAAGAGGAATAGAATGAACTTAAATCTTTTAAATGCTATAGTAAGAATACGCTGTAGTTTAAGGTTGGAAGGAAAGTGCTGCAACTAATATGAAATTGCAATAAACGTTATCAAACAAATCGGTACCAAAGAATCGTATCAATTGAAACCGACGATGACGGTGCGGGCAAAAACGATTCATCTGAAGAAGACGAACTAATTTAATTTGTTGTTCAGATGTTCCTGACTTTGATTTGATCTAATAATTGTATGATGATTTACTGATTGTTATTATTTTATTACGTAATAATAATGGAAACTAATTACTAATATACTTATTGTTTTCTTTCGTAAAAACTAAAAATTTATTTAGTGGAAAATTTAGCGATTATGAGAGTAGGGCTGTATTTTTTGAGTGGTTTTCTGGTGGTTTTAGAAGATGAATCTAGTGGTGAGCTAGTTTAACTGTTGGCAACACTGCCACACGAGTTTACTCTCTTGTCTCTAGTCTTCTTGTGTCGATATTTGAGATACGGTCACTGAAATATGTCCTTTCTACCTTTCAGTAGATACCGTATCTACCTTTCAGTAGATACGGTAGTTCATTTCGATCGCAACTCGCATACAACATGACTACGAGCGAGAGCAATACAATATCAGTAGAGTAGGTAAGTTACCCAGTAATATTAATATCAACTTTGTAGTAATCCCCGCTACTGTCTGTGGCGCGTCACGCCGGGTTGCAATTTTTTTTTTCATATTTTTGCCATTTATTAAATTAATTTTGTAATGTTATTAAATTAGTTTTGTATGCTTATATATCGATATGTAAGTATGGACAAAAAAAAAATTCTGAAGTCGAACATCGCGACATTGGTAATTTCTATAACGAATATAAAATTTTGAACCAATAGAAAAATTCTTTAATTAAGAAAATTAGAGGAAAACCGATATACGCTTGAACAAATTAACAAATTATTACAAATTACCAAACAAAGTTCCAATTGTCTAATGACGCTCTCCATTTATATCCGTTATAGAAATTAACGATGTCGCAATGCCCGACTTCAATAAATAACTAAGCGGGTTCCAGAAGAGAAAACGTAATAAAGAAAGATTCGAAAAAGAAAGAGGCTTCTTCGTAATATGTTCCTAAGTTAAACACATTTTTCGTCTCGTCTACGTCTAGACCTACTTCTGGCTCTAGCCCTAATACTAGCAGTACTAGTGCATTTTCCAGTGGCAGTTGCAGTGATACTGTTGATGACCGTCAACAGGCAACTCCTACAAACCTGTCTGACTGCAAAGAGCTACCCGAAAATTATTTCTGAAAACACCGAAACAGCTACAAAAAAACGATTATTTAGAAAATCCTGAATCTAATTCTTCTTTAAGTGACGATCCTGCTGAGTAGATGTTAGACGAAGTTACATAGGAGTACCTTATTCAAAATGGTGTGAAACAAAATATTGATGCCGAATTTTCTTCTTCAAGGCGTCAGTACGCAGATAAAACCAGGTATCTATCGCTGTCTCTTTTCAGCCGAACAATAAGCAATGGTGAAACACGATCTTGACCTTGGTTCATATTTTCGAAGAGCAACAGTGCAGTGTTTTGCGCCCCTTGTAAGATGTTTGGGAAATTCGGGTCGCTAGCCAATGAAGGTACAACGACTGGAAAACGCAATTCAAAGAATGAAGGAACATGAGAATTCGGACGAACACAGGTCAGCACTTGCGCCACTATTAGCTAGGAAGAATGCTGGTGCTAGAGTTGACAAGAGTCTTCTTCTTCAAACGGAAGAAGAAATAAAATATTGGCATGAGGTTTTGAGGCGCATTGTGGCTGCTGTGGGGTCACTTTCTGCACGCGGATTGTCGTTAAGTGGTTCCCATGAGAGATTTGAATAAAAATCATTAGGTTCCCATGAGAGATTTGCTTTTGGCTGAGTTCGATCCTTTCGTTCGTTACTGAGACCTGGCTAAAAATCACGACTTGTGATTCTCAATTCCTCAATATGTAGGGTGTATATTCTGGTCTTCATGCGAAAATAAAACAAGTGAACCCTCTGATAGATTTCGTTCCTTCGGCTCACTCACTGAATCTTGTTGGATCCTGTGCGGCCGAGTCTTATCAAGCTGCGGTATTTCTGTATTGCGGTATTTTTGCGGTATCTTTCTTCGGTATTTTGCATAGTATATTTTTATCGGCATCAACACACAGATGGGAAATTTTGCTGTCGAAACTGAAGTCAAATTCAACAGTCTATCATGGTCTAGATCATGGCAGCTCTTCAGATAATTGCCAATGATGCAAATGAAAAACCATTTTTCATTTACGTTTGAAGAACAAGACAACTCTAGCACCAGCATTCTTCCTAATAGTGGCGCAAGTGCAAGTAATGGTGCAAGTCCGAATTCTCATGTTCCTTCATTCTTTGAATTCCATTTTCTAGTCGTTGTACCTTCATTGTCTAGCGACCCGAATTTCCCAAACATCTTACAAGGGGCGCAAAACACTGCACTGTTGCTCTTCGAAAATATGAGGCAAGGTCGAGATCCAGTTTCACCATTGCTTAATGTTCGGCTAAAGCGATAGATACTTGGTTTTATCTGCGTACTGACGCCTTGAAGAAGAAAAGTCGGCATCAATATTTTATTTCACGCCATTTTGAACAAGGTACTGCAATGTAACTTCGTCTAGCATCCACTCAGCAGGATCGTCACTTAAAGAAGAATTAGATACAGGATTTTCTAAATAATCGTTTTTTGTAGCTGTTACTGGGTTTTCAAAAATAATTTTCAGGTAGATTTTTCAATCAGACAGTTTTTAGGAGTTGCCTGTTGACGGTCATCAGCAGCATCACTGCAACTGCCACTGGCAAATGCAGTAGTACTGATAGTATTAGGGCTAGAGCCAGAACTAGATCTAGACGTAGACGAGACGAAAAATGTGTTTAAATTAAGAACATTACGAGGAAGCCTTTTTCTTTTTCTAATCTTTCTTTATTCCATTGTGAAAAGTGAAAGCGATAGATACTTGGTTTTATCTGCGTACTGACGCCTTGAAGAAGAAAAGTCGGCATCAATATTTTATTTCACGCCATTTTGAACAAGGTACTGCAATGTAACTTCGTCTAGCATCCACTCAGCAGGATCGTCACTTAAAGAAGAATTAGATACAGGATTTTCTAAATAATCGTTTTTTGTAGCTGTTACTGGGTTTTCAAAAATAATTTTCAGGTAGATTTTTCAATCAGACAGTTTTTAGGAGTTGCCTGTTGACGGTCATCAGCAGCATCACTGCAACTGCCACTGGCAAATGCAGTAGTACTGATAGTATTAGGGCTAGAGCCAGAACTAGATCTAGACGTAGACGAGACGAAAAATGTGTTTAAATTAAGAACATTACGAGGAAGCCTTTTTCTTTTTCTAATCTTTCTTTATTCCGTTTTCTTTTCTGGAACCCGCTTATTGTTAGTTTTTATTGAAGTCGGAGATCGCGACATCGTTAATTTCTATAACGTATATAAAAGGAGAGGGTCATTTGACAATACAAACTTTGTTTAATTACTTGGAATAATTTTTGAATGTCTCAATTTGTTGTTTATTTGTTAATTTGTTCAAGCCAATATCGGTTTTCCTCAAATTTTCTTAATTCAAGAATTTTTCTCTTGGTTTAAAATTCTATATTCGTTATAGAAATTACCAATGTCGCGATGTCCGACTTCAGTAAATCTTTTTTTTTGTACATACTTACATATCGATATACAAGCATACGATTAATTTAATAAATGACAAAAATTTGAAAAGAAAATTTCAACCCGGTGTGGCCCGTTACAGACAGTAGCGGGGATACTACAAAGTTCATATTAATATTACTAGGTAACTTACCTACTCTGCTCACGCCATCAAAACGCCTACAAACCATGACTGCTCTCGCTCCATAGTCGTGTAGTATGCGAGCTGCGAGCGAGATGAACTACCGTATCTTAAATATCGACACAAGAAGACTAGAGACAAGAAAGTAAAGTCGTGTGGAGGGGATAGGCTTAAAAATTACAGTCTTAAGTAGCCGGATCTTGCGCACGCGTACACTGCGCTGTGGAACGAAATTAGCTTTCTGCGCATTTGAAGCTTGACAGTTGGCGCAGAACACGGCTTACAATGACAAACCAACACAGGCAAACGCTGCGCACTTGAATACTGCGCAGTGTACAGAATGCGAGAGCCGCCCATTTAGGCACTTATATATTTTGGCCCATTTTATCTTACCCCCTCCGCCCGAGTTTACTCTCCTGTCTCTAGTCTTCTTGGCTCTTGCATCGACATATAGAATGGACTGCCTGCGCTTGGCCTGGCAATGATAAGCGTGCAGGCAAGAGAAGGGGAAACAAAGAGGCCTAATTCTAGCTTTGTTGCGCGTACGGCTGTAAGTTATTTTATGTGCTCCCTGTTTTGGCAAAATGTAATAAAAATATTTATTTTATTTATTCGATCATTGCCCAACAGTGTGAACCAATTACAGAGCAAGATTACAGTAAATTAATTTAAAAAAAAAGAGGAAGGCATATTATCATAACATAAAAAAAAACAGCATAATCAGCCAGGAAACAAAAATATAATACAAAATAATAAAGAACAAAATAAAATACACAATCAATGCGCTTAGGTATCCTTAAAGATCAAACCGACACTTAGGCATGGTCGGGAAGAGTAGGACAATTCGTCAGGCAATTAACAACACTTGCTTTAAAGGCTTTGAGCTTGCCAAAAATGTCACAATCAAAGTTCAACGAGTTATGGATGGAGCATAATCTATTGAGAGGTGGGTTCAAGGAAATAGGACCACCCGATGTATGAATATAGAAAGAGGCAGACTGACGACTAGCAGCTCTTGGCACTAGAAATTTTAGTTGATTAACAATCTCAGGGGCGTCAAGGATACTGTGAACTGCCTTAAATAGAAAGACCTGACCAGCCAGAGTTCTACGTAATTTAAGTGATTCAAACCCAAGTTCAGCCAGCAGTAAAGGGTGATCGACGTGAAGCGCCGGAGGACCGCCGAAAGTTTTAAACCAGAGGAATTTGAGAAATTTCCTCTGAATAACTTCCAGAGCAGTAATGTGCTTTTTAAAGTGAGGGTCCCAAATGATGGATCCATACTCCAAAACGGATCTCACGAAGCTGTAGTAAAGCACCCTCAGAGCCAAGTTATTATTAAAATTGCGAGAATTACGGATGATGAATCCAAGAGCCCTTACAGCCTTCTTGACTGAAGACAGTATGTTTTGGACAAACGAAAGCTGTATGCATACAGTCCACCTGCCCCCTACTTGCAACAACTGGAGTAGCATACTCAGCGACCGCTACAAGATTGGTGACCGTGGAACGACCCTTCATGAACCCATGCTGATTCGTGGAAACAAGATGCTTAATACGGGCAAAGATGGAGTTAAAAATGATCCATTCGAATATTTTGGAGAAGTTGGAGACTAAGGATATGGGACGATAATTTGAAATGTCGGTCAGCGGGCCAGATTTGTGTATTGGGCAAATCTTTGAGGATTTCCAAAAAGCTGGAAACTTGCCTTCAAGGAGAATTTTGTTGAATAAAGTAGTGGAGGTGCAAAAATATGAGCACAGTCCCGAAGTAAGAAAGATGGAATAAGATCCGCTCCGCTGGTCAAGTTACACTTGGCTGAGTATACTACACTATCTAATTTATTATTATATTATCTTCGATCAAGCTTTTTGATAAGGCTTTTGAGCTTATGTAAAGATGGTGGCCTGGATTGGGGCCCCTAGGCTATCTGGGCCTAATAACCTAGGCCGAGGCCTTGTAGAACAAATTTTTTTAACCCTTTCGGTATAATTGTCAAAAATGGGCTCAGGAAAAGCCCAAAAAACTGTTTGGTTAAGCAAGAAATTTGATTGAAATCTAAAAGAGCTTTAATAATAACTTTCGACCTCAACATTTAAACTTTTTCGTTTTAAAGTGTCAGTTTATCATTCAGATATCTTTTCGATAAGCTCTAAAATATGTCCCAAGCTATATAAAATCTTTGTGATATCTTTATGTTATCTTTAAGATAATTGTTTTGAATGTCATACAAATGTTACCTTTATGGGCCCTTTACTTACCTACCCATCCTTCAAAAAGATATGATTTCTTTTTGCCGGACGGGTAGGTAAGTATTTTGGAATTCATTCTCTAGTGATATGTGGAAGAAAAAATATGAAAAGTTAATACAACTATCCTTTTGCTAATTTTATGTCTGTCTTTCTAAATGATCACTATTTATTATTTGGGATTTTTGAAAAATTCTTCTAATACCATAGTCTAATGTCTAATAGATGGTGGAATACTTTAATATTCTGCGAATAAAACCACAATCGCACATATTTGTAGATTCTTTAAATAAATTTTGAAAAATCTTGTTAGTTAATATTTCTATAACCATTAATTTATATCTTTATTTAAATTAATTAATTAATATATTTATTTAAACAAATTTTTATATTACAAATATATTACAATTTTTTATTAATTACTCCAAAATTCAGCAATTTAAAGCATTTCAAAAAAGCTCTTCGTATTGAATTAAAAGCCTTTACCTTATAGCATTTCCTTAATATTATTTATAACATTCAATAAACATACACATCCTTTAAACCTTCAAGAGCTCAATCAATTTCTTATAAACCGGTTCAAAGATCTTCGTGTAACCGGAATCGGTTAAATGCAAGTAGTCGTGCATAATATGATGCGAAATAGTTTGATCCCCCTGTATAATATTTTCGTGAATTTTAACCACGGTGACGTTCGTGGTTAACTCATCAGCGTTCGCCGGATTCTCGAATTTGTCCAGCAGGAAAGTGTTCACGTGGTCATTTCTGTCCCTGTACGGATTGGGATTTTGTCCGCGCGGCAGCAAAGTCGGCAACACGATCGCAACGTCTCCGACTTTGCTTTTGATTATCTTTATTATTTCCAATACTCCTTCGAAGACCTCGTGAGGGGTGCAGTCCGTGTTGTTGGTTCCCACGAACAGGACGACCGCTTTGATCTTGACGTTGAAATCGAATTCCCCGTTCAATATTCTCCATAGGACGTATTCAACTCTAAAACAACGTAAGCTTGGATTAGTGGAGGTCAAGGTCTTTATTTGACGGTTGACAATCATTTTATTGTTGTTGTTTATTAAATAGACATTTTCTAACTACGTGGTTGGATATATTTAGACTAGGTTTAACAATAACTTTCGACTCGTTTCGGTAGCAGAAACAAATTATATAAATTGGTTACTAATTATTAACATGATAATGGATTTATTCTTCA